>VXBB01000853.1:0-36947 GCA_013399915.1 Illadopsis cleaveri | reverse complement strand
AGGTGACACCCCAGATGCCTAAGTTCCACGACCCATAAGCAGCTTGGGAAACTGCTAATGAGAGGAGACCACATAGAAGCAGGGTTTCCCCAGGCGGCTATTTCTGTGAGAGTTCCAACCCATAGGAGAACTTTTCTGGGTTGTCAGTGAGAAACTTCCATAGAGAACAAGAGACTCTTCTCCTGAAGAATTGATGAAAGACTATGTTTAAATGGTGAAACTGACTGAATGTCACAAGTTTTGTCTCTACGTGGTTTGTAGGGAAGTGAACATTTGTGGGGGGAGGAGAAGGGTTTTGGAAGTTTCATTTTCTCTTCGTTTCCTTACTGTGTGTTAATAAACTATCTTTTTACCTGTAAGTTGAGCCTGATTCACCTTTTCTTTTCTCCCAAAATCCTATCTTCCAATTGACGAATGTGAAACCACCACACCAATATCTTCGCCTTTTTCTGTCACTTGAAAACCATGTGCTCTTTTTCTAATTAGTGAGAGTTTGTTAACAAAGACAATATACCATGAACTTGCATACAGCACACCTATAAAATGCTCTGGCAATAAAATTTACTTTCTTCTTCTTTGTATTCCTTTCATTTTGTATTTCACTTTTAGTGACTCCAAAACCTCTTACAATTGAAGAAACAAGGCTTGAAGATTCTACACAGACATCAGAGTTTGATCTTTTCATATCAGCTCTTAATATATGAGAAAGTAATGTTGAATGAGAATGTTGACAAATATGTGACCTACTTCCAAGAGCAACTTCGCTATTGTCACATAAATAAATATTCCTGCACCAGAATAAATTCTGACTGTGTATAGGAGTGCAACATAGCCAAGAATTTTAGGCCTGATCTCTGAAAGAAGTTTCTAATTCTAACAGGTTGTATTTCTTGATTACCTCAAAAGAAAAAGACAAAACTACAAATTTTAAGCTTTTAGGGCTGCTTTTGCTTCTGAAATAGGGCTTGTGAGACAGAAAAATTTCGTCAGATATATACTGTAAAGAAAGATCTGAAGACATAGAAGGAGTCAAAGGTGTGACTCAAATATCATTTTTTCAAAATAGAAGAGAAAAAAATATAGTCTACACATTGAAGATTAAATTCTTGAATTGTGCATTCTGGGCTGTTTTAAGGAAAAATGTAGCCTTCTTAGATGTATTAAATAATGTCTCTTACAGTCAGAGAACATGGCACATAAAAGCAGTCACAGCTACATTGAGGTCCTCTCCAGTGGAGACATACATTGTAACTAAGAGATAAACTCAATAAATACTTCTCTGCCATAACAAGATGAGATAAAAACTGTATCCTCGTTTACAATGAATGGTATACTGAAGTTATTGAAAATGTACAGATTTTCACGGACTGAAGAGAAAGATTGTAATGAGATTACCTTCAGACATCTGCTGATATTTTTGCTGCATACATGAATCTGAGTACAGACCTATTTTGTGATCTGAAATAGAACAAGAACTCTGCAGAACTGTCTTTTTAATTTCATGGCCCAATTATACTCAGGACAAGAAGACATAATGAAATTATATGGGTTAGAGAAAGACACATTATTTGGACTGATCAAGCAAAAATTAAAAAGAAAATCATCCAGACTGACAGTTTCAGCTGCAAGTGTTGATTGTACCAAGCTGATGTTACCATCAGGCCACAGTTCTGTTGCCTTCAATCTTTAAGATTCACAGTTTCAAGCAAACTTGAGGGATATAGAAAACAAGGCAGAGAGATCTGTTAGACATATTCCCCGAAAGTCCAGGCTGCCCTCTCCTGGAGTGAATTATCTTGCACATTTGTGGTCTTAGTTCATGGTCAAAGTAACAAACAACAATCACCTCATTATCAGGTATTTAATTTTTCATGTGTGTCCTACAGCACACCTACTAAACATGTATTCAGATGATCAAGAAAATTACACGCATCTTGCTGGGACAGAGTTACATACAGAAATTACTTCCCTGTGCAATGAAGTTGTCTCACTTTTAGTACAGTAACTTACTATACCACTATGTGTAGTAGCTGATATTACTGGGATGCATTGGCCTCCAACTTGAGGTGAAATTCAATGCTATGAAATCATGACCATTCACTTGGAATTTGAGAATGCTTCTCTGATGTCAATGATCTAGCACCAGACAAAGCCCTGAAAACAGGTCATGCCAAAGCTGCATTCATGCAGTCTGCTCTACACATATTGGAGTGAGAGAAGTGTTGCCATCAATTTGTTGCAGGTTCTTCCACCAGTTAAAGTTCAAAACAAAGGACAGAACCTTTATCCTTGCATCAGGCAATTTGATATTAAGGTATCTGCTGCCATCCATGCATGCAACATACCTGGTTTGTTTACTCTACAAGACTATCTGATACCAAATCTGAAGCACATATTTACCATTGTATGTGGTCTGTTCTCCAGATAATTAATCAGAAATGTTGTCATATATACTTTCATTCAGATAATATGTCACAGATATGAAATATATCTGTGGAGTATTTTTCCATTTGATAAAAATATACTTCTTAAAAATCAAGACTCCTGTTTCAAATCAGGTGATGTAGGGAATCAGCCAACACCAAGAGTAGAACTGTGATCCTCAAACATAAAAAGGAAACATCAATAACAGACTGATTCTTCTTTTGTAGCAGACTACTGAGGTAAAGGTAAAATTATGACGATTTTAGAATTAGAATAATTATTTTTATTCATTCATCTGAATTATCTGAATTATAATGAATCATTGCAAATTTCCTGAAGAAAAAAAGCACTGAAATTGAGTAGGGAAATACTGATGCCTTATTTAGATGGAAGTTTCTAATTTTGAAATCCTGTAAAAAGCATTTTAATTGTTTTACTCAAATGCCACAAATCTTCAATTAGTGTTAAACTAACCATTATTTAAGATGCAGATTTTTCATGAATTTTCAGAAGATTACATTTAGGTCATATGATGAACTGTACTTGTTTTCACTGTAGATCTTGCAAAGAAACAAGGGGCCTTTCAGTGAAACAACAGCTGTTGAAAGCAGAGAAAAGCTATAGCAGAACAAAGAACACTGTTTCTGCTGCTCCTTGATGACCATTATTATTCAACATTCAGCTTTTAACATTCTAGATAAGAGACAAGCCTTAAAGACTTTTCCAAGAGTGACAAATTTTACCTGCTCATTCCAGATTTTGTTATTCTCTTTCCACATTAGTACTCTTTGTCTCTTGCAGAGTTAACTGTGCTTCATCTATCAGTAAGAAGTCAAAACGAACTGAATGATCAAAATAAAATGTGGGTTTTTTCATTCAGGCTAGTATTGTGTCTAATATGGGGCCCTGTATATTACTTAAATAATTCCAGAATACCATCCAAAAATGAAGGGTGGAATTGTAATTTTACTGTAATTATTTCATTTACTAATGGTAAATTAATTATTTACTGATCGTAAAATGTTGAAAAGCTTGTAGAAGATGCTCTGGACTAACTTCAGTCATTTTGCCTGTTATTTTTTCTTAGCTTTCTCAGCAGAGATAAAAGAAAATTCAGCTTTTACTCAATCCATAAATCAAATCATGCACAAATTAGAAGCATAAAATTCTAGTAAACATGACCGTGTAGTCCCAGTCTCATACAAAATTAAATGCAGTAATTAGAAGCTACTGAGTGTAGTCCATTGTAGATTTAACCAAAGAAGGTAAGAGTAAAGCTAATACAGTTACTATGAAGAGCTTTAACAGAGCTGTGCAACAGCAGAAATCTGGAGAAGTTAAGTAGATTTTCTTTCTGTTTTCTTATCTTTGCTTTTAAACATCAAGAAATATTTAGCATCATTCAACTATCCAGAAAAAAATTGTGATTGCTGAGAAGAACTGACAGTAGAAAAAACCAGTAACAACAGAAAACACCCAAGACATTAAAGAACCAAATTACCCCAGACCTAGGAATAAAAGATACCATTCAAATTAATTGTTTCCAGTTAAGTGTGAAAGTATTTGCCATATCCGTGACATAATTACATTCTTTTAGTTTCAAAGATAATCACACATATTATCTTTGCTTGTATTATAATCCAAAAAACCAATACGAATAATCTCTGATCATTTTAACTTTCTCTTCATCAAAGAAGATAGGATTTATCACTCTTATTTCACAATAATTCCCTAACCATACAGTTTTCTATTGATCTAGCTATGATTTTTTTAAAATCATTTAAAAGCAATACTTTTCAGAATTTTTAAACTCTACCAACTAGGAATGAAGAGGATTCATCTCATTTCAAGACCTATGCTACAAAAACCAGTTGATAAGTTTGCCCTGAATTTCAACATTTGTATTATTATATATTTTACAGTAATCTACTCCTATTTATAAATTAAATACAGCACACTTTTAAACTTGATCTGCAGATCCCATGGCTATCAAAGATTTTTGTTTCAATGCATCAGCTTTCCCTTCTGTCACAAATTTAGCCTAAATAAAGCAACTTTTATATGGAATTTGAAGGGACAAATGTAAATGCTTGGTTTACTGAGAATTTCCCATTCTTGAAGTTTTGATCTGTGAAAAAGGAAATACTTTAATCATTTTTAAAGCATTTTCAATATGTAAATCTCCATTTACAGATAAAACCTTCCCCGTTACAATCACACTATCTATCTATTCAACTCTTATAAACAGAGCAAATACATTGAAGTTTTACCTTAATGAATCCCATTACTACTGTAAAAACAATCACAGGTTTCTTAGAAATTTTCCCCTCCACATCTTTACTCGTGGTTACATAATGATTTCTAATTACATTTTTTCAACTTAAAATTCTTATTGGAGTATATTGACCACACAATGATGAAAGTAGATGCATGAATCATCACAATTTCAAAAGCTACAATACGTAAGTTCTAGGCAAGTCTGGAAATAAAAGGGTTTTTATTCAAAATATAATATTCAGGAAAAAAGTATGTCTCATAATACTGGTCATAAAATATCAGAACTCTTCATTGAGTAATAAGAAAAAAAATCAACAATAATTCTGTGTATTTATGATAAATGTATTTTACTACCAAAGACAACAGCAATTCCAACTTAAACCAAAAGACCTAAAGTTTTATAAAGCTTTATTGACAGACAAAGTAAGCTCTTTTTTTTCTATACCTGGAAGTTCTTTCTCTTCAAGACTGTATTCCAGAGATCCAAAAGAATAATTAGCTGGACTGATTGCAGGAGTAGAAATAAAACTTGCACAGCCAATGGATGGGTTGATTTCAAAATAATTGTGGCTGTGATTCATTCGGTGAAATTCCAGAGAAGATACTATGGATGTACGTTGCTTTGGCTACAAGAAAAATAGAAGTTTGGCATGAAAAATACAGATTTTTTGTATAGTTTTCATCACTTGACATTTAATAAACTTATCTTTCTCTGTTTCTTACTGTTTTTATTTGTCTCAAAGGTTATAGTAGTAAAAATCATTTCATATGACAAGCTGTGGTGTGTAGAGATAATTTCCTTTTAAAATCTGGATTAATCTTTATTAGAAAAAATTCATGTCTTCATTCTAATCAATTTACTTCAACATAAAATAGGCCTTTACAGCCTTGCATATAATAATTTCAATCATCTTTTGAAAAGAAAGGGAGCTCTTCACCAGCTGCATTGCTGGGTATATCTTGCAAAACAATTAGAGCGCTGATGCCTGTATAATGAAGTTTACTAAATAATACTGAGTGCCCATCACTCGAAAGCCACCCTCTGCTGTTTATTCCATTTATGGATATGCCTCAAATATTCAAAGACTGAAATGTCTGGAAGCTTAAGGGAGAAGTGTCAGTTTGAAAAACATGCATGAAAATCAAACTTTCTGAATGAGTTTTCATGGAACTGGTTAAAAAACTTGGTACTACTTTATTCCAAATATTTACTATCAAAGCAAACCCCTGAGCAGACCCCATTTAATGGTTGTGCTTTGGATTGCAGAGCAGTTTTAAAGCACGAGAAACTCATTTCTTTTGGGTGGATCTGTACCATCAGGTGTAGAAATTGAATCTATATAATGTGTTCATCAGGTCAGCAACAACTTTTTCACTACACGGACTTGTTCCCATTGCACTACATTACTTACTAGTACAGGCATAACCTTAGTGCTCAATATCATGGCTTTTAAGCCACAGACCAGTGCTGGTTTGCAATGCCATGCTAAATAGTCTGTCGCAGCACTCATTTGGTTCCAAAATACCCTAACCCCATGATGCTCCTTGCTGCTTCAAGATCAATGACTTGAAACATTAAACATCTCCAAAACAGAGGAGGTCCTGCATCCACATTTAGAGCTGTCTGTATATTTATTTCACAATAGAGAAAAACATCTCAGGAAGTTCTGTCTTGGAAAACCAAACCTGGACAAAAATAGAAAAAAGAGAGTAAAGGATTCTTCATCTCTTTTGTTCTATCATGTCAGGCTTAACATGTCAGAATATTTGTAAGGGTCAAGAATTTGTTTCTTATTAGTGTCAATTATTACCTTTGGGAGCAGTAAGATCTTCCTTGGACCACGAAGGTATTCACCATCCCTTACTTAAAACTACCTGTTAAAATACAGTCTATCCCAGTGGAGTAATTTTCAAATTTGTTTTTGGTCTATTTAATTTTTAGGTTACAAGTCCTGCAATGCTTGTGTTATAAATACTGAACTAGGCTGTTTTCACTAAAAATCCACCCTTTCTATTGGAATGTCAGAGAGAAAAACTCAATAGAATTAGGTCTATATAATGTTAATTATTTCTTGTAGTTGTGTTAGGCATCATATAAACTAACTGTGTCATGTTGAAACTGAGAAAAAAAAGGGAAATTTGGGCAATCATCTGGAAGCAATCTACGGCCTATTGAGTGGACTTACTTTCTTTAATAATTAAAACCAGTTTCTGCTTTGAAAGCCTGACTCACAGGTCTAGTAATTTCTTAGGAGAGTCCAATGAACAGGACAGACTCCAACATCAAACTGTAGTTGGAAGTCGTTGTTTGGGATCTGAGCCAAAATAACTCTCAGATCAGACAAAAACCATTAATCTGTATTAATTAAATCTAAATGGCATACTTTTGATAGACAATAGATTCATGAATGGCCTAATTCTAAAACTGAAAAAGATCTCTGGCCATTTAGTATGTTTCTGGCTCTTTCTCAAGCAATGGTGTCTTTGCAAATTTGCAGGACTTGAACTCCTGTGTTGAAAAGGTGACACTTCTCTTAACATGAGGTGTGGTATCTCTAGCTATTTTTAAGCTGAGACAGTTCCTGCCTAAATGGGCAGCTGGAATGGTCTAGCTTTGTCTCCCAAAGCAGCTCCAACAGCAACTGTGCTGGCCCTTGTCTAGTTAGGCCTCCAGCCACTGTTTTGTCTGTGTGCTCCTTTCTTAAAGGCAGAGTAGCAGCAACTGATACACCATTTGGCCTTGTACTATCTTATTTTGGACTTCGGCATTATTATTACTGATTCAGAGAAACATATCTCAATTTAATATGTCTTTCAAATCTAAGGCTTCGGCAGAGAACCTCTCTCAGCCTCCAGTACTCCACAGCATTGCACTGCTGCTATACTTTTTGGAGTTAACAAGGTCCATCTGTCAACATGTGCCAATAATTTTTCTACATAATTAGTCAGGAATCCAGCATCTAAGCCTTTGTAGCTAACTAAGAAATTAGAGGAACTAGAGGAATTTCTTGCACTTTTGCTGTGTCCTGTAAAATGTTATGCTGTTAAAGTACACTAGTTGTTCATTAATATATGCTATGAGAGACTCAGTAAGCCAGTTTGTGCTGAGTATATCTCTCTGCCTTTATCTCTCTAAAGCACTATTTGCACAAAAACAAACAAACAAAAAAAATCCCTGTAGAAATGAATCAATCTTTTTTCTACAGTTAGGATTAGATTCCATTCCCAATTTTGTCAACTGAATTTCCAGCATCCTAGGTATTTAAGATCCCAGAGCAGTCATTTGAGATTTAGTCAATAAAATCAAGATACAGTCAATACCATCAAGAGTTCAGAGAACAATTTGTTTCACCCCAGTCCCCCTGGTATTGATTCCCTTGCCTTAATGCAGGTATCTACTATCACTGCAGATTCCTTAGGGCATCCCACCTGGCCTCTAGCTGCCATTCAGAAGGGTGCAGGTCTCCCCTGTATATGCCCTGTACAACACTTGATAGTCTCCACGTGCATTTCAAAGACACCTCTACAGCACCTCAAATGACATTAGATTCCTACTTTTAGATAACTGAATTGAACCCTGCATCTGTCCTAAGCATGATGGGAGATTAGGTCTCTAAATCAGAGATTCTTATATACAGAAATGAAAGCAAAGGTGTTTCAGTCCCAGATTTAATCTCACATCCAGCTGACATCTAGACACACCCTAGAAATCTTTTCTTAGAATCTGATGTCAAATTCCAGTCTTACTAGCAGTAACCTTGATTTGCTGGTTGCACCTGCCAAAGCTACTGTTTGACTACATTTACCAAGAACTCTTGAGATAGTTTCTGAAAAATTCTAAGATTATTTACTATATTGAACACCCTAAATCAGTTGGGTCAAGATTTCAATAGCTGTGAAACACAAACACAAAACTCTGTCCCAAAGTGATAATGCTTCTTTCATTCTTAGAAAACAGCTTTGTCATTACATGCCTTCCTTGTACTACTCTAAAGGTCTGGACATGCTTAGATAACCCTTGTGAAATTCTGGCATACTTATGGCTTCACTTCACCTCAATAAGCATTTGTCCTTAAATAGATTTTTATTCATTACATTCATGTGTTTAATCTACTTGTTATGTGTAAATCTCTTTAATGACTGATACTTGCTTTTAAGGCATTTCTTCACAAATATTATTTCAATTGTCATACTACCAACCTAGAAAACCCTACACTATCCTAAAATAGCATATTAAATGAGGTTAATGAATAATCTTTTCAATGTATAAGCAAAAATATATATCAGTACAAATCTAATAAAAATATTTTCATGTTCAGTCTGTAGTGAACATATACCAATGAAAGATACCCTCTTGAAACTGCAAAAACAGGAAAAGCATCAAAATACACATATTGAATTGCTCTTTTATTAAAAAGACAACTAAGGACTTAATGCCTCCATTAATGGAATTTGCATGCAAATTCTGTAATGTTACCATGACTGGCATGTAACACTATGGGCAGGCAAGAGATCATTCAAATATTTCTTACAACATTTAGCTGAGGCACTAAGGCAAAACTCCTTTCTCAATTTAACACCAAAATATTTCTTCAGCTTTGAAGTATACTCTGCAACACAAGCTTCTCATTTCACCTTCTTTTACCTTTGGGATTTGTGTACATAGGACTATCATAGTCTTAAAAAAATTAATTCTCACAACATTCTGTACTATGGCAGAGCTAGTTGCCCCTTTTACAGATGCTGAACAAGGGTATAAAGCTTTCCCAAGGGACAGATGTGTGGTTTGTTAAAACACTGAGAACCAATGACCCTAAGGAAATTCTGCATTTGGCAAAACGTGTCAAATTCCAGTTGCCCTTGATAATGTAGAAAGTGGTTACAGTTACAATATATCATGCAGAATATGTATGACAGAAGAGAGAATTGCACCTACATTCTCAAATTCTAGTTAGCACATAAAATACAGAATTACCAAAGAAAGCAAGAGGTGGCAGCCCCTTCCCCCAGGCTCATCTCACATATATAACAAACACTGTGTGAGTGTACTTATGTAGCCACTTAAATCCCTCATTTTGATACCTGCCCAGATGATTCAATTCTTTCAATTCTCTGATCAACTCACTCCTACTTCAGAAATTTTCCTTTCTCCAGTTTCCTTCCTTCTAAAATCTCATTCTATTGCTGTACACTCCTTTTCCCTTTCATAGAATCATAGAATGGTTTGAGTTGAAAGGGACCTTTAAAGGCCATTAGATCCAAATCCCCTACAATAAGCTGGGACATCTTCAACTAGACCAGGTTGCTCAGAGCCCCATCCAATCTGACCATGAACACTTCCAAGGACTGGGCATCCACAATTTCTCTGGGCACCTCTCTTCTTTTGTTTTCTCCTATCTATTGTTACATTCCTTCTAAAGCTACTTATGTTACTCTAAACAAACCTTCACAGTATCCAGTTGGTTCCAGTTCTATTTGATGCTCCAAAATTTGCTCTTCTGCTTTCTCAAGGTCTCTCAAATTCCCTAATGGTCCCATCTCATACTGACTTTACAGTCACTACATTCCTCTCATTGTCCTTCTATGCATCCAATTTTAACCCCTGTCCTCCCTTTTAAATACAAATTTCATGTCACTTTAATGGTTTCAGTCTTTTGCCTCTACATTCCAGCATGCCATCTCTGTTTCTATCTTTGTCTCCTTTGCTCATTTACACTTACATAAAAGCCCAAAACGTTCAAAATTTTCTCAGTAAAATGTAGCCTGAGACAGGCTTCTTTGTTTTCTCCTGTCTCCTGTTTGATTTGAAGAAATCATCAGTTCTGATACATTCTCATCAGTCAATACTGCTGTCAAGAATTATTTGATTTATAGGATCTGAGCTAAGGTGATCAAGTAGCCTTGAAATTGCAAAAACTGGAGATTACGATGCATCTGGGTTTGATTCATCTATGTCACCTAGAAGTGCAAGACTACACTGAATTATTACTAGACTACTGAATCAATTATTCTGTCAAGCCTCAAAATACCACGTTGAACAAGCTGAAGACACATTTTCTTTTTAATATGGTAATATAATTTTCTCTTTTTTCATTTCACAAAACTTTATATTATGACAACAATTAAAAATAAAATATAGGCAGTTTCAGCACCCATTTTGACATTCTTGATTTTACTTGTCAACATTTTAATTAAGTTTAAGAGCAGAAAGCAGAAAATACACAGTCTGGCACCTAATATATCCCAAGCAGCCACAACAGGGAGCTTGCAGGATTATAAGACTTGAAAAAGGAGAAAAAAAAAAAGCTTTCACTGTTTTTTAACTGTAGATCCTTTATGATACTAAAAGCATAATGCCTTTTAAAACTAAATTAATTTTAATGACATCATACTGTCAAACTCCTAGCAATTTCTATTTGATTGATCATTAATTTAGAGAAAGACACTGCTTGCATCCTGCATGAGCAGCAAGTGCATACTACTTTAGAGTAATCTCAAGGTCCCTCAGAACACTTGGACCATTCCCCTGTCAGTGAAATGCTCAGCAGTGACACGACTCACCTCTTTTGTGTAGCCTGTGGTCAGGAAGCTGTGCCGTGTGACTCTGGGTACCATACAGACACAGTGCTTTCTGCTCTCCTCTCTGCACCTTATCCTGGCTCTGCCTTAGAAGCCCTCCACTGGAGTATGTAATTAAAGGTCAGAGGGTTGCTGCCCCTTCTGCCTGTGGTCTTATCTCAGATGACAAATCACACAGGAAATAAATAAGGGAAAAAGCTGATCTCCCTCCAGTTTCTATTTTCCTTGCCTTCTTCTTTTATTTTAGTTGCAACCATATTGCAGCTGTGGGTTCTGAGGAGCAGCAATCCTGAATGCCAAAAGCTGCAACAGCTTTGGAGCGGTTTTTCTCCTTGACAGATGTGACCAGATTTTGAAGATACACAATTATACCTATCCTGGGAAAACATTGCTTGAAATGAGATCCAAATAGCAAGAGGTAAATTTGATAAATAAGAGGAATGTCTCATTCCTCAGCTATAAAAAAATCCTACCTTTCAAATATTAGAACAGTGTTATTTTCACTGAAACAGTTGGAAAATGGATGCAAGACCATTTTCTTCAAAAAAGCTCGGCTTCCAGCTGCTAGTAACATCCCCCTTTTCACCTCAGATTATGAAAATTGCTTCTATCATGATATTTTTTATATCATAAATTTTGAAGGGCCAAAGTGATGGTTCTTTTTTCTAAGCCACATGCTACAGACAACATGCACGTGTGAAAATGTGCATTATCAGATGACAATAACGGGTTACTGAGTAACTAAGGTGCTCAAAACCCCCCCATACTACAGAAACAAATGAAAATCCTAAGAATGTAATGTAAGAAACCCATCAAGGCACAATAGGTAAGGCTTTAATCCTCCAAATTCTGAGTGTTTCCAAGCGCTGTGTGTATTAGGTCAGGGCAACTGGCATGAATTTGTTAACACCCCTGCAATTAAACTTCATTAGGTGCCAGAGAAGGGTCTTCAAAACAGAATTATCTACCAGGAATGGTGCTTGGTGCATTCAAATCACAAATCAGGCCTGACAGTGGATATGTTTGGAGAATGAAAACTGTACACTACTAAAATTATACCCGGGACTGTGTCCATAATTCAGCAGTGCAGATGACAACTCTGCATAGCTAAAGCTCATTTTACTGGCATAGATGTGCCTTTCAGTATCTGCATTACCTTTAAAAACAGTATTTCACCTGTCTGTTACAAGCCCATAGGAAAGATGTTCTATATTTCTGCATGATTTGTGTTTATATTGAATCAGGAATCACAATCTAGAGAATCTCTCCAGGTAAGTAACCAACTTCAACCAAGAAAGACACATGCATGTACAAGTGATATTCTAAAAACTTAACACTCTTCACAATAAAGTGTTATTCTGCTTTAATTTATACTTGTGTTTTAGCATCCTGTTAAACTGTAATTAAATGCACTAACACACACTGTTTGCTGTTTTCATTAGTACAATATACTGGATAGATGTGTTTATGTTTTCCTATTAGATATAATTAAAATACATAAACAGAATTATGTTTTATAGTTACTTGTCAAAGGAGATCTCTTACAATGCATCTCTTTAATAATATTTATTTATTGTTGTTATTAAGTAGTCACAGAATATCCATTATGTTCTAAAGATTTTTTTTTCCAATATTCTCCTCTGGAGCTGTTACACATCTTCTGCCCATAAATGCTGTGGTAAAACAGGTGGCTGCGAAGGGGTGGGTGCTGGGAGAGAGGAGTGTGTAGGAATCAGTCTTGTGAGACAATTCCAACCATAAGCTTTTTTTGTTTGGTACTCAGTATTCCAGAATAAAATAATTTCATAAGGTCTGTCCTATTTTCAGTCATGTATAGATGAATTGCTAACCCCATCTTAATGGCATTGACAGTATACCTCTTACTCTGCTTTGCTCTGTTTTTTTCAAGGGCTATTTAGGAGCTTTATTTTTTATTCAACATCATTAGAATAAGAAGACATCAAACTGTGTGCAGTAGATTCGTATAGACATTCCCTGTCACAGAGAGAATAATCTGAAATATATTTACATACCTAGAATCAAGGTATGCTGACAACCACCTTAATATGCTTGCAGCCCTAACAGATTTACACAACCTTGGAAACATTATGACCTCCGGGGAAAATCTCCAGACCAGACACACAAAGGATGAGCACTAAATCTACCCATGCATGGACTGTAGAATTTTTTTTTTTTTTTTTTTTTTTTTGAGGGTTTGGGCAATGCTCAGCACCTTCCAGAACTTCATAAAAGCATGTACACAGGAGTAGCTTTTACCTTGGATATGATGGGTTTGATTCCCCACAAAAGCATAATTCTCAGTGAAGTTTTTTTTTAAGTCTTATTTGCCGCTTGTGCTAAGCGTGGACACAGCACAAAGTCCAGCACCAAAACACAGCATGAAAAGAAGTGCATCTGGACAGGAAACACTGTGTGCCTGCACAGTCTTCCTTCACAGTGATTTTCCTGGTTATTCCCTGCCTGGCTGAGCATGTTGTAAGTGGAGCTAAGCAGAGAAAGCAGCTCACAGGAGAAAGAAAATCCTTGCACCACCACAATCCTATGATCTCATTCAGAGAGTGGAGAGAATTTATTGCATAACAGCTCTCCAGCTCTCCTTTTTGTGGTAAAATGTAGCAAAACAGATTTTGTGAGTGCGTTGCAAACGAAATTTGGCAGATGCAACACAGCGTTCTCATGGTGTTGTGCACTGGTGCAACTTCCAGCAGGGATTTCACTAAGCTGGCAGAGACAGGGGCATGCCAACTCAAGCCAACCATGACAAGGCAGTGCATTTCATTTGTGAACAACTAGGGAAAACACATCATAGGGGAGGAACTAGGCAGAAATCATGTCATTGTTTCAACATGGGGAAATAGTGACACTAATCCACTTGAAAATCCTGTTCATGGAACCATTAGTTCTGAAAATTTATTTTCTGGAACCGTGATTTTCCAGAGTTTCCTCTAAGACTATTTTTGTTTGATTTTTTGTGTTCAAAGCAATTCTTGCACCTACTTGCAAAAAGAATGATAAGCAATTTCATTGAATGTAAATTATTATCACCTTTTAAGTTAGCTAGAAGCACAGCCCTGGAGCACACATCTTCTACAGATGGTCTGTCCATTCACATCCAGGCTGACACAGGGAGTGGAATGTCATGGTCCCTGTCTTTCCCTAAGCCTAGATGAACCACATATACACAGGTTTGACAGGCACACTGTGCATGCAAAAACAGTCATACACCTGGTAGCCCAAACAAGTAGGATAGGTCTGTCAGAGGCTACACATGTCCTGCAGGATTCTGTTAGAACTTGCAGAAAAAGGAGACCATTTCTTTTGCCTGCTAATGTTTAAACTATTAGCTGCTATTATATTCACAGATGTCTTAGCCAGATGAATGAGGAGCCATAGACAGAATTGCAACTTTGTTTACAGAGGTTAAAAAAGATAAATGGGAAAAAGAATTATGATTCCTGTAAAGACAGCACATCCATATTGGTAAGGAAAAAAAAAGATATTATGAAGAATAGATTATTGCAGATCTTGACAATAAAACTAGAAAGAACAAGATTATGAAATGTCATCATGTTAGAAACGCTGAAATTCTTTGTTCATTTGTCCTCCTACCAGAAACCCTCTTAATAGCATTGAAACAACACTTTTAGGAAATTGGGTTATTCACATAAAATAGGAAAAATACTAGTTCATGATGGATAAAGTCACTTTTAAATCCACATTTTGACATCAAAAGCTGTATCTACAGTAAGCCATTTGAAACATATCTTAAAAAGACAAGAGGACAATATGCAAACGCTGGACTACATTTAATAAATAAATTTAAAAGTGAGAAGTCAGAATTCAGCTTTATGAGAATTGGCCCAAGACTCACAACTAAAAAGCACTGGCAAAACAAACAGTATAATAGGAAAAAAGGTGCTATTTTCCCCGCCTACCGATATAGTTTAGTTTTTCAGATGGAGCTGAACAAATAAATATGGAGAAGCTTATTAAATTGAGTAACTAATACAAAAAATACATGAAGCATCACAAGCAGTTTTGTTTTGTTCAGGCTTCATCCAGACTGACAGCTGCAGGAACTGTGATAGAACAAGCGCAATTTTACAGTCACTTTCTGATAAGGTAAGTTATATTTTACTCTATGTACTAATGTAACTAAGTTAAAACTTGAAGGAGACTTATCTACTTGTTCTCCTACCCCATCTTATTTTGGATCCCATGTGCTGTGAGTATACACAGTGGCATATGTCCTTAATTTGAAAGTGTATTGCTTTCTCAAAGTCTCCATTAACTAGCAATTCAAGAGTTAAAAACTCAGTAAGCTTCATCTGGACAATCAGAAAAAAAAATTATCAAGCAATTCCAGACCTGAGCTAAATTCTATTTACTGCTTTTCTGCATATATGCAACTTTTAAAAAACCCTTTTTTTTTCAGAGACTGACCACAGGAAAATTTGAAAAGAAGAAATTTATTTGCAAAATACTCGATCACCGGTACAAGCCATAGCTAAGGTGCACAGATAAAAGAGCACACAGATCCCTGAGATACTGTTAAGTATGCCAACCTCACTACTGAAGGTAGTGGAGGTAGATGGTGTTGTGGCACTGAACATAACACTCAAACTCAAGTAGGGATAATCGTTCCCCCAGGTGTGATCCATTCCAGTGTGTAATCACCTTTTCTGTGAAGAAACTCCCCTTTATGTCTAGCCTAAACTTCCCCTGATGCACCTTAAGATTGTGTCCTCTCATCCTGGTTGCATGGCAACACAGTGTTTCTCCTCTCTGCTGGTAAACCATTACATGTACAACCCTACAGGAAAGGTAAGGCTATAAATGAAAATAACTATATGTGCTGAAAGGCCAGACTTCCCTGGTAGTTCCATCCAAGCTGCCAAAGCTTGCCTCATGCAAAGCTGGCAGCTGAAGAGTTTCCTATTCTGCCTTTACTGGCACTTTCCCATACTGGATGCACAAGACATGAAAAAGGGAAAGAAGTGACAGCTGTTTTGAAAATCTATATGATCCCTGGTTTAGATCTCTTAGAAATCAATTTATTTTGCTGGGAAAATGCAAAGCAGCCCTGGCAGCCAACAGAAAACTAATTATTTTGCATGCATTGTGTAACAGTATTCATTAGTTTTACATGAATGGTGAGAGGTCAGTCAGGAATAGAATCCCATTGTGCTACCCTTCAAAGAACTTGCCATGTAATTGAATAGAATAAAGGAATTAAATATGCAGGCAGAATGAACACTAATGGTTAGCAAACAGCACATTGAAAATATCTACAACTTCTTTGTCTAAATTCTTGAGTTGAGGTCTTAGGGAAAGGCGATTAGATAAAAAGCAAAAACAAAAACAAGAACATGGGGATGTGCATAAAACACATGAAAAAGGAAGCATAATGGGATCTGAATGCTGCAGCATATCTATCTTGTTGTGTATTAGCATAGAGACTTGCAACATAAATTATGCCTGTCTACTGTTGTTTTCTGTACAGGGAGCATTCCATGTGTAGGGCCATGTGAGAGACATTTTAGGAAATGTGGTAAAGTTCTGACCATATATATCACAGAGCTAGGTTTTGTTCTGCAGAACGATGAGAACACTGTGAGTCACTAAATGGAATAATTTAAATTCAAAAATAGCTTCCCAGAATCTGCTGAATCCATTCAGAGTTAACTAGCAGGAGAACATCACCATGAAGTGTTCTGGGTCCATCTGTTGGCAACATCATGATGGAAACAGCTTTTAAAATGCTATTTTCAATAAGCTATCACACAACAGCTTGTTTCAACAATATTTCATTACCTTTCTGTTTGTTTGCCGCCTTCTATAAAAAACAGCTTGGAGGGAAGGAGGCATTTCAGTACTATAGACTGATGTAGGGTGGGAGGGACAGAGACACTACAGAAACAGACAAAATGAGAAACAACTATAAAAAGAAAAAACAGACAAAACTGTAATTTTAGACTCTCTGCAATCTAGATTTAAACCAGCATGCGGAACCTGAACTATGGTGGTGTCAGAAGGGGATGGTCTGCACCAGCATGTCAGTCGAATTATTGTGTAATGACAGTGTCACCATAGGAAGCCAATGGCCCCTAGACAGAAATGGCAAGTACACCCACCTAGTAATTACCTCTAATCCTGCAAGACCTTCTGAACTGTATGCTCCAATGAGAACTGAAAGGAAGATTCACCTCCAACACTGTGACACAGTCACTTGTGTGGTACCAAAACAACCTGGCCTATACAACTCCTAGGAAATGTGTCCATCAGCTTACTCCTCAAGTAAAACAAATGCCAGTGACATACTGATGGTACAAAGCCTGTATCCAATAGCACCAGAGTGGCTCAGCTGCAGGGATCAGCTCAGCAATAAAGAACAGATGGCTGCACTTCAACCCAAAATTAGTAGGAGATTAAGTTCTTTTGGTTCACACTAAAAAAGTTTCACAATTAGTCAATTCAGCATGCAGTTGTCCAGGATAGCTTTGGCACATCAAATGCCAGGACTTTTTAAACAAGGAAATAGATCATCTCAAAGTTTCTTCTGACTTATCACATGATCCCACGATTCTAAAATAAACTGCTCTAGGCTGATTTTATTACTGATTCAAGTTTTAACTCATATTTACTTCAAAGTTTTGATTTTAAAGAGATGCCCTCCTTAAAGAATTATATGGAGCACTCAAGTTTTACAGACATTATGCATCTTGTTTCCCAAACAGTATTAGAAATATGGATAGTTAGGAAGGACGGACGTCCATAAGCAATACTATATGGCAAAGTAAAATAAAAAAGAAAAATACAACTTCATGGGGATGCAGAAAGAAGATAGTAAACCTGAAAAAGTAATATGGAAATAATACTGATAAATTCAGAACATAGCCTCGAAAGAAAAGTAAAAGTATGCAAAAATACAAAATATTCCATAAGGACTTCACTCATTATTAGCACTATAAGAAATGTGTACAGATACCTCTCTGTACATTTGGGCTCATTCATAAACTATTTTATCTTCTTCTACTACTAACATTGATTCTTAAGAAGACAAAGCATTTTGTGTTCTGTTTACGTCTTGGACCTACTTATATACATAAAGCCATAACATCCTCTTAGAATATGTGCATCTTAGCCTGCTATTAAAAGGAGAAATACAACAAATAAGAGGATGCTTATGGTGAGCACCTACCTGAGGACGTATGACTTTCACTATGTTTTTAAGTGCAGTGTCTGGTGATGGAGGAGAGCAGTCAGGTGTTGGGCCTGTAGAGCTGTTTCTATGGTTACCAGATCCTGGTGCGGTAACTGCTACCTGAGGTGCATTATCTGTGAATAAAAATAACATCTATGTGAAATTACAAATACTTCATATATTTTAAAATAAAAAAGAACTTTGAAAACAGAAGGTTACTCAGAACACTATTTAAACTTACAAAACCTAATATAATTTAGATATATTTATTAAGGAATATATTGCATATCTACACTTATTTTTTCAGCCCATACATTCATTCTATGTTAAGGCAAGATACAGTACCTAAACAAAATTAGGTGGAAACCAAGCATGAATATTTTACTTTCATTACCTTGAATTACTGACTGTGAATTCAAATATTATCACTATAACAGGGGTGACTTGAAAGGGAGATTTATAATGCAACCTCTAGCTCATCCTGGAAAATTCTAACACGTATGACCAAGCTCTACATGTTATATAAACACATACTAACTTGGAATGTGCTAATAGCCGCTATTGACAACTGTCCTTAACACTGTGACCAGCATAACTGACCAGCAAGGACTAATTACATGAAAATATGCTCAGTTTCTAGGTAAAATTTGCATCCACTATAAAGTTCTGCACTGTAGTAGCTTTCTTTCCAGCAGTACCTCAGCTAGATAACCTACAGCTGGCTTAAAAATACCTGCACACCTGCAAGTACCTGGGAAACTGCTCTTTGGATATATTTTGCTCTTACCATTTTATGCCACTGTGAAGGACAATTAGAGGGACTTAAAATACCATTCTTACCTTCTCTACATGTTCTTAATGATGTTTGATCAGTGCAAAGTTAGTGAAAATCAGATCAGAGGAGAGAGAGGACTATGAAATAGCTTCTCAGCTGTGAGAGTACCCAGTCACTGGAATGACTAAGCAGAAGGCCAAAAGCTCATTACTTCAAGCCTTTAGAATTTTATCAGTAAAGAAACACTTTAGTTCAGATTCCGGGGAAAATGCCGTTACCTGCACATGGTTATGGTGGTTATTACAGTTCTGTGAATTTACTGAGCACCTTTCTTTGTGAGGTACAAAGATGTGCTCCATGCTCCTAAATGTGGCATTATACCTGAAGCTCTGCATCAAGACAATGTCAAATCTCATGTCTGTGGGCTTCAACTGACAGCCTGCATGGTTCACAGAAGAAAGCAAGTTTATTTGTGATTGTGGTGGTTCTCCAATATGTGCTTCCACTCTGTAGACAAATCCACACCAGAAAAATCCAAACATCAATAAGCAAAAGCAGCTCTCTCAAGCTGGAGAATTTTTGCCTGACCAGCTTCTACAGGTACACACGAGTTCCTCCTCTGCACAAGTCACAAATGCCTCTGTGAAAGCCATGACAGAAGCTTCTCTCTCTCAGTCCTACTAATCTAAAAGAATTCTTGGAAGGGTAACAGATGTTGAAAAGAAGGAAATACCCAGTTACATTAACAGAGATAATATAGGATAAAGGGGAATAGTTTCAGGAATGTAAACTTCATGGACTTTCCAACTTACAGATACTTCACAACATGAGTCATTCTAGGAAATCTGCAGGATTCTTCCTGCAGAAACACTATGTAACTAACTGGATGAGGTTCCTAGTCAAAGTTTCTAATCAAATACAGACTGACAATTTATTCTTCTAAAACAAATGTCAGGCTGGAATGTTTCAGCAATACTGATATAGCACTTAATGAAAGTATAAACAAAAATTCAGATGGCAGATATCCAAAATGGAGACATCCTGTAGATAACCCCAGGTATTACCTGATAGAGTGAACCCTCCCCGTTATGGAAACAGAAAAGTTCAGCTTTTTTAAAAAGTATCTCATCGAAATTGCCAGTCCCGAAGGTGTGCTATCTTACCACACAGATGAGTTCTTCCTGATTCTTCAGATGTGTACATAGAAAGCTTGGATCAGAAGTAATTTATTTCATAAAGTAATAAATGTGTGTTAATACAATGTATCAGAAAAATTTTTACACAGCCTTAGATAGGAACTGAAAATGAATCCTCACAATAACGTAACTGACATGGAAGAATTTTGATAGCATTTCAGAAAGCCTTAAGTCTCTCATATTCTTTCCTGCCTGACCTGGTGTCTAACTTTAAAATGTTGTTCATGTGCACTATGTAAATGACTATGCTGTGATTTGAAAGCCCAGCTCATCAAAGGAGGGATAGGAAATCGACAAGAAGAGAAACCTCTAAAGCCTTGCCATACTCTGAAAATCTCACAGTGAGAACAAAGGCTAGATATGAGTAACACCTTAGGGAACCTGAAAGTCTCAGCCTCTTTTGCTCCAGACTATGAAATAGCATCTTCTTTCACTCTACAGACAGATTAAAAATCATCAATGAACCTCCCATACTGAGGAATCAGAGAGCTGCCCTAAGAGATCCCTGCCCTCTGTTTGGGGAGACACCAAACAAGGGACTATACTACTGTCAAGAAATGTGGGAATACAGGCACCATATACAGGAAGGTAAAAAATAAATTCTAGAGTGAAAATGCTCCACATGAATCCAGCTAAGTGCACTTAGTGCACTTATTTACTCACTGGTGTGAGAAACAAACAGAATGATTGTCTCTGACAAACAGCTAAAGCTATAAAGAACACAAACTCCTCCACACTTCAGCACCCCCTGCCTTTCTGTCACTTTTTCCCTGTGAGCCTCTGTGGCTGTGGCACAACTGCCCTTGAGCTATTCAGCACATGAAAGCCTTGCAGGTGAAATCAGGCAGTATTGTAGAATGCAGAAGTATCTCAAGGATGGATCACTCAAAGGACACATCATAAGAAATGCAGATTGGTGCTGATGGTAACAAATGCAGTTGTCTGCCCAGCAGTTTATTCTGTTTCAAAGCCTTGTCGATAATCACCTCAGTTCAGTTTAACCACACTTTAACTATGCAGAAGAGGGTAACAGGAGTCAAGTTATATGAGCAAGGTTTTGGTCTTTGCATAGGAAAGACTTCTTGTTGACCCTGTTCAGTAGTAGCTCACTGAAGGCCAGGTTCACTCAATATGAGTGGTATTGAACTGACTGGGAGCGACACTCTTGGAAGGAAAATTCATTGGAAGGCATACAGGAGGGGAGGCAGGGCTGTTACATGCCCCACTAGACAGAGCTGAGAAAAAATTCTCTAGCTACAATGTGTGAATACAACCATAACCAATTCAGCAACATACACAATATGCAGCAATCTCAGAAAAGAGTAGTTACAGTCTTTCTTTCCAAGCAAAATTAAGGGANAAAAGAGTATTTACAGTTTTTTTTTCCAAGAAAAATTAAGGGAAAATAAAAAAAAAAAAAAAAAGATCATGTTTAGAGTACAAAAACAAAACTTGGCAAAAAGAAGCTGTACTTTTTTTTAAAATAAACAGCTCAAGAGAAACATCCAACTGCTGAGTATTTCAAACCTTCCCTTCTTTCTCAAGGTGGTAAGTGTCTGACAAGTAATGGTTTCTTGTAAACAATTTCTTCATTGTGGACAGCTGTTTATTTTCACAGTAGGATGTTCCCATTAGGCAACCAATAATAGGCAGACCTGGGTCTGCTCCATCAGAGAGAGAATGCCATCAAATTAGTTCCTGCAACCAATTTGTAGGACCTGTTTGTCTATGCATATAGTACTTATAGTTTCATTAAGAGTATCTTTGAATATATTTTCTTTGGAATTAAATTATATAATAATCACGTTTTAATTTTCCCTGATGACAAAACTACAGCAATTTTTTTCCCCCTTCAGGTAACTATAATGGCAACACTGCAAGTATCACAAAAACATTTAATGGCAAATAGAACTTGGAAACTTGAGAAACTACCAAATTTACCAAGGAAAGATTAGCTCTCATCCTGAATTTCAGATAGGTGCTACAGACGGGGCCAACAGGGAAGTATTCACAATCATTCTCTTCTAGTTCCTGGCTCACGTTGCAATAATCTAGATGTTTCTGTGTAAGTCAGATAACATCAGGGTCCAGGGATCATCTAGCGGCTAAAAACTAATGAACTGCAGCATGCTCTAACAATATTTATTCCTTTCTTCCTCCATCACATATGACAAATTGTCACAAGGTCTATGTAATTGGAGCATATTCTGATTTTTGAAAATGTTTACTGAGGACTTGACATTCTGCTTTTTCTTTATTTCAGGGCAAAAGAAAAAGAATATAACAAGGAAAATACATGAATATGGTCTTTTAGTATATTGTAAGAGCAAACTAAGGTGTTATTCTAGGGCTGTCTTCTAAGATGTCAGACAAAAACATAAAAATGTCAACTGTTTAACTGAGATGATAGAAAAAAAGACATACACAGGGAATTTTGCCTTTTCCTATGCTGTGTGACATCAGTAGTTTGTTTCATATGTTTTTTTTCCTAGCAAGCACTGCACAGAGGAAAATGTCCTCATGGATGATAATAGACCATAACACCAGAGTTCAACAAGTGCTTCATCAACATTTTCATCCCACTGTCTATGTTCTGTGAGGACAAAACACTCACTGAAACTTTTCTAAGAGATAGTTTTTTCTCATAATGTACTCAAAGAAAAGACACTGTATGTATACAATGCCACAATATTAACTATCAGGCAATACTAAGTACACCAACCAGAACACTTACTGCATCCCAGCAAGCAAAATATCAAAAGCCAGATACAGACCATATTCCAGAAATACAGTTATAATTAGATTTCACCTCAGAAATAAACTTTAAAATGGAACACACAGTTAATCTAGTTTTCTACTTTCATTGCAGAAACATGCTAGCATCCTTATCAAAATTTACAGTTATGTCTGTATTAGCTATTAAATCAGCTATTTCTACAACTTAGTGTAATGGCAATGGAACAGCAGATAAAAGCAGTTAATCTGCATGACACTCCATTTAGAATATATGTGGGTTTGAACTTTTAGCACTATTTAGTGACTTATTTATTCTTCCAAACACCCCCACCATACATGCTCCTCACAACTTCCAGCTACCAAAAGGACCCTATGCTTTTGGGGCCCACCTAAAATAGAGTTTCAGATCCAGAAGGAATCTGGTGTACGTGCTCCAAAGCTGGTCTGTGACTGAAGAAATGAATAGCAACTACAAATGACAATTTATTTCATATTCACATCCAGTGCTCTGAGCCACAATGAAAATGTATACTCCATCTATTTTATTTCCATATTCCAACTATTTGTGGAGTCACTTAAATACTATATTCTCAGATTTACAATTTGTTGTAAAAATGGAAGAAATGTGTATTTCACTTTAGACGTATGGACCAGTAATAACCTAGAACTAGATTACACTACATACCTAACATTATGTTTAAATACACATACTAAATACTAAAACATCCAAAAAAGACAATACTAGGCATGAGCAAAATACTTAAAGCACAAAGCCTAATCATTATGACCTTGTAGAAATTTATACTACAGACTCAGGGCTTGAATATGTTTGTTCATTGCAAATCTGGGAGAGAAAAAAGACAAGGGTGGAAAATTAATGTGCATGAACATACATACACATAAATACATAGAGATACACCTGCACACATAAATGGACAACAAATCCAAAGGCACCCTATTATTAGTAATAGCTTCCTCAAGCTCTGCTCAGTGTGGAATATTTCATGCAATGCTTCAAACTACTTGAAGGTAGGTCAAAATCATGCATCTGCTTTGGACACCACAGCATCAGGGATTATGCAAAAATGTGGATAAAGGTCCAGATAGCCCAGTGCCATCTGGGCTCAAAATGTTTTTAGTATGGTAACAAGACAGACCTAAGTTTGATCAATTGTAGCACACTCAATTTGCTAGACTATTAGAAAACTCTCATCTAGTCTGGCAATTTCTACGGGTTTGCATCTGTCTTTAGGAAAAAAAAAAAAGTTGTCTGTCCTCTTAACATCAAATATGTTACATGAAGGCAAAAAGCTATAAAAGGAACACGGCAATGCTAATCATCTGTCCTGGAGAGAAATCTGTCATAAGCACAATAGAAATCTTGGAGGAGTGAAAAAGAAAGTATTATGGAAATAGTAGTATCTCTGGAGGATCAGTCTGCAGGGACTTAACTTACATACATCTCACAGGGAATAGAGCCACCAAAAAGGCTAATCTAACTGACTGATTAAGAAATTAACACATAATGTAGGCCCCATCATGTGTGGTACAATTAAGAATAGATTTTAATGTTCTTCGATAATGGAGGAATGGCCATCTAGTCCTTTTAAAATCTTCATAACTGGAATGAAAAAAGAATTGCCACTTATAATCCCACAGGAGTGATAGATAAACCAGCAATTTCTGATTCCTGTGATAATCAAAGATATGGGTGCTTTATTAGGAATATGCTGATACCTTCAAGCTGAGGAGACCAAGAAACTTCCCTGATTCTGCTCAAGGGCATCTTTGAGCTTGATCTACAAGCAAGAGAAAGACACAGGCCCACATGAACAGTCACCTAAATCTGATTCTGCATGGTAAAGAGAATTTGGGCCCAGTGATGCCCTGAATCTTGTAGAGGGCTCATTAACAACCCTTTCTAAGGCAGAATAAGGAGAATCAAGCCATTATTCTAAACCAAACCCAGAGACTTCAGTAAAAATATGTGTGTTTTTATGAGGACAGCACTTGGGCTCAGTCTATTCATTGTGGATCACTCAGCTGCTGGATTGCAACAAGAGCAGATTTACAAGGCAGGAGCCCAAGCCATCAAGTAGGAAAAAACTAACATCGACCCAAACTGAGCAGAGCAGATCACAAAATCGCAGGAACCACACTGATTTTATTCATAGATGTCATGTGTAAGACTTTTTGTACAGCATATGTGATAAAAATGTGTTGTCCCCTGTAAGTGGAGGACCCATTGCAGAGATTAACAGCAATGGCATATAGTAGATTATGCAGTTCATAGAGAAATCCTGAAAAAAAAAAAATAGAAAATCTCCTATTTTGTCAGGCAGATAACAAAAACATTCATGTTACAGAGTAGCCTCAAGCAGAATGAAGTAATTTTCCATAGCATACGATTCAGCTTTAAAATTGCTTTAACTTCACTAAATCCCCACAGCAAATCTTCTCTCCTACATGATTATTCAATATGGAATAAACTTATAAACTACAGATAAGGACAATCATGTATTTCAGGATTTCAAGGAACAAACATTACCAGAGACATTTCAAAAGAACAGATGGAATAGTGAAGAACAGAATCAGTAAGCAGCTACACTGGATGCATAGGGAGAATGGCTGGACTCAACTGTTTGAATTTGCTCTTTTGAATTTGTTTGGTTCCCACACACTTAAACCTGAATAACCATTGTTCTGAGTAGAATTGTATCTGCAACTGTCTTGTTGAAAGCACTCAAAGATATAACTGGCCTAGGCTTGGATGTTGCAGCTATTTCAGGATTGTATTTGGAATTAATTACCAGCGAAGTGCATTCCAGTGGCAGCAGGGGGTCTGTTTAGTTGTTTCTGCATCATTCAAGAAAGTTGGGTATGACTATTACCAAGTTTTTATTTGCTCTAATCACCCACCTGCACAAATAGACTTTGGAACTGCTTCAAGCTTGTATAACCCTTGTAATATCAGGCAACTGTCTGGAAAAAACATCTCTCATTACTTACTAATGAGAGATGATGGGTGATTTTCACCATTTCCTGAGTAACCTTTTGAGACTGCCTCTGCAAGCTGCTGATGTCTAACTGGGCATTTGAAAACAATACTACACAGTTGCCATCTACCTTTTTTTTGTGTAATTTTCCATATTTAAAAGGTTTGCAGTGAAATGACTGCACATGTCTATGACAGATATTTCATAGACTTCTCTATTATGTCTCAACATATAGGCACCATATTTCTGGGAGTTCAGTGAAAAGCATAGGCTGTAGTTACAGGTGCCAAAATATTTTTGGTTATCTCAGTCATTAACAGAAAACTGGGATGCCTAATAGTATTGTAAAAAAAAACAAAAACAAAAACAAAACCAACCAACCAAACAAAACCCACAGAAAAGAATGGTAGATATTGGAGATTTCTGTACTTATTTTTAAATTTAACTTATCAGTGAGAGGTCACTGAATGTGATCATATGCATGTCTTAGTATTTCATAAGGCTTTTCCAATAAACCAAAGAAAATAACCAGTGTGCTGTGCAGAAAAAATACTCTACTAAACCAAAGGCAACAGATGATTACTGAATTAGTCTACATGGTCAAATTATTTCAGAAAATAAACCACAAAAGATGGTGAGAATAAGTGCTCTCAAATCATTTAAATAATGCCAATGATAGCTATATATCCTAGGGATGAAGCTCAGTTAATAATTTAAGCAGTCTTGAAGATAAACCTCCCAATATACAAATATCTATGGCTGCAGTGAAAATCAGTTAATGGAAAAACCTAGATATATTTTCTTTCATGAGTTTCAGTTCTTCTATCAATTAATTAATAAAGCTCTTTACCAGAACATTGAAGTCAAAGGGCTAACCAAAATATTTTAAAAGTAAGGAGAAAGAAATGATGTTTTAAAATGTTTCACAATCCAGTTATTCTTATTTAAAGTATCTAAATTATCAAGAAGCTTCAGAGAGATCTAGAATGTTCAACTCTCACTCGGAAAATTTACATTTTTGTATTTAATATATATTTACACTGAAAGAAGTATCTTGTTAATATATATTGCATATTGTATCCAGTGTAATAGTTATATTCATTAGGCATAAAGAACTTGTCCAGCAGATAGATACACTACTAGTACACAGTCAGAATTCAGGGAATCTTTATGGGCTTTACTGTTCAATTTGAAAGCGATACCAAAGCATCTGTACCAGAGTGGACCAGTTATACAGACCAATGTGTTGTTCTGATAGTGTCAAATTACTTGAGAAAGATAAAGGAAATACTGTGGATAATTTTGAAATAACAGAATCCAGTTTCCAACCATTAACAGCTAAATTTTGGCACTACAGCACTGAAGTTCCTAGTAATTCAAAACCCCCAAAAAACTTGATTGCATTTTTTAATTTCCAAATTTTCCATTTTATAATTAATGCACCAAAACATTTTTTCCATATTTTATAGACTTCATTTGTACATATCATTTTCATCTGAAAAATACTAAAATTCTACCATATTTACTAGTATTCCTGCATTAATTTATTTTCTATCTTCTGCAATTCAAATAAAATTATATATTATAAAAGTGTTATATGTTTAGATATTATTAAACTTACCTTCTGACTGACAAAGAAGGATTTACATAACTTCTCTGAGTGTTTAGAATCTTCTCAACACCTCAGCATATTTAATTTTGCTACTGTCACAGGTTTCTCTTCTTATTTTCCTTTTAGGTTCTCTAAGATCCATATGCTAACTTTGTAAATTTCTTAAAATTCTTCCCCTTATGTTTTCTCATTAATACAACCTACTACATTGATTATAGAGACCACAGATATCTAGTTTTGAAAGACTCTCGGAATGTTTGAGACCTGCAGTTAACTACATAAAGCAATGATAAAATTATCACAAAACTTGTATGTATTGAAGAGGTATGCCACTTGTATTTGCTATTGACAGCAAATGAATAACTCTCCATTTTTAGGCCATGCAGCTTTGGCCCGTTTGTTTGATATAGAGCCAAATCGGTATATTTAGACAAGAAGGAGTATTCCAGCACAGTGGAGCAGAAACAAAGCGCGATTGTAATTAAGTAAAACTATGGGGGGTTTGCCAAATTTTATGGAGAAAAATATGTCTTAAAATTTTTCAAGTTTCTTCAACTTAAAGTTCTTAAAATATGAAAAAGAATCACAATTAAATCACACAGGAATATAAGTAAGAATTTAACTAAAAGACCCACACAAGTCCTGTAACTCTTACTGGAGGAACTCCTAACCACTAACAACTACTGCAAATACCACTATTCCATTAGAATACAGTTTTGTTAAATTGATCAATAGCAAATTCTTCTTGCAGTTATAACAGATGGGATGAGAAAAACTCCAAAAGAGAACTTACATAATTGATTAGAAATGAGTATTTTTTTCAAAATTTACTTACACAATAGTCACAGAAAGTTCTGATATCTTTTCACCATAATGTAAGACAAATGCACGTAAAAGTAATGGAAATGCTATTGGATAAAAATTTAGTGTCAATCCCAGTCCTATGGGTAAGAAAATGGTTTTAATTGTGCTGCACTATTTATTATGTATCTTCCTTCATGGAGAGAATGATTTATGAAATAAAAAGGACATGGAGTGAACTGCAGTTGGAACTAGACTGGAAAGAGCATTCTTACTAGCCGCTGGTTTTAATGTCATCATCCAGAACAGTTACCGTAGGATATGGGGTTGTGTTTCTTAAAGGTGTTATGTTGATGTTTGTTTATATAGTTATGTTTATCAGAAAGCCCTGTGGCAGGGCAGGGCATGGCATGGCATGACAGCAGGCGGGGTCATTGGGGGGTGAGAGGCAGTTGTGAGGAGAGATGCATGGACAGCATGTGAGCGGGAAGCTGATTGGGTGGTGAGAAATGTGGACAGCATGTGAGCGGGAAGCTGATTGGGTGGTGAGAAATGTGGACAGCATGTGAGCGGGAAGCTGATTGGGTGGTGAGAAATGTGGACAGCATGTGAGCGGGAAGCTGATTGGGTGGTGAGAAGTGTGGACAACAGCACTACAGCTGAGCAGCAATGGGTGCTCTTCTTCTGTTAAATTTTGATTATGTCCGGTGGAAACTAAAGGTATGTAAGGGAGGTGTTTTCTACAATAAAGCAATTTCCTTCCCATGCACAACGGGGTCCCTGTGTCTTTGTTCCCCACTACTACAAGTTACAAGTACATACAGTGATATACTGTATTACAGAAAAAATACATCCTGCTCTGGAGCCACAAAATATGAAATGGTCTTTTAGAAAACTTTCTGTTTTCTGATAAAAATAAAGCAGCTGAAAATATTCTTTCATATGGGATCTTCCAAAACAGAGGTATTTTAATGCACAGCAGGGAAAAAAAAGGAAAAGACTCATTTGATATCCTGTTGCAGTAGCAAATTATTCTATTATTAGATACTATTCAATATATGTGGCATCTATACGTTTGTGGACTGGCAATAGAAAACCTTTCCCATCCTATTTTGATATATAGCCAAATCCTACATCTCTTGCACACTTCAAGTTTTCTTTTGAGGTAGCATAAAAAGAAAATGGTATAAAAAGAACAAAAATCAAATCTCTGTAAAGTAAGAGAAGAAAACTTTTTGGCAGCAAGCTACACGTTGCCATCCGGACTAGCAGATGAGATAGGGAGACAAAAGCAGAGAAAATTGAAGTAAATGAGTGTTTTTTATTTAGCTTCAAATAGAACAGGAGGATTTTTTTTTAATGCAACACTGATTACCTTCACTAGGAATCAATGTTTTTCTATTTTTTAATCATTTCTTACATTGAAGAAAGCAAATAAATCTGTTCATTATGTACAAAATTGGTTTATTTTAGAAACTGCTTAACATTTTCACAAATATTTTGACTTTAACAAAATTTAGCAAGCTATGCCAAAATTTCTGCTTTCTAAATGTACCAAAGTTAATAGAGAAGTTTATTAAAAATGCATAAAACATATAATTCTCATTAAAAAGAGTTCCCAGTGGAAGACAAACATATTTAAAGCATTAAATATAATCTTTTAATTCTTTTCACAAAACTACAATGTTTAAGTTGTTTTCTACTGGAAAAGTAAAGATAGTAGAAATAAGAGTATTTTCTTTTTTAATAATAAAATCTACTATTTCAGATCTGATTCAGGTCAATGTTGAAATAAAATTATTAGCATGGCTATTCAGTTGATTGTATGATATACGCTAAAATTACATTCCAATTTTGACATAGTCATTCTCCTAAAGACTGCCATTAAGAACCAGAAAAACTTTTTTAGTTTGTTTGGTGGTGAGTAGAGGGAAGAGTTACTGCATGGGATGTCTGGCATGGAGCTGGGGATGCACACAGGATGTACCCAGCATTGAAATGAATTCTCATGGTCTGTGATACAAATATAGTCACTCCTATTATAGTCTGATACTTAGGGTTCTCAACTTGATCTTCCACATCCCTGATACGGGACATAGAAATACAAGGGATTGCCAAAGTCACCAAATCTAATAGCTAAATCAAAAGTAATCACATAACAAAAACTGTGCTGCACATCTACTAGCCATCTACAGCAAGTCACAAACCATTCCCTAATAAACTGTGTTAAACTTGCAACCTTCAATACAAAAATATCAAAAAAAGCTGGAAAAACTACACAAGAAGCAGGAGATATCAGGAACGTTGATAATACTGAGAATGTTTAGAGTACCCTAAGATATGTATATTGCAATGTCTATCGATTAAACATTCAGAGCTGAGCAGCTTTATCATCTGAAATTGAGAGACCAAACAGTGGAGAAATTAATCTTCCACAAAAGACAGAGTTCTTTGTGTGATTCAACACATATCTATATTGCATTTCCAGTGTTTCTGAAAACCACTTTAGCTTTTTCTACAGTACTTGAACACCATTGCATTATAGACATAACTCAAGTGAAGCACTAACTCTTGAACATTGGATCTCTTAAACTATAGGACTCAATGTCATCTTCATGCAAAATAGCACAATATGCAGTCTTGAATATAACAGGATAAAAAGTATGAGCTCAAGATGCCTGGTTTTTCCCAGCTTCTAAAATGGAGTAAGATTCAAACTAAAAAATCTTCGTAGAAAATTCAGCATAAGGTTTGCAGAAAATTCACAGGTGCATCACGAGATATTAACTAAATATTACAATATTAACTAAATGCCTATTAAGATCTCTGTGTAGTGCTATACCGATTTCAATCTTAAATTCCTCTAGAATGTACCAGATGCATGTAAACTGTAAACAAATTAATAGTCGGATGAAGTTTTACTTCTAGTATTAGCAATTTGGTGAGTTTTACAAAAGTATTATTTCCCATTTATCTATTAAGTTCTTGCCACTTATGAAAGGCATTATCATTTACATCTGCTCAATTATCAAACAATCCCATCAGCACTCTGAGGTGTAGTATTACTTACTAAAATGGAATATATTCTATGTGGTCTATATATATTCTAGCCCTAACTCAAAAGTATGACAAAGGATGTTGCAACTAATAGTCATTTAACAAAGTAAAACTCAAATTCTGCTCAATAATATTTTCATATGGGGTTTAAAATGCAAAACAGCCAAAAATAATTATGGTCCTTTGGATTATTATTTTGATTTGAAAAAGAGTTTTGGTCTGACAGCATGCAGTCAAGTGTATAATGAGATCATTCTAGACAGTAATAACACCAGGATGGATGAAACTGTGTCAGAATGCACACACTTTGATGAGCACTCATCTGCAAAAAATTGCCAAAAACTCCTGTGATTTTTTTCAAATGCATTTTAATGAATTAAAAAAAACCACCATGAAACATCGGAAAATTTCATCATATGTCGAGCAGAAGCCTTTTTCTTTGTTTGTCCTTTGGAAAATGAAATTACTTTAACGTAAACATATTTACTGAAACATAGTGGATGAGAGGAGATGTGAATGTATTTTGATAATGAACCAATCCCATGGTATCAGCCTTCCCTATGTGTTTTAACTTCAAATATGACAGTGTTTTTGAGAATAACATTTCATTCTTCAGGATATTATCAGAGATGCTATCCAGGGGAGCATATGATGGGGAGCAATTATCTTAATTATATACTAAAAACCTTTTAGAGGGATGATAATGTTTTAAAGGAAAGAACATTTGAGCTGCATGTAAGAATTGATACGACTTGTGCAACTTCAAATCAGTCTCCTGTGCACATGCATTCAGAAGAAGCCTTTGTGATTATGCTGTTTCTCCACATGACCTCTGCTGCATCAAGGTCGTAAAAATGTGGGGGAAATGGACAATGGAACAAACAAATTTATGGCACATTACACTAGAAATATGGCAGAAGCAGTAGTATTATAAACTGAGAGATGCAAAATATTTTCCCTAAATATCAAACAGAAATTCACACAAAAATATTCAAAAGGAATGTTAAATGAAAGTTCCTAAAGCTTGAAATTTTTAATCAACATATCTAATTTTTGTCCAAGAATTCAAATAGATCTGGCAAGAATTCATCTCAACAAATGGTGCTGTTTCTTAATAGCACCTGACAGATTGATAAGATTTAAGACTAAAAGGAAGCTAATGGAGTAACCTTGGTCATTATGGGCTTTCAGCCTGAGATCAGAAATAATGGAATAGGTGATATGGATTGCCATTAATAATAAATGGAGTGACATAGGTCATGCAAATTAGCATTGCTTCAGGAAAATTGGATCTTATTATTTGACCTGGTTTTTTTTAAAATAAAACGTTAAATTTGTTGAATAGAGGTGAACACTACCAGTACATTTGGATTAATAAACTTTATTCAAATGGTCTATGTTTTCAGTGTAGGAAATTGAAAATTTTTTATACTGAATTGTTTCAGATACACATGCATGAGAAGAGTACACTACCCAAATGGAAAAAAGGTAACAGTTATATCATCTTTATCCTGCAAATCCATTATGGGTAAAAGGAGTGTCAACAAGCCTACATAAACCTCATTCCCTTAATGCTCTTTGTTCAGGATTCTGAAAGCTGTCAGTTAAATGGGCAAGAGTCAGCCAAGAAAGCATTCTAGAAACAGCAATCACTGAATACTTCTATCTGTGCCCCTCTCTACTTCTCAGTTTGTGACAGTGAAGTTTTATTTTAGCCCTGCAGGAAAAATTCTAACTTTGTCAAAAGTCAAGAAGTTAAGTGAAAGGGGAAAAAGAAAACCAAAAACCAGACCTTTTTTTATTCCCAACACAGCAAAGAATTAATTTTTAGCATAGTGCCTTGAAATTAAAAAGTCTGCCACTCATGTGATGACAAAATTGGAGAGTTTCAATTTTCTAGCTATTAATTTGAGAATTTTATGATAACAGAGGTTTGTTCAAATACAAAATTTCCCTGTTTAAAATAGAATAATTAAGAGAACAGCTGTGTTAGAAGAACCTATGGCTTCATCTCATGCTGCCCAGGACTGCTTGGAAGGAAAGACCGTGGATGAACTCCTACTGAAACTTTTTCTCATTTATTTTCTCTCATCTCTTAATTTGTTCTGTTAATACATTCATAATTAGAATCAAATCCTAATGAAAATGGTGCTTTTTTGCATAACAAAAGTATTTTTTTTCCCTCTCCCTTTGTAACTTCTAACAATAAACCCCCGATTCCCACACTGTACAGGAAATTGAAACAATAAAGCATAGATATGTTTTCTTCTTTAAACATTAGGGAGCGGATATGTGCACTGTGGGTATATCTACTGGCAGCAGGCTACAAACACGTCAAGAAAGAATATGGGACAGTATTTGTCTACATAAAGTGAATACAGACCACTAGAGCCTGTCTCTTGGGTAATACAAGAAACCTGCCATACCTGGACAACCTAGGAACAAACTTCACTGTGGAAAAACTTTCAGGCTGTCTCGCTCACCTCATGAATGCTACCCAAATATAGCTAGAGTGGGCCACTGCTTTAACATGTTGTCACAAGGTGATTAGAAGGAAGTAGTTAACAAGGCAGAAATCAGTTACACACCTCACTGACCTATCTACAGCCACTTCCAACTACAACAGCATAGCAGATAATTTAAGAGGCATCTTCTCCTGTTTTCAGACAAAATCAGAAGGGAAATATTCTCACAGATAGCACCTCATTTTTCATCTCGTAATTCAAGTGACATTTTTCCCAGTCTCATATCAATACTTAATTGACTAATTCCTAATTCTAGTGAAAACCCTTCTTTTTGAACGTAATGCATACAGTGAAAATCTAACCAAATTGAAATCATTGGCAAAACATGTGTTAACATCAATGTCATTAGGAATACATGTCAGTCTCTGAGACTCAGATCACCTGAAGACCTACTCATGGAGATCAGCAGGTCTATAACCCCTGTCTACAATATAGTGACCAACACAGGACCACAGGTGAACTGTGCTCCTCTAGGAGATACAGTATTTTAAAAAGTCAGTAGAAAGCATTCCAATTAAATAACATCAGAAATACAAAAAATAGGTATGAAAATAATATTATGATGAGACAAAACTCCCAAGCTTCTCATATTTTTGGGATTTGTACTTTGAGAAAATAAAAGGAACTATAAAAATCCAGAAAATTCTTAAAAATTAAAAGAAATTATAAAATTATAATTTCTATTATAGAAACAGCTACAGCAGCAAATACTATAGGCATAAATTTCAGGAATGTTTTCTGGTTTTGAAGGGTGCTTAAAAAAGTACTAGCTGTACTGAAGAAAACATCCAGCAAAATGCAAAATAGAAGAGTATATTTCACTCTTCCAAGTCTTGATGGAAGCACTCTCTTGATTTTCATTAAAATGCCACATGAAATTAAAAATCTTAGCTGTAAACATATATTAATGTATTAGACAAAATAGCTTCTCATAAGTGTGCACTATATCCTGCACTATATCCTGTGGCAGTCAGAATGACAAACACAAAATGTGTCATCGCTGAAAGTCAGGAGAAGGGTAGTTTAGCTTCTGGAACAGTGTTCCGGCAAAGATGTGTATCTTGAAACTCTGAATGTGAACTTAACAACACTGTAAATTAACCTGTTAAAACAAATAAATTGATACATTCTGTACCATAGCCAAATTATCTCCACTTAACCCAAACCTGGGTTAAAGGAAGGGAAAGGAGATAAAAAAAGATGTATATGTCCTGACACTAAATTTCACTATTAGTAAGTTATTGGCTAAAAGTTCAGCTGAAAATTTTTGATAATTTTCAATTTTTGCTTTGAAGTAAATTTTACTAAAAAGCACATAAACAGCAAAATCAAACTAATTTCATTTGGACTAAATATAACATTTAATTGGAAAAAAGTTACCTGCTTTCCACTTCAACCTCTTCAGTTGGTATAGACATTATAACCTAGATTTACTTTCTGAAGAGTTGCTGGAGGGCTCCAACTTATCCAAAGACAGAATGTTTGGATATCTCTCTCGACTGGAGTTGGCCATGAATACACTGAAGCTGGACATGAGAAGCTTCTTAATCACAAGCTGTGGTGGGTCTAGCACTGGTCAAATGCCAGTGCCCTTACTAAAATTATTTACTCATTTTTCTGCTGTGAGAAAAGATTTAGGAGAGCAAACTTTAAGGGTATAAAGAAAACTTTATTAACAGAATTAAAAGAAAATATAGTAAGAACCAGAATAAAACCTTCAGAACACTTCTCCTCTCCCCACAACCGTCTTTTCTTTCCCACTGACAAGATACAGAGACAAAACCCGGGACTTTCAGTCAGTTTACCACCTCTAGAATAGTCTTTCATCAGTTCTCTTAGGGAGAGGAGTGTCTCTTGCCATGCCATGGAGACTTCTCCACAAGAAAAGTTCTCTCATGGCTTCAATGTCACAGCGAATTGGCTGCCTGGGAGAATGGAGATCTGATCACTATGTAAAAAGTCTCTCCCCTCGACTTACAGCTTTCCCTACAATTGTTTTCAAGGGGCTCAATCTTTAGCTAATGTAAGAAATAAAATACAAGTTCCTGAATTCAGTTGACTGTTGTTACTGTAAAGTGCCTTCTCAGTTAAATACTATGTACTTCACCTATTGTAAGGCCTTCTCTGTTAAATACCATTTCTCTCAGACCTATTGTTATTGTAATTGTAAATGCCTTTCCTAAATGTTTTCTCTGTTAAATGCTACTTACCTTGGACTCCTTTCTTTGAAACTGTATCCTTCCGGTCCAGTCGCCCCTGCTGCTCCCCACATGGCAACCAATGACACCACTTGGCATTCAAAAAAAGAGAACTCCCATGGGCCTTAGCACCCAGTGGAAGTGGGATTGACACATAAAAATGCCTAAAGCCAGCAACTCATGGCCTGAACAGAACTCCAAACTACATCAGTGAGCAGGGAAAGCATCGGGCTACCTGCTGGGGCTCCGTGTCTTGCCACCATGACTTAAATAGTACCCTCTCTGCATGACAACCCTAGACTTGTCAAGGAGCCAGTGTCTTCCACAGACTCCCATGAGGATGGAAGCCCCAGCTCTGCTGTGCGGCAAAGCTGAACACCTCCTCCCCTGCGTCATCCATCGGGAGCAGCGGCGGTGTGCGTGACCCCTCGGGCCCCCACCTAGAGCTGACCTTAATAAAGGCATTAAAAAGGAGGAGATCTCCTTGCCCATTCATTTCAGCTAATAGGGTACACTTTTAAGTATGAGCTGTTCAAAAGCAAAGGT
>VXBB01000851.1:0-19861 GCA_013399915.1 Illadopsis cleaveri | reverse complement strand
TACTTGGTCCTAAGTATTGGCTTTTATTTAAATTTTCACCAAATTTATTTCACTATATTGCCTTCTAAAGCTCTTCACCTATTTTCTATCTATTTTATGAAAAACTATACGGTTACATAGCCCTAATCTGAGTGTTCTAACATGGACACAGTAGATGCACTGATTGTGAAAAGTGTGTATCAAATGTATTTTCACTAATGAACAAAGTGATGAGTTCACTTAATAGCTTATGTAGATTTCTAGTATTCTTGATTTCAGATGTTCACTGATAATTATAACCTATGAAAAACCAGATGGTCTCAGTTTAGAAGACAATTCATGTATTTTAGAAACTGAATGCATGTTGCCTTCTTGGTCATTGGGGAACATTTTACATAGCACCTAAGAAAAAAAAAACGCCAGCATTTATGTGTTTTGCACACTGGTGAATAGACTTGCATGGTTCTCTCTAGTATTGCCATCCTTTTAAAATTTGGGAAAATAATGCTATCACCTATTTGGTAAAAGTTTATAACTGAAGAAATAGTCCTCAATCTTACTCTTTGCTAGCAGAGAATCCAATGACATGGTTTTGAACACTGAGGCAGAACAAATTTATGGATTATGTGAGACCAATCAAATATATTCTATATTAAAGAAGATGGTTTGAAATAGATGCTTAACGATAAGAGAGTTAGAGATTTTTTATAGAAGACCCCAAATTTCACTGCATTGCATGCAAAAAAATTTAGAGTGTACTCTTGCTTCAGAACACTCAGGAAGTCTGTTACTGGTGGCTGTAAAAGATTCCTGAATACCTAATTTCTGCCACCAAGTTTTCACTTGGAATTAGAGACAGTAAAAACATAAATTTATGATTTAGTAGCACAATAGATTTTCAAGAATCTCCAACATCTACTAGCTATAGACNAGGGGCAGAGTGTGAAACTGAAGGAAATTAAGAGAATTAGAGTACTAGGAGAGCTTCAAAGTCTGCTCTGGAGTTTTACTGAAAGGGTTTACCCAAACACAAAGGGTCTGTTAATGAGAAGCCATCCTAGGGACACAGATATCATAGACAAACTATTTAATATGCAAATATTTCTGGTGCTGTGTTTGGTTTAATAAATCTCTTTGAAAAATTTTTAAACATATGTAATACTCTGTCATTTTTTTCTTATAATACAAACTTGCCCTTGAATTAATGAGATGGGGAGATAAAGTATCTCCCATTTGCTGTATTGGGCAAGAAACTTCACAGGTAAAACTGCTTTAGGATGCTGTTTCTGCCATTTTTAAGAGTTATAGGCACATGTTCATGTGAACTGTCAGTAATAAAGTCAGTCCACGGTGTAATGTTCATGTTGAAGCTATATATCATTAGAATAGAGCCACATTCACCAAAGAATTAATGAAACCTTCTCTGTATTTTTCTCTACCGTGTGCAACTATCTGATAAGGTAATGTCCAATGATAAATGGAGTTTACGGTGAACTGCTAGATTCAGTCTTTGACTGTAAATCTGCAAAGCTAGCTTCTTTCAACAAAGAAGCTAAAATCACTGCAGTGTACACCAACTGTTGCTTGAATCAAATTTCTCCTGACAAGGATAGTATCTCTTGCAAAATCTTCCTTAAATGGAGGTCACAGAGAGTTCATGATGAAAAAACTGAATGGAAAAATTTCTTCTACAGTGGTAGAATTTTTTTCTTCAAATATGTGTTGTAGAAACTTTTTACATCAGAACATGTGTGATTTTATATATAGTTTAATATTACCAAAATAAATTTATTTTTATCATATAATTTCTGAAGAAATGTTGTGACCTCCTTTGAGAATTCTTTTCATTCTCAGTCCTCTTGAGCACTTAACCTTATTTATTCTTTCATGAATATTTTTTTGACAATGATATAAATGAAAATTAAAACTGTTGTGATTGATTCATTATAGCCTTAAGCTCTTACTAAGAAGATTCCTGCATATTTTGATGCAGGATTTATAAAGCAGACATTGGTTAGGCATACTTCTCATATCCTTTTCACATACTAATTCCGATTTAAGGTTTGAATTATGTCAATTTTTCCTCACCAAAATCTATTGCTGAATCAATAGGATTACTTGCTACAGATTTTGACTGTAAATAGGTAAAGCTACTGCAATAATTGAGCTGATATAACAGCTGAAACAGACATGGAAGTGCTGTTTTAGATTTTGCTTCAGTGACAGCATCATTAATCATAGAGCAAAGCCTATAGGAAGAGATGGGTCATTCAAAACATATTTTGTAAAGTGTGAGCAAAGTACACATTAACATATTTTTGGGAAAAAGCATGGAACTTATTTTTCAGTTGTATATTCCTCGTGAATTTGGATTAAAACAACAGAATAAGGGAATGTAATTAAGAAAAATAAGCTTAATTTTGAACTTTCTATGCATGAGCTTTAAATTAAAGCAGAATTTTTGGTGTTTCAGTAAATAATTTTGCTATTGAGAAAATGTCGAAGACAAAAACCAGAATCAGATTACTTTTCCTGTTGAGTTATCCACATGTGAATGGGCTGAAATACTTGTGTTCTTTTCTGGTAATCAGAGATCAAAAATAGCAATACTTAAATGTTCAATTGAAAAGAAATTAAAAGTATAGAAAGGTTTAAAATATGAGCTGTTCTCAGAGAGAAGTAGGAAGTGTAAGTTTAGAAACCAGCGAACAATTAAAAGAAGGTAGAGGAGAACTTAATGTCCAGACTTTTTCATGCTAGGAAACTTGAAAGAGGATGTGCAAAATGGTCAAGTACCATACATACAATATACAAAACTATTTTTAAGAGAGGATGTAATTGAAACATGGGATTGAATACTGGAAGGCTGACAAGTTAGCACAGACTGAGCACTGATTATGTATTTTCATGGATTCAGACAAAATCCAAAATTTCTGTAGACTGCTGCTTTTTTGAGGAGGGGAAGGAGTTAAGCAAAAAAGCAATCTGAGGCCTTAAGACAGAGATAACAACTAAGAGCTTTCCTTGTCAGCTACTATATTAATCTTCTCTCAAAATGTTTCTTCCTGGGCAGTGTCAGAAACATAGTGGTGAAATAAATGAATTATTAATGTCCAATAGCGCAGAAAATCGGGTGATCCACCTTAATAAAAAATGAGAAGGATTAGTTTTAACAGCCTCAGTGTAGACCTTCACCTATATATACACTATATATACTTCACCTGTATGTCCTGATTCAGGGAAAGTGCAAGGGGCCAAATAAACAGGCAAATGGGAGGAGTTACCTGTCTGTGAAGGGAGGGCAGAGACTTGCATGAGGTCACAGGACTCTCTCCACACAGTTACACTGAGACACCTTTGATTCAGACAAGGAGTTAAACCCCTAATTTCCTATCAATTAGCTACACTTACAGATGGAGGGGAATTTTGTGAACTGATTTTTTTCCTCTGGATCCCCACCTCTTGCTAGCATTTTCTTGCTAGTGTTGCCATAAATGATTTATTGAGAATGCTGATAATAATTAATTGCTTTGTGAAACCCAACAACATATTTGTTTGTATGTGTGTACTCCACAAAAAATTATGTTAGAAGTGCAAGCCTGGAAGGTGCTGAGTACCTCTTACTCCTCTTGTGTCTCCTGCACCTTTCCGTTTTGAAATTATATTCATACACAAATAAGACAATATTTAAAAATTTGATTAATTAATACAAACAAAACATCCACAAACTACAGACCCTATTAAATATATGTGAAATCTTTTGTGGATTGTCTTTTGTCCCATTTTACATAAAGCACAGAGAAGTCTGAAGGAAAAAAAAGTACAAAAGATAACAAAAACAAATTAACAAAAAAACAGCTATAGGAACAAAGAACTTTCTCTTGATAGTTAGCTTGTAACACTTTCTACTTTTATTGAGGCTGTCCAAATGGAAGAATAATTTAATTTGTTAGTCTTTCAAGTCTGTTGCAAATAAGATTTCTCTGAATGTTGTGGTTACACTTTTCTAACAAAGAAATGTATGAACTGTATGTAAACTCTCACCTAAGGAGAGCTATATCTTTCTACCAACAATGATTATATAGAAGAACATGGGGAGTTTGCACCTGCAATAGGCAAAGTGTTCAAGCAACATTGTCAGAAAAAGGTTAATAAGCCACCATCAATAGTCTGTTAATATTTAATATATGTAATTGGATGAGAATATGTGTTTAGGTGTCAGCTGTTGTTTTTGAGAGAGTGATGCAGGGCTTGAAGTGAAATACGTTAAGGATACATTTAGACATGTAGGAAACTATACAACAGAATTGTTTAAAGGAGGAAAATGCATCTACACCTATACATACAGAATGTAAAAGCTATAAATTGATTTTGAATTCCACTTCAGTGGCAAGTAATGATCCAGTATTGATCTAAATTCAGTATTGACAAGATGTATAAAACTGAACTCCACTGACTTTCCTAAACTTACTTTTTGAAAGTACTTTCTTTAGTAAGTCTGTTGATTTCTGCCACATAAAAATACTAGTGGAAATTGGAAACTTTTACTTTGGGAATGCAGAATCTTTAGACATACTAAAAAACATTAAATTATTAGCTATAAAGTCTAGTGGATGTAGAAACCACTTTATTCCATACTATTATGTTAAAGAAAAATGCTACCTAATCGATATGGTATTTATATATTCAGATGGCATCTCTTTTTTGGTACATCCTGAGTAAGAGTAAAAATATACCGGCAGAATACTCCAGTTATAAAATGGTTTAAATTAGGCCATCTCCTTCTAATGATGGCATTCAATTACATTAAATATTTATTTTTGTATGATACATGAAGAAATTAGTGCTGTGTTCAAACTCTGACACGAAAGGGTTTTTTTGAGTTATGTAGCATATTCACACATGAATAATAATCTTGCATAAAATACGTTAATGCTCACAGTTTAGCTGTTGCATCTATTTTAGGTATTTTTAAATATCATGAAGCTTTAAAAATTTTTTTGCTGCAGCATGTAAAAGTCACTTAAAAGACAAATGGCAAACCTGTCATGAGGACTTGACCCCACTTTATTATTAGTTATGGTAATGCCTATTTTAAAACACTTGAATTTTTACTGGGTTAGCCTGTTGTGAGTAATTTCTGAAAACTAGTTTTAAATATTGTTTTAAACACACTTTATTAGCTGTACAACATATCCATTTGTCTTTTGGCACTTTTTCTGCATCTTGAAACAGATAGTTTCTGGTCTGTAAGAGTTATTACAATTAAATAAATCTGATGATGAAAATCCTCTGGTCCATATGATATTGCTGCTAAACTAGGCTGTTTTGATTTTTGTCAAATTACTTGCTGTGATTTTAAAATCAATTTCAACAGCAATTTAAGTAATTATATTGCTAATAGTTAAAAGGCTGAAATATTATAACACTGTGTATGGATTTAGATAGCTTTCTTCTGAAACATTATTCTATTTCAGTTCATTATTTTCTTTAAAAATGCATATGTCTGTCTCAAAATTTTTTATTAAAGTAGTTTCATGAGTTTCTTTCTTTACAAATAATTTAAAAATATTAAACTTATAAAAATCAAAATAAATTTAAAAAGAAAAAAACACAAATTTTATAATTTTATGAATTTTTGGATAACAAAAGTTATCACAGATTTATTTTCCTCTTCCAAAGAAGAACAGAAGTTTCAAAATATCCAACTCCTCAGGGCAGGAAAATTACTTTTTTTCTACTCTTAATCCAAATTCAGACTATGTAGTCTGAATGTATGTTATGGTTTTGTTATAATAAAGAGTAAAATACGGGGTCTTTTTCAGATGATGGTGCAATTTCAGCAAATTTTCTCTTTGAAGTATAATGAATCCAATTACATTTATTGTACCGCCAAGTAAATTTTTGCCTATACAAGTGTGCTCTTGCATCACAGACTATGACGCATTCCTAACTTTATGTGGATATGTATTAAATTATGTGAACTGAATATAAGTACACTACTCTCCTTTGAAAACAGTAAATTTAAGAATTGCCAATAAAAATGTTTAATAAGAAGACATAATTAGTAAATTAAGAGAGTTTGGATTCATCAGCTCTCTTATTAAAACACCACAAAATTAAATGTGAAGGTTAGAAAAATTATACACCATTGCAAATGTGGTGGATATTATTGAATTTATTCTTATGTACTTCTGTCTTATAATATTACAGTTTTCTTACAGTTAATTTCAGTTGACTGAAACTTAGCATTTCAGTTTAAGGCAGAACACTTAAATTTATTTAAGGTGCTTTATAAAACAGCTGAGACAACAGTAAAAATGGAAGATAGAGCATAGAATTGATTCTCCTCATCAGACACAAAGATCATCCATAGTTTCAAATTCTTTTGCACTTAGTAAACATTGAGTTGTATTTGCTCAAGTTGCCTAAATTATCAGGTGTCTGTGATGAATTTTGGGAGGAGGTTTATGGAATCTGCTTCCATAGGGGTGGCTGGTGGTGTATTCATACACATTTTTCTCTCTATATTGAACAAAAAGAACTCACTGCTTTCATGGTGAATATGTAAGAAAAATAATATTATTTAATTGCCTTATATTAACAGCACTCATTTAGCAAAATTCTTATTTGAATATTTTAGCTTTGAAATTCTTCTGGATTTCTACATAATTGGAAGCTGGAATAATATAGCAATGTCTGTATGGAACAATACTATCAATATTTGGGGCTATCAGTAAAAATTGACCATAAGTACTTATGACCAATGAATAAATGAAATAGACTGTATCATCTGTGCACTAATTCTTAATTTTAGGCCACAGAGCTCTCTTTTACACTAGATGCAAAAGTGTATGAAGTGATATATTCATTGGTATGTTTGTATAATTACTGCAATAACAGGGGTTAATTCTTATCACCATTGACAGTATACAGTATGGATGAAATTCCAGGTTTGGAGTTCCAAAGTGAGGCAGATGAACTTTATCAAGGGATAAAATCAAAGCAATGCACCAGGCTTCTCTTTTTTATCCTTCTTTTTTGTTTTCCTCCTATTGCCACTGGTATTGATTGAGATGACTAATAAGCAACAAAGCAACAGTAAGAATTTTTCAACAAGCAGAAAAGACCTAAAAGTGCAAGCACCATGTATACATGTGGAGGCAGAATGAAGAGTAAAATACTCAGCTGCTGCTTCAGTTTTGGAGTCAGCCTTCCAAAACTGTGAGAACAAGAAAGATAATTAATTTGGTTACGGTACTGAGATTCAAGTTTCTTCAGTGACACCTTTTGGTCTAACTCAGTGAAGACAGAGTCTGAAATGAACAGTAAAAAAGTAATAAAATTTACTTATTCTAGAAAGAAGTCTGAGTTCAATGTTCAATACCTCTTCCTCTCGTTATCAACTTGCTATCTGGTTCCAAATTCTTATATACCCAAGTGATATTTAAGTTAAATACCTCTAATTTTTTTTCCCTAATTTTATCTACGAACCTGATTTTTTTTCTTGTTCATACTAAGATGAGCCACTATCAATGCCACTTAAAAAAGCTTAATGGTATATGGTTTTTTTTTTTTTCATTTTTATACTCTCAAGAGTGCCTAGAGATTAGTTGTGACAACAGTGAATGTTTCTGTGCTTGACTCTCTTTTTTAGATGTGTATCTTGGGACAGCTCCATATTGCTAATAGGGCACAAATAAAGGAGTTCTGTCAAGGTCTGCTAGGGTTTTAATGTCTACGTGACTCAGTACAAAACCATACAGCACTACATGCCTGGGTCCCAGATGCAGTATAGCTGCATTTGAGAAGTAATTGCCATGACTAATTCAATCAGAGCTTAGAGCTGCACTGAGGCAACTCTCTGTGTCTGGTTCAAAAGCTGACTTTGACATGGGAGTTTGCGTACAGCTGTACCACAGTACATAGCTATTACAAAGAACACATTTATCAAGCGGCATTTATCTCACCGGCATGTGAGTAAATCAAGTAAAATTCCAGCAGTATCAGTTATTAGAGCAATTCTCTCCTTCAGTTGCTTCATTTGAAGGCAAATGAAAGAAAGTGCTGGAATTAAGAAAATCAGTTTTTCAGATTCAAGAAAACATATTTCATTATATCTATGAAAAGAATCAGGTCAGAATATGTCCCAAATACCCAAGTTATGTATAAGATGTATGGGCTGATTTGTTGGTACAAATGTTATAAAAATAATGTAACTGTTAGCATTTCACACTGAGCTGTAAACTTGATGAAGCTCAAATGTGTCCTAAATTCAAGTAGCACTTGGGTAAAAAGGGTGTCTAGAAATGTTTTCCTTCAGTTTCTCCCTCCTTTGCTGTCGATGATCTAGTTCAATCTACTTCAAACTCTCTAACTTTTTGTTGCTCATTTTTTGTCTGTTTGGTTTCAGGTGGTGGTTTTTTCTTCAGTTTGGTTTGTTGGTTTTTTTAAACAGAAAATTAAAGCCAGATTGTCGCCTCCCAGCCTTCCCCTACAATGTATGACTTACACACAAATAGCAGCTACTCTTTTTTTTTTTGCTACTGTTTTTCTGGTGTCCTACCTAGGGATGAGTGCTTATTAAGGGAAGAAGATACCTAGCAACAGAAAGTGTAAAAAATTGTCTCCTTTATCTCCTTTCTAAGGAGCCAAGTGAAAAAAGATGCTGAGGCAAAGAGCAATAAAAGGTGGTCAGAGTGTTTCTATTGCAGAAGACACATGACTGCTCAGAGGCTACAACTGTTGACATAAATTAGAGTATCTTTCAAAGTGCTGTAATGTGGCTGAGACAGTCCCATCATAACTGGCTTGGCTGCATCCTGCTCAGCCCTTTAAAGACGTGGATGTTGCAAAAAGTCATTTTCCAAGAGTGCATTAAAAATCTCTGTAGCCTTATATAGATTAGGAAAACTACCTTATACTTTCTGTATTATTTGAAAACATGGAAAGTGGATACTAAATAGGCAAAAAGAAGATGCAAGAATGACATCTTTTTTATTAAAAAGAATGAAAAATTCTTTGGAGAAAATTGTAATGTTATGAAAAAATTCAGACCATCTTCAGGGAGATTAGTCAAAATAGCTGTTAGCTGGATCCTATTCATAAGCATTTCAAAGTAGATAATAATGAGGACAGAAAATTAATTTTTAGATGGAACAATAAAAGATCAATTGTAACAATCACAGAAAAGCATCCAAGGCTCCAGAAATATCATCCATTCCTAATTATTAATTAGAGATAATCGACTACTATGATATTTAATTTGTTCTAAGTAAATTTGTATTTTCCATCCATAAAAAAATACTAATGTGAAAGTATGAAATATTGTCATATGCTATATGAAATATAGCTCAATTTTGCACTGGTGTAGCCTCATCATTTGGGCTCTGGGTGCAGTTTTGGGCAACACATTATAAAAAACATATCAAGTAATCAGAGAGTGTCCAAATAAGGGCAATGAGGATGGTGAAGGACCTTGAGGTGAAGCTGTATGAGGAGCAGCTGAGGTCACTTTGTCTGTTCAGCTTGGATAAGAGGAGACTATGGTTTCATCTTCCTTGTGAGGGGAAGCGCAGGGGCAGGGACTGATCTCTTCCCTCTGGTGACAGTGACAGGACCTGAGGGAATGGCCTGAAATTGTGTCAGGGGAAGTTTAGGTTTGATACCAGGAAAAGGTTCTTCACCCAGAGGGTGCTTGGGCACTGGAGTGGGCACCCCAAGGGAAGAGATCACAGCACTAAGCCTGGCAGAGTTCAAGGAGATTTAGACCATACTCACAACACACATGGTGTGACTCTTGGGGTGTTCTGTGCAGAATCAGGATTTGTACTTCGATAATCCTTGTGAGTCCCTTCCAACTCATGATGCTCAACAATTCTATGATTCTATGAAATATTATATTTGAAATCCAGCTCTTCAGCAGTGAACATGCTGCTATTAAAGTTGTATTTCAGTCTGTAATGTGGGTGTCATTTGTCCAGAAGTAATAGCAGCCTATATAAATAATTACATGAATAAATAACTGTGTTTCAGAAAAAAAAAAGCATGACAAAACTCCTGAAATTTAATACAATTATCAAGACTTTAAATGGACAAAACACAATGGTTTTTGGAAAGCAAAATTCAGACCTATGGCAAGTACAGACCTTTGGCAGAAATGAGCCAGGTAGTGGTATGTGGGTGGAGATGTTTAAATCACAACTGGGACTCCTGGAGCCTGTTCTTCAGTGAGCTGCCAAATTCTCAAGCATATTCCAAACAAGAAAATTAAGGACTTCAAGGGCTTTGGAATGAATTCCTCTACTTGAGTGAATCCCATCTAAAAGAAATTTTAATCCTCAAAAGTGTAGTCTTTTGCTTAAATACTTAAGAATGATGGTACCAGTAAATCATTACTGCCTTGCTAAGGATGAGCTCTGCAAGGTGCTGAGCAAAGTGTCACTTTTGCAGCAAAGTTTTGAAGCATGTGTTTAACCACATAACACCCTAGGGAATAAAGCCTTAAGTGACCTTTTCCCTTTCTACTTTAGAAGATCACCACCTACTGTGGCTGGTTTCTATTTTGGCAAATAGTTGCAGCACTCAAAATGTACTTAGTAAGAAACTTTCCTACAATATTCAACATTTTGATTTCCAGTTTAAGCGAAAAAAAAAAAAAAAAGGAAAACAATTTGAAGAGAGTAGCTGGCTTGATTTCAGTCTGTGAATCTGCTTAAATTAGCTCTAAGAGGTTAAAAGAAAGAGGAAAATGTCTTGTTTTGAATTGCAGGATTACATTCAAATTTATTTTGTTCACTTTGATGATTTGACATTTTGTTTGTACAGGCTCAGCTGTTATTAGGGATCCAGAAAACCTCTTGTTTGTGGCCTTTCCCCACCGCCCCCCTCACCTCATTCATTATGCACATTAAATGAAGACTTTTTTCAAAGAAACAGCAGTGTAGACTGTGGGCCCCAAGAACAGTTCTTGGACTCACAAGTTCTAATTTTCTCTGTGACCATGATTGTAGTTCCCAGGTGGTCTCTATTTTCCAGTTGATACAATGAGAACATGCAGTTATATCTACAGGTTCAGCAGCCTCAAATAGAAGAATAGGAGCAGAACCTGGTGGCAAAGACCTTAAAAAAGGCTAAGTCACTGAGTACCCTTCTTCATCCCTGTCTTCATGGGTGAAACCTGTGTCCACAAACTCCAGGTTCCAGTGGGAAAATCTAAAATAAGAAAGACTTGGTGGAAGAGGATCAGGTTCAGGAATGTTTATATTAACCAGATACACACAAGTCACTGAGATCTGACAGGATTCATCCGTGAACGCTGAGGGCACAAAGTGAATCACAGAAATTTCTGAGAAAATTTGAGAAGCAACAACTTTGTTTGTTTTTATGTATTGTGGTTTTTGGTGGTTTTTTTGTTGTTGTTAATTTGTTTGTTTGCTTTATTTTTGTTTTACCAGTAGTGGAATACCTTGCCCAGAAAAGTTGAGAAGTATCTGGCACTGTAGTTAACTAATCTTATTTTAAGATCTGACCCTCCTCTGTACTTGATGATCTGCATAGATGTGGGCTAGCTGCAGCTGAGTGACTTATCTTTCGAAGACAAAACACAAGACTTACATTTTAAATTCCTAAACCTGGGATTTTTTTTTAATATATTAGCTATTTTTTTATATATTAACTATTTGTATTTGACCTATAGTAGAACAGAGTTTTGATGACATATGTAGTAGGCATTAACTATTCAATGACTAAACCGAGTTCAGAAGATACAACTACTAATTATATACTAGCTTTTTCTGAACCTGAGTTTGTATTACTATTGGCTGTAATACTATTACTAGTTGGCTAGTACAGGACTTGCAAGTTTGCAAGCAAGCATATATATTATGAACTTCTCACAAATTCTATCATGAAAGCTGTATAAAATAGATAATGCATTGTGTTCTACTTTGTTTCACAATCTGAGTGAAAAACAACCCTATTACTTAAACACCTCTCCTTTTCTCCTTTAGAAGATGTCATTAACAAATCTTTTCAACTCCATGAATAAGTAAAATTATATATTCAGAGTGTAAATGTTTTAAAACTCTAAAAATGTATCAAGAATAGTTTAATTGAATCCTGAAGATATGTGGAAAATGAAAACCGCTCCCAGCAAATTAATAGTTGCTCTGAATATTCAAGTAGCAGAGTGAAAAGTGCTTTTATAATTAGGATTCCGTGAAAGTAAGCTGCATTTATAGCTGTTATTCTCAGCTTTTTGTGATACTTCTTCTAGGGACATGATTTTGTGTTCTGACTGTATTTTTCTAATGAATGAGTGCAGCTGAGCCTTTTAATTCAAAAGATACATTCTTTTAATGTTAAGATTAACAACAACTATGCAAAAATGATATCTTTAAAATCTAGTTTATAAAACACATGCTTTATTCTGTCAGTCACTGTTTCTTTTTCCTTACTGAGGTTTTGTTCATGTTTTGATACCAAGCATAGATATAGATGCAATTGTATGAACTGAGTATTTTGATTCTTTTTTTCTGAGAAGCATTAAGAGAGCTACATGAAAGGAACAACTAACAAATTATATTTTGCCATGACTATAAAAATGAGTTATTAAAATAATAGAAATTATATTATTCCTGGACAATATAGAATTGACAGGGCTTTTAATAATCAAACAAAACCCAGCAGCATTCAATCCAGAATGGGGCAAATTCCTGTTTAGAGTTATGAAAAACAGTAGTAGTCATAACTAGTATTCTATAAAAAATGCAAATAGAATTTTATTATTACTGATTTGAGTAATGTTAATACTTCAGTAGTGGATTTGGGTACATTTGCTAATAGATTTGTATAAGACTGTCAGTTCTAAAAATACTGTTATACAGTAGTGACTTAGCTACTGAATATCCTGAAAGACTTAATCACAGTTTTCATATCAAGTTGTTACACCAAACCTACCATTTCCACATTGAAGAGAAGGCCAAGCTGAAATATCTTTGTCTTTCGGTAAAACTAATTGTCATTGTACACACTTGAAATGTCGAGTGTTTAATTCATGTTTTCTTTCTGAATGTGGTTAATCATCTTAGGCAGCTCATGATATAGTAAACTGTCAACAACATTTACAAAAGGGGATCTCCACCTCAAGCACTTCTAGATCATCTTTTCTTGGGTTTTTTTCTTCAAAAAACATCATTGACAGATGGGTGCTTTGTCTTAGTTTATTTCTGGGTATTGAATGAATTTAGATGTCTAAATATTTTTTAAATAGAAAATTATTTTAAGTTCTAAGGAAAAATGTTGAAAAATAATAATGTTTTGAATAAAAATCTTATTTATTGATGTAGACATAAATATATTAAAAATATTCCTATCAAATACATTATTGTTTGAACAACCTTGATCATAAGTCATAACACCATATCCACTTTCAAGAAATAGCCCAAATGTAATTCTTTATAGTCTAATATACTCTATTTACTGTCATATGTTAGTAATAACATCTAATCCTTTTTTCTCTGTCTCTGTCTGTCTCTGAGTCTGTCTCCATGTCTCTCTTCATGTCTTTCTCTGTCTCATTCTTTGCTTCTCTCTGTCTGTCTGTCTCTTCCCCTGCCTCTTCTCTCATATATAAACATCTATGGATTTGAGAATTTCAACTGGCAAGAAAACTGAATGTAATTCAGACACTGAGGGTTTGTCCTTATACTGTTAGCATAGGGCTCCAGGACCTTTTGCATTACTGGGAAAATAACATTTGCCTTCACCCTCAACAACACTGTTTCACCATAAAACAGCAATAGAATTTCCAAATCTGTATTGCAATCTTTACTGAAGTCATCTTAAATCTCTGTCCAGAGATTATGAAAACCCACGTGACAACGATTCAAATCAGAAAAACTAGAAGAGACTTTTGTCTATTTTGTAGAGTCACATAATCACAGAACAGCTGAGGCTGAAAGGAAGCCATGAGATCTGCTGGTCCAATCCCCCTGCACAAGTAGTCACCTAGAGTCTATAACCCAGGATTCATCTCTGGGTGGGTTTTGAGTATCTCAAAGGATGGAGACTACACAAGATCTCTGGGAAGGCTGTGCTGGGGCTGTGTCATGCTCACCATTTACACACTATTTTCTGGTGTTCAGATGGACCCTCCTGTGTTTCAGACTGTGCCTATTGCCACTTGCCAGGTCACTAGGCACCACTGAAAACAGTCTGGCTTTGTTTTCTTTACACCTTCCCTTCAGGTATTTTTATACACTCACTAGATCATTATCTGAAATTTCTCAACTCCAAGCTGGAGGGTCCTAGGTTTCTCAGTCCTTCCTCACAGAAGTTCCAGTCTCTGCATCATCTTAGTGACCCAATGTTGGACTTGCTTCAGTATCTTTTTATCGCTCTTGTGCTGAGAAGCTCAGAACTGACGTAGCATTTCAGGTGTTGACTAGAGAGGATCACCTCCCCCAGCCTGCTGGCTAATCAGGGGGATCACCTCTCCTAATCTGCTGCTCCCCAGCTTTGGGTAATGCAACACAGGATCCCATTTGCCTTCTTTGTGGCAAGGGCCCATTGCTGGTTTACATTCAACTTGGTGCTCACCAGGCCCTTTTCTGTAAAGTTACTTTCCAGTTGCGTGAGCCTGAGAACTTAGTGGTTCCTAGGGCTGCTCCTATCTAGATGAAAGACTTTGTGTGTCTCTTTGTTGAACTTCATGATGTTTGTTTATTCTTTCATTTACCAAAAATAATGGTACTGAAATTATATCCATATGTGGGGTATTTTAATGAGACCTTGTTTATGTTAAGTTATTGACTCTTCTCTGAAAAACAGTTTGAAATACCTTTTCCACTTTAAGTTTACATATGTTCATCATTCCCAAAATTCTCTTCAAATACTCCCACTGCATATTTTCCAGTGACTTGAAGTATCATTGTGTTCATTGAACATATGTTAAGGTTATAGCTGCATTGTTATTATTTTTGAGAATTTCTTTTCATATGCTTAAACACCTGTTTAAATAAGAATTTAAAAATAGCCTATTAAAAATAACCAATGTAAGTCAAGTGCAACAGTGGCAAAGATAAAATTCCAGTTTCCCACCACCCTCTAGTCATTTTATTTTTCCCCAGCATAGTTTTTAAACTGAAAACTTTGCATCATATGCAGAAAGTCAACAGATCTTCATAATTAGAAAATAAGGGTCACAAAAAAGTTTTTAAGGAAAAAAATATATCCAGTTGTAAGATGTCATTTGTACACTGGGGGGCCCATTTGGGATCATGGTATTATGTGAGACAGGAATATAGAAGCATTTGGCTATTTAAAGAACTGAGACAGATGTTAAATTTTAGTTCAAGATTTTCTAGTATATTTTCTCTAAATGGTATAAATTAGGCACAATACAGAAAGAAACTTTATTAGTCAGAAATAAAAGATAAAAAGAAAGCGTACTTCTCCTTAATTTTTCCCTCTTGTAGATATTTTACAGTTGTTTTCCAGACTGTTTTAAATAAACGTGTGTCCTTAAAGGATTACTAATTTTTAGCACTGTAACAACAAGTTTTCAGTTCTTTCACCAAATTATTCATTTGATCTCTATCTTCCATTTTACACAAAAGAAACTCCAGTTGGAATGAAAGCCCATGGATGAGAGGGGAAATTAGTGTCCTCTTAAAGTACTATGTTAGCTAAACCTACCATGCAAGAAACTGTTACAATTTTTTATTAAGCTGTTGTCATCGAATTCACTGTTCTAGGAGTTTAATTTCAGCAATATCTATTCTTCATTAAATGAGAATGTATGCTGAACATGAAAAGAAACATTCTTGACTCACTGAAGAACTTCTTCAGACTATTCCACAGGAGTTACAGTTTTCTGGTATATTTGAAACTATAAAAAAATTATACTACTTGGACATAGTGTTCTATATTGTAGTGTGAGATATTGTAATGTGATAGTAAAGCCATTATGAAAAGTCTGACTGATACTTCTAAGAAAACTGGCATCTGTTGAACAATTTCTGCAAGAGGAAAAGAAGAAACTAAACAGAAGAGTCAAGACTGAGCAGAAAATAGACCACAGAGGGTGACAAATAACCAATTATCTGGTCAAAACATAAAAAAGCACTATATGGGAAACTCCATTAGGGATAGCATAGTACATTCACTCAATAAAGATCTTCAAAGACGTGGGTAGTTGCTAAAAACAAGAACTGAACATAAAAAGAAGGATCTTTTCAGTTACTGAGTAACAGATCTCAAATCCAAAAATGAAAATCTGCCATAGCTTCAAGTCCAGGTGGGGGAAAAAACTAATGACAAGAAGGCATAGATTTTGAGGAGCAAAATTTCAGTGTTGCTTCCTTTTTGCTAGAAATAGGGTACTTTCTGTTTTCTCACTGAAAGCTCTAAGTCAACGACACATTTTGTTTTTCCTTTAGATTGTTTTTATCATGGAAATGTAAACAATTGAGAATAATAAGTTTCTGAACTGGTTAAGTCACATACTAATAAAGTAATGCGTAGATGAGTATTTGGAAGCATTTTTAAGGTACACGTTTTATTTGTTTTAATAAAACAACCCTTCTTTCAAGGATCTGGTTCTGAGTTGCCCCATGCTATTGCCATTTTTAGAGTTGCTGAAGTATAATGTGCAAATTCCAAGTATTCATCCAATGAGATCATATTGTTCATTAAACCACTATGTAACTGTGGTTTGACTGAAGATATTTGCCCCTTTATTTTGCTTTAGAGTGAGAAAAGTGGTATCTGAAGCAGAGAAAAATTTGAACGTAACATTTCAGAAATGTTTTCCTAGCTAGAATAAGCTGTCAAAACTTTTTTCTGAATACAATTGTGACCAAATGTTAGTATAGATTAGAATGTCAGGAACGCAGATTTTCTAATTACACTGAAGTTTTAATACTCAGCTGTTTTGGTGTATAAGCTGATTGGTGGTCGTTGTTGATAACTGGAAAAAGGGTAATGGAATAACCATCTTTAGAAATAAGTAGGAAATCCAGGGAACTACAGGTCATTCAGCCTTTCATGGGGTCTCAAGAAAACTATAGGGAAAACATTCCAAAGATATCAAGAACAAGTGGAAAAACCTGGTAGGGATTTACTAATGATAAATTGTACTTATCTGAATCCACTGTCTTCTGGGATGAGATCACTATTTTGGTTGTTAAAAGTGTGAGAACTGAATGCCATTTACATGCAAGGTTTTTGGCATAGTCTCTTATAGTCAAATTGTTGCAATATAGAGTGGATAGAGAACCATAAGTATTGTTCAGTGTTTTTGTTACCATCTGAATTTATAACAAAGAGCGTAGTCGAAGTAAATTTGTGGTCCACATCATTTTTGATGTCAAAACTAATTTGGAGGATGTGGTTAATATGCTGGAAGGCAGGATTGAATAACCATTTAAAGGAACGTGGAAAAGCATGAGAAATGGGCAAACAGGTTCCTCACTAAATTCAACAAAGGCAAATGCCAAGCCATATACCTGTAGATTATAAATGCCCTTCACAAGTACAGATTTGGAGTTCATCAGCTAGAATGCAGATTGGCAGAGAAAATTCTGGGTGCAATGGTGCAGTACAGTGCAGTACAACTACTACACAGAAACCAGCACTGCACTCCTTGTAGCAATTTAGACCACCACCTCCTGGGCTAGTTTAGCTAGGGTGCAGCCAGGAATATCAGGGAAAGGATCCTATCTTTTGTTGAGAATGTGTGAGACTCTGCTTGGAGTTCTGTATTCAGTTCTGGCCTCCCCAGTGCAAGAAACCTTGGCTGTGGAAAGACTGTCAAAAACTCTGGACAGATTTGAAAGACTTAGACAAGTAAGTGATGAAAGGTTCGGTGCCCCATTAGTATGGACCAGAGCCGCTTTTTTGAGAGTTAAGTGCCCCCACAGCTTGAGAGAGACAGAATATACCACAAAGTAGCCTTTGGTTTTACCTGCATGACCATAGAGGGCATGTAATAAAGTGAGATGGAAAACCCACCCCTGCCATTGCAGCACAGGTTGTGACTTGAGAGGAAGAATGACCACCATAGGAAATTCTTCAAGGATAGATACCACTCCAGTTCCAGTGGACATCCACAGACAGAATAGGAGGGCTAATATTACTTCTAATTCACTTGAAGGGATCTCCAGTTCACACTTACAAGAAGTGAGGAATGAGTACCATGACCAGAAAGAGAGGGCCCCTGCCTTCAGCCAGGTGGAGGATAAAGACAATCGGGTCTATTCAACGGTGTGGATCCAATGGGTCTGATGGGCTGGCATGTCAGACCCACAAGAGTACAAGGATTTGGTTGATATCAGTACAATACAGCAGCTACGTCCCCATCAACCATCAAGAAGAAACTCAGACTTTCCTAGGCGCTATGGGATTTTGGAGGATGTATGCTCCAGATTACAGTCAGACTGTGAGCCCACTCTATCCTGTGACACAGAAGAAGAGCAGTTTCATGTGGAGTCCTGAGCAAATTGAATGGGATTGTTCATGCAGTAGCTCTTGGGCCATTCAGGATAGCACATGATCTGGAAAAACGGGGACAATAGTCTTTCCTGGGGTCTATGGCAAAAAGTAACTTGGAAGACTCAACAATGACCTCTGGGGTTCTGGAGGTGGAGGTATAAGGGATCCAAGGCCTGCTACACCCCAGCTGAAAAAGAGAGACTGGCAGCTGTGGGGGTTAGAGATGCTTCAGAAATGATTGGCACTGAAGCACAGTTTCTTTTGGCACCCTGACTGCCTGAATATTCAAAGAGCAAGTCCACTGATTGCTGCTTGGAGTAACTAGATCATGCTGATCACACAAAGAGAGCTTGAATAGGAATCCCTAATCAGCTAGGGATCTTGAAAGTCATCACGGACTGGCCTGAAGGTGGACATTTTGCATTATGATCATCATTGGAGGAGAAGAAAATTGTGACATATGCTGAGAAGGGCCCACCATATAATCAGTTATCAGAAAATGAAAAGCAATATGCTATCTTTATGGTAGTTCCTTCTGTATTGTAGGGATATGTTGAAAATGAAAAACTGCTGTATGGTATTCTATGTAACAAGTCACAGAAGTTATTGAGGAACAAGGTGGATCAAGTCAGGCTGCAGAGCCCAAAGCTGTCCAACTGGATTTAGATATCACTGAAAGGCAGAAATGGCCAGCGCTCTACCTCTACACCTACTTATGGATGGTAGAAAGTACTCTGTGGGGCTGGCTAGACCAATGGAAAAGGAACAATTGTCAGCACAGAGGTAAACCCATCCAGGCTGCTAAACTGTGACAGATCACTGCCCTGGTGGAGAAGTTAGCTGCAAAAGTATGTCATGTAGGCTCACACATACCAAAGTCAGGCTGCAGAAGAGAATTGCAACAATGGACAGTTGCATTAAGCTGCCAAGATCATAGTGTCTAAGTTAAATCTGGATTGGCAATACAAGGGTGAATTATTCCTGGCTTGGTGTGTCCATGATGCCTCAGGTCATCAGGGGAGAGATGTAACATACAGGCAGGCTTGTGATTGAGAGGTGGATTTAATCACAGCCACTGCCTGCCAGGTTATCCATACCTGTGAAACACGCACTACAGTTAAGCAGGCCAAGAGGGTAAAAGCCCTGTGTATAGTGACAATGTTCAAAACATACGTATGGGGGGACCTGGCAGAGTGATTACATCACACTCACACAAACCTGCCAAGGCAAGCACCACATGCTTACAACGGTGGAGACAACACTGGATGGCTGGAGATGCACTCTGTGCCTCATGCCACCACCTGGAACATCACCTTAAGCCTTGAAAAGAAAATCCTGTTGGGACATGGTAGCCCAGAAGGAACTGAGTTGGACAAGGGGACTCATT
>VXBB01000848.1:61632-77382 GCA_013399915.1 Illadopsis cleaveri | reverse complement strand
TAAGTCAGCAATGAGAGAAGGATGAAGTCTCCAGTGGCATCTGCCTTAGGAGAGTGATTTTTCCTGCCAGATTGTGCCCAGTGGGCCTTTCCCTCTCTCATCTGGGGTGTTTAGGAAAGCAAAGTGCAGGATTTTACTGTGGATTTGTTTCTCAGCCTTCTTGCCTCATGACTTGTGGAGAACTCTTGGTCTGTTAATTGCTGCAGTTTCCCTTTACTCTTATTTGTTATCTCCATGTGGTGGGGTTCTGCTGAAATCTGGTATTTTCAGTGTCTTCGGTTTGGTTTCCCAGTCTTTTGCTTGTTGATGCTGCCACTGTTCACACTGAAATTAATGTAAGTTTTCTTTTTTCCCAGGGTGTTTACAGACTGCTCCAAATGTAGCCCAGCAGGATTCTGGTCTGAACTGAAATTAACTGTCATACATAGGATTTGTTTATCTCTTCACCTCCTTCTGTCACAGATGTTTGTCCTTTGGCTTGTTCCTTTTTCTAATTATTTTTTGATTATATTTTGAAACACCTTCTGTCTAACCAATTTCTCCCCAAATCAAATAGTTCATTTCTTTCCCCTTCACCTACAGCGATTTCCCCAAACTGAATGTTATTTACTTCTACTGGAAAGTGACCTTTGTATGAATCTGTTTCAGATAGGAGTTGCATTTTGATGCTATGCTGTTGCTTATTCTTCTTGAGTCATAAAAGCACATGTGCTGTGCTGTGTGTTGTTCCCAGTGATACACAGTGTAAGGTGAGGAGGCTACAGCTCATTTTCCTTGTTCATGCCCCAAAACGTCTTTCTGGGGTCACCACTGTTATAAATGANTCACCACTAAGTCACAGGTAGGTGATTGAAAATTCAGAGCCACACAAACAGAGCAACCCTGACCAAAACAATGTGACAGGCCACCAACAGCTCCTAGAGCATATAATTTCCTTATTTCCCAGCCAGTCTGTGGGAAGAAAATGCATGAAAATACATGAATTTTCCCAAATGACATCTGAGATAAGCATGGAAGGAAACCGAGTTTGGGCTGCTGGAGCTGTTTGCAACTTCAGCTGGTTTCTGAAGAGACTCTAAAGGCAGTGCTGAGGCACAGCTTGCAGGGGCTGTGTGCTGCTGCATCCTCTGCGCTGCTGCTCGAGGCTGGGGCAGGGCTGCAGACAGACAGACACGCTGCACAGGACAGACAGACACTGCAGGATGCACCAGGAGCACATGGACAGAGCCTGGTGTTGGAAAAGGCCAGTGTAAAATGGGTTATCCAGTGTCTGTTTCCAGGTTTGCTGCTGCTGCTGCTGCACAACTCCTTCATCCTGAGCCCTGGGCAGCCTGTCCTTGCACACGCAGGAGAGATTAATGGAGAGAAACAGAAAGCAGGGAGGAGACAGCACAGGCACCTCTGCACAGTCATTATAAGAGCTGTGTGACAACTCATTGATATGCAAGTGCAACTGCTGCAAATGGTGTGAACTCCACAGACAAAAAGAAGATAATTTGACAGCATTAAGCAGAAAGCTCACACGGGGCTGATGGCAGAGAAAAGCACTTGGATTCTTTAGCTGTCTGAGCTGTTCAGAGCAGTGTGTAACTTTCCTGCCAGCTCCAGGTGCTGTGCTGGGTTGCTGTAGCTCATTTCCCTCCCCACACACATTCAGGGATCTCAGGCCAGAGCTGCTGAACAAACCACGAGGTCACTGTGGCTGCGGGACTGATGCTCATGGTGAACCCATGTGGGTAAAATAATTCCTGCCTCCAGCTCAGCCACCAGCTGGGTCTGGGCCAGCTCTGCAGTTGGGATGTTCTGATTGCTCTCTAAATTGCTCTAAATTGCTTGTGTGAAATAAGCTGGGTTTGAGAGAGGAACACAAATAACACACGTGGAGGGGAGGTGGTCGAGTCCTTTTGGGGATGGGACAAGATGGGACCTTGAATATCTGTCGCCCTGATCTTTTTCAGCCTTCTGATGTTTGCATTTTTGTAGTGGAGTTTCTCACAGATTTTCACGTAAACAAAGTGATATTTCCATTCCTCTCTTGAGGAGGGACAACTGATGGACTTCTAGTTTGACCAGTGTGGTTGAAGAGGTGTCAACCTCATTGTCCAATCCCTGGTCATAGTCCAAAATCTATATAAATCGAGGTAGAAAAATAAACTTCCCTCTTTTTGCCCTGACGACTTGACTGCGTGCGTGTCATTCATTTTGTGTCCTATAGTGACAAATATCCTGTAGTTCTGCTTTGGATGGTGTTAAAAAAGTGAGAGTTGAATTCAAGCAGGTTTGTGTTTCAAGACAAATTAATATGTAATCAATGGAATTGTTCAGGCAATCAAAGCGTGTGCCCACAATATTTAAATCACAATTACAATAGGGAAGTTTTCTGATAAGCACAATTAACATAATTTCTTTTTCTGTCACTTCATTCTTCTAAATTAACATTTTTTTTCCTCCATTTGCATTTGGAATTAAGTCTGTTAGCATCATTTAGATAGACATTGCTTTGGTAATGATGAAACTTTTCCTGATTTTTTCATTCCTTTACTATGAGCCTTCTTACAAGGTTTGCACTGGCAAGTAACACTGTAAAGTGTGAGAACAGGAGAATAATAGGGGAAGCTACAGCTCCCTCCCTTTCCAACAACAGGATAATGGCTATCAGGGATCCTCTCCTTGAAAGGAGGAATGGAGTATGTCTCTTCACAAGTAAGAATATAAAAAAAAATCAATAATACATGTTTTCTGCTAGTCAGACTTGCCTAGTATTCTTTCCAGTGGGGAAATTAAGGAAAAATGTTTTAATTATTTTCAATTCTCTTTGCACAGAAAAACAACTGTGGAGAAAAATGTGAAGTGTTTCTCTGACAATTGGTTTTCTGTAGTGTACACGGCAGTAAAAATAACTTAATTGTGTAATACTTTCCAGGAAATGCATCTTTCAAATCTCTGAGGTAGAGAGGGATGGGATTTTTTTTTAAACTAAAAACCTGGAATTTGTATTAGGCTCTAAATGCAGACAGAATTCCAATAGAATCAGTGTCTTGCAGAAGTTTTATCCCACATTTCTCTATAGAAAATTCTCTGTCATTAGAATGCAGAGGATGGCTCACCTCTTGTGCTATCCCTTGTCATGTCTAGGGGTGGACATTAATTTTGCCTCAAGTTTTTAATATTAATTAAAGCCATATTTTTGCTTTAAGTGTGTCTCAGGTGCTTGGTTGTACCTCTGTGACCTGTCACTTGCTGTCTTTTGCAGATCATCACCAATGAGTTTCCCTTTGGAGTGGAATGGGAAATTCTGGAGTCTCAAACCTCAGGGGAGTAAAGACAAATCCAGGGCTATAAATCCAACACATATAAATATTAATTGAGAGGCTGTGTAGAGGGCTGCCAACTTCATTGGATGGGCTGAACTCTGGATTAATCACTCCAAACTGAACTCTGAGTTGCAACATACATTTTTTTCCTTTAGATTTTGGACTTAGGTGGGAAAATGAACTCCTTGCTTTTTTCATATGGATTCAAGACATTTGCATCTCTGTGTTTTTTTGCAAATAGAGAACACAGATCTCAAAAACTAAGACTGGAGATGATAATTGATTGCCTTGAACAACCTTTTTTAGACTGACTGGATCTCCTGTAGTTTCTTGCTGGCTTTGATTTTAGCATCTCTGTCGGGGCCCTTACCAGACCTTCTGAAGATCTGATGCTCTTGTATGAAGATCTATTATAATAATTTATCTCCTGACTGTTGCTATAATTATCTAAGTTATAATTTAGAGCTCCACAGGAGGCTGGGGGCCGTTAGGTTTACAAAAAGATATACCAGGGCTAATTTCCCCTTGCTTATACAAAAACCTTGTGTTTGTTTCTTTTTTCTCTCCTGCAGCTGATGAGTTGTATTGCATTGAACGTACAGAAATCTCGAGGCTGGCCCAGAGTGCAGAACTCCTTTTCTCTCTGCCCCTCTCATGATGTCACTCTGAAAGTTCTTTTCCAGTCACTGTCCAGCGTGCCCAAGAACAAACCCAGTGATATTGCAGGGAATACTGAAATCCTGTTTGTGTATTCACAGCTGCCAGTCCAGATCTGAGAGACTCACCTCTGACAAGTTCATATGGAGGTTTGAAAAGGCTGGGGGGCCTCCGCCATTGGCAAGAAATACTTTTACATTATCTCATTTATTATCAAGATGTAACTGAGTCACAGGATAATTGGTGTGGAAACAACAACTTGTCTGAAACAGCTTTGTTTAGATTGGGATTTTTCTGTATGTCTGAGGAGGCTCAGGGTTGCTGTTCCACCCACACTCTATGCAACAAAAATATCTTATTTTTTTTTTAAATATAGTGTTCTAGGGGAAATAGTATAAGCAGCGGAACTGCTGAAATGTCAGGAAAGTCATGGTACCAGCACTCCTGGAATGGCAGAAGTTGCCTCATTCTGCAAAATGCAATTACTCCTGATGAACTGATGAACATTTTAGAGTAAGATATGGAAAACATAGGTTTCAATATATTTTAAAAATTCTGTTAGAATTAGCAACTGCATGAAAGACCTTTGAGAATTAATCCAGGTTTTCCAAGTCAGGACTCAAAAAGGCACTTGAAGTGTTTGAATTGTTAACATTGAATAACTGACTTTTCTTTAGACTATATCCAAAGGAATGGATTTATTTAATTAAAGACTGTGATTGATTACGGAAAACAACCCCAGCAGGTTTAAGTAGGCTCAGGTTGGTGCAGGAGCTGGGCTGAGGAAGAAGAGGTTTGCAGAAGGCTCTGTTCTTCTTTCTGGGGAGGAAATCTGTCACTTTTTATGTCTTTCATAGCCCAAGTTCAAAACTTGACAGCAATAACCTTCCAACTGTAGCTACATGAATTGGATGTTATGACTTCAATGAAAGACAATCTCGTGTGAGATTCTTTTGGTTACATTTCAAAGATTTATTCAAACTATATGAGGTTTTCTAGGAACGAAGCATAAAAGATGATTTTTTTCCAGGCCCTGGTTCAATAAATCTGAGAGGATTAAACATGTCATTGTGAGCCTGTGACTGGACCTGAGCACAGAAATGAAATCTTAACATAATCTTTACAACAGGCATATTCTTATGACTTGGCTAAAGAATGGCTTCAGAGAGGTAATTAAAGAGAGAGATTTTTCATGAGTTAAGTGAAATCTCCTGCACAGAACTGGCTTGACATTCAAGCATGAGATTTATTTTGCCTGGCAATAATCTGTCCCCAAAACGTTATGGAATAAATACAGTAGGAGAACATGCTCCACAGTTATACGATGTGTATTCTGTTTGTAAGCTCCATAATGAAGATATTTGTCTCTCCATTAGTTGAAATTTTTAGTTTCCCAAGATGTTCTGCAGGATGTTAAGGGCAGAAAAGAGTCTTTGTCACATCATATGAAACAGATCATGAGCGTGAAGTGTCTGAACTAACCTTTCTTCAAACAGCATTACTGCGGGTCAGCAAAGTTCAAGGATTCTTCAGATCAATCTTTTTCTGTTCATGTGCAAGAGAAATTTAGGACAGAGCTTATTGTCGTGAATAAGAAATATTCTTGGAATCTAAGCTGCCAGAATCTCCAAAGTGCACACTGTAAACATTTCACTGCCTCAGTGACAGCTAAGTGAGGATGCCTTGCTCATTATCCATAAAGAATATGTGGCACAGATGAGCCCAGAATGTAAATTTCTAAGGAAATGGAGAACATATAATTCATTTTTCATGCAGAAATGGGAGATTTTTTTTTCTTTTTCATGCTGAAAGGTTCATGGAAAATTAATTAGGAGAAATCTAACAAATATGTTGTGTTGGTAATGCTGTAAAAGTACGTTTCAACATCGAAGGAAATAAGGGAAGCTGCAATCCTTGAGGTTAAATGGAAAATGGGAGGAGCAAATGGGCCCTCAATAGTAGCTGTCCATTATAGAATTTTTAAATGGCAGAAATTAGCAGAAACATAAAGAGGGAGATATAGTTTACTGCAGTGTGGAATGAAATGCAATAACTGTGTTAAAATTCACCAGAGCTTCTGAAGATTTGTTAGCATTTTGCAATTCTGAAGGGAAAGGAGATAGTTGCACTTGGTGCATCTTTGGGGCACTGTCACAGTCTGTGTGCACTTTACCAAAACATCAGCCATTTCAATGACACATTTAATTTCCCTGAGAGATGAGGGATTTGCTGCAGTGCAGAGAGAAGCCCGTTTGTTTACTGGCAGGTGAGCTGGGGCAGGCAGGATTTAAGTGTCCCAAAACAACGAGAGGCTGGTTGGGATTGCTGGAGCCGTATCCATTATTTACAGTTACCAGGCTGCGAGGGTATTTGCAGCAATGTCACACTAACCTCCATGAATTCTTGATTGAGAAATAAAAAATTAACAATATGGACTGATGGGAACACTGGTGGATAGAGACAAGTGGTTTTAGAGCAAGCACAGCGCGGTGCTGGTAACACAAACACATCCCCAACATCTCAGAGCAGCATTTAGTGCTGCACAACTTCCACACAGCATTCATTCCATGCCAGCCCTGCCCTTCACACCTCCCCACACAGCTGGGGCTGGAGATGATGCCTTAAGTTTTAACTTCCATGTATTTCAGACTCTGTGCTGCCCAGGGGTGCAGTTCTGAGCTCACAGTCAGTGTCACTCAGCTCTGCACAGAGCAGGGACACAAAACAAATCCTTTTCCTGCTGCACACCAAGGACAAGGTTCCAAGTTTCAGGCCCAATAAAGCATAAACAATGGAGAGCTGAGGGGAGAGAAGAAGAAGGATGGGACTTCATAACTTGAAGCTGTAATTGGACAATTAAACCCCAATATGCAAATGAACCAAAACTTATGCAAGTGTAAGAGCTGGTGACCCGTTAGCCATTTTGTGTCCATTTTGTGACCATTTTGGGCCCACTTTGGGTGTAGCCCTGCCAGGCTCTTGTGCTGCCCGAGGCATATCCTTAAAGGCCGTTCAGTAAATATCTACTTTATTCTCTAGCTCTGTCCAGTCTCTGCTCCAGGTCAGCCTTTCCAAGGCATCAGAGAGGGGTTGGCAATTTTGAGATTTGCTGGGTTGTCTAAACTTCCCTCAGCCATGGAAGCAAGATTCAGAGCAGCGTTTGAGCTGCAATTTCCCTCTAGCAGGTGCTGTCAGATTCTCCTTTGGCAGCCTGAGGAGCTGCTTGTCCCCTGTGCCCCCTCCCCTTGCAGGCAGGGGTTCTTTCCCTGAGCCTGGCTGTGGGTTTGGGGCTCCTGAGGAAATCAGCAGAGCTGGGCCCTGCTGAGGTGACAAACAACCTGCAGCCAGGGGAAGCGCAGGGCAGGTGACAGCCTCACTTTGTTAGCCCGTGGAATAATGGTGAGGAGTATTCAGAAGTACAAAAGTGAAAAGCAGAACTCTTGTGTGGTTTGTTCCTTAGTAACAGCTGGAGGAAGAGTTGCTGTGGTGCCAAGGCTTGTGCTGAACGTCACCAGTTTTAGGAACTGCTTGTGTGGGACTGGGGGCCTCAGCCTGGGCTGCTCTCATACAGGGTTAATTTTTCAGCTGCTCCTGAAACATCACCTGTGAACTTCTCTCTCATTTAAAGCAGCCACCTCCCTCAGAACTGAAGAAATTTCAGGGTATAAAATGGAGCCAGCCTGGAATGGTAGACACAAGTCATTCCATACACTGTGCTTCCCACAGCAGTGCACAGCTCTGTGTTCCTGGCTCTAATTCGGGGCCTTATATGAGGCTTCAGTCATGTTTTTGTGTTCTTTTTATTTCAAAACAGCAACTTCCACTAAAATCTCCTTCAGGTGAAACTGATCTTACTTTTATTTTATAGTGACATGTATTCTCTCTCTAGAATCTGGTTGTTGGTAGTTTTTTGCTGGTTTATCACCTTGAACTGATGGAGCCCTGCAGTGTTCCCTTGGTGTAAGCAGAAGGACCTGGCTCAAGGTTCATGAGCAGGAGAGCTTTGATCTGCTTTGAAAGGGGTTTTCAACAAGACCTGGTTTGGTATTAGAGCCTTCTGATCAACAGTGTTCAAGGAGTACGTTGTAATTGGAAAGCATTTGCATGAACTTCTTAATTATTTTTAATCATTCACTGTACATAAATCCTGGAGTAGAGAGCTTGAAGAAAAGCTGATTTATTTTTGAATATTTTTTGCACAGGAAAGATTCCAAAAGACAAAGCTATTTCTGCAGGACCCTTGAGGGACACCACTTGTTACTGCATTTTATTACACTGCTTAGATTTAAATTCTGGAATGTGCAGAGCATTACCTGTACATTATCTTTGCTTTTTAACCACACCTTTAATGTCAGAGGATTCTCTCCTGAAGAGAATAGGTGTTGCTTATTGACAGTTTCTCCCTCCTAATTTAAGGCTTTCAGTAGTGCCCATATTTAAAGTATTTTACATAATTCATTGCACTATTTTCTTCCTGCCCTAGGAAATGATAAGCATCTCTTGCTGTGATCTTTCACTCCAAGGATTAAGACTCTTTTCATATTCATAGATGTGAGGAATTCTAATAGCTGGTGTGTCAGTGAGCCCTGGGTGATGGTCAGAAGGGGCAGGGAGGCTGAGGCTGGCTCCTGCAGCACTTCCAGCAGTGCCACTGTGCTGAGGGAGGATTTACAGGGGACATTTCAGATCTCTCCGTCCCAGCTCACAGGGATGGAGGTTTGCAACATTAAACACAGCCAGGAGACAGGTTTAAACCTACTAATGATGAGAAATCAGGAGTGAAGGATTTGAATAGCTTACACCTGCGTTGGAGACTGAGTGATCCATCTCTTATTTTGTATGCCTATCAGTACTGAATGAACAACAGCTGTAGCTTAGAAACAGCTGAGACTTTCTCCTAGGAAATGCTTCTGTTAAGGGCTTTTTACAGCCCTGTCACAGTTTAAATGGACTTTCAAGCTGTGCTGATGTTTAGTCCCCTGTTTGGGGCAGGGATGATGGAAGAATTGCCAGCCACTTCCAGCTACAGTGACTATTGTGTTGTCAGAAGTTCCATATTTTAAAATATGACTCAAAGTTCTGAATATTCTGACACGTGGCACTTATGTAGCTAAGTCTTGGGGCACTGATGCCTTTTGTGTAATTCATTTTGCAGTAATAGCCCCCAAATATTGTAAAATTCCTTTAAAGGAAGTACTTAGGTAGTTAAAACTTAACAATACTGACCACAAATCTTAAATTTCCCCACAAGCAAAGGGGCTGTGCATTGCTTTACCCTGGTGAAGTATCTCCCTGCTCTCATCCTGCTGATCTCTTCCCTTTTTTAATGCATTAAATATGTGGCTGCTGTGAGGTTATTAAGAAAAAAGTGTTTATTTCAGTTTAGACATCAAACCACCCCAGTTCTGCTCCCTCCCAGTCATGAGGCTGCTGCTTTCCCTGCTGATTGGAATCTTTGGGAATGGTGGTGCCTTCCTCCTATGCATTTACCACGAGAATCTCACACCAGGTTAACAGAGTTATGGATATGCGCCCTCAGCTCTGAGTCCTCCCAGCAAAAAGAAGGAAAAATACTTGATTATTTCTCCCTCGGTGTAAAAGAGCGACCTGAACTGGAGATACACTCAAGCTGTGAATGTCAGGGATAAATAGGCAGCTTACAAATGGCATTGAAAACTGTCTGTGCTGCTGAGAGGAAAAAAGATTTGGTTTCTTATTGTTCTGCTGGCTTCGGGTTGATTTTTTAAAAAAGAGAAAAGTGGCGTGTTTTGATGAGGGTTATACAGACCGATGGCTTTGGAAAGTGCAGGAGCTCTTTTCTTCCAATGTTTGCCTTTTAGACTGAATTCCTTAGGCTGGGCTGCTCGGTGTGGCTGGTTTTGCTGAGATGATGCAGTGACAAGCAGGAGCAGCTCTGTCCTCGTGCAGCACCGGCCGGTGGCATTAATGTGTCAACATCTGTTCGCTACAGCAGAGGTACCACGACCTTGCTGTATCATCATTAATTTCCCCAAAACAAACCAGCCAGAACTGGTGCTGGTAGGAACAATTTGAAGAACAGCAGCATACGCTCAGACTTGGTTAGTCTTGGACATTGATAGAGGGGTTGTTGTTTTTGTGATCAAAACTCATCAGGACCATGGAGGTGGGGCCTTGCTTTGCCCAGGGGCTGTGGGCACGGTCATCCCACCAGGAGACTCATCCCTGGGAAAGGTGGGAATGAGCACCCAGACCTGAGAGGACCTTGGCTGACTTCACAGGCTTCAAAGGCTGCAGTTCAATCAGGACTCATGGGAATGGTGGCAGAGAGCTCCATCTTCATTTCTGTGCCATGGAGCACAGATGGAGAAATGATGGAAGAGGAACGTGTGCCCCTGGGAAATGGGAACCTGTGTTTGAACCAGGCCAGACCTTCAGCCCCTGGCAGCTGGGGGCAGCAGAGCTGTGCCTGTGCCTGTCACTTCAGGACCTGGAGCACACTTTGTGCTGCTTCCCCTTACTGTCTCTCAAAGCCACCCTGGGCTCCAAGCAGCCCCCTGAAAACTGGGAGTGTGTGATGGTGCAGCTGGTGTTCTCAGGGGGACCTTGTGTTCTTAGCAGGGTTTATTTGGGAGGGGATCTCTGCTCACAGCAGGTGGGAGGGCTGTGTCCTGGTTTAGGGCAAATCTGGGAGAAAACTCCTAAACAGGGTCCCTCTGGAAGCAAATCCAAACGAGCCCTCCCCCCAACTGGTCTGGGAAAGAACTCCCTCNAACTCAATATACAGCACAAACAGAAGAGATGACTGAGGATACACCCTAGGACAGGCTGACAGGCCACTGTTGCCCATGGCTGGTGGCCCTGGGGTGGCTCTTGGGGACCGAAGCACCTGGGCCACCACCAGGGCCAGTCTGGCTGCCCCAGCTGCTCCTCACACACGTCTGGGACTCCGAGCTGCCCTAAGTACTGGGGCAGAAAGAATCTCTTTGTTCATTAAAGCTCCTTCCCAAAAAGGGGTTTAACTGAAGGTGAATCCCTCCTTAGCCTCAGGTTTGGCAACGGTTTAAATTTAAGGCAGTTATAGAAGTAAAATTGAATTGCTTTTTTCCACAAGCTCTAACGATGGCAAATAAGATATATTTGTATAAAAATGAATTATTTATTAAGACAAATGAATAGACAAAAGATAACAGATGGAAGATCTTAATCAGAATTACTTCCTACACTGCATAAAACTAAAAAAAAATATATAGTTGATTATAACATCATAAAACAGTGCATGATATCAAGGTACTTATATTAAAGCTGGCAAAAGAAATGGTATTGATTAGGAGCTGAATGTAACTTACCACCAAAATAACGATAATGTACAGATTCCTTCACTTAACCCCAGGGTAGTAACCAAGGAGTAGGCATCCCTACTCATGGGAGAAACTCCATGGAAGATTTCTGCTTTGTAAGAGTTTGGTGTGGCTTTTATGGTTGTAAAGTGGATGGCTGTCAGTCAGAAATCCAGCTTACCTTGTCAGATGTCCCTTCAAACCAAGATATTTATTGGCACTTGGGAGATGCCAGCCCAGTGCTAACCCCCTGGCACCAAAATAACTCCCTATGAGACAGCTTGTCCTGTTTGAGTTATCTGAGTGGTTAACGAAAAACAGAGGAGATTTTATGGGGGATAGGATGTCCTGATACTCCTGTTGATAGTGGTGGCCATCAGTCACCTTCCTGGTGATGCCTTTGGATTTAGCTTTTATATTTTTCAGATCCTGTACTGCTTTAGTGTATAACTCTAAAATTCCATGGTCTGTCAGCTGCTGTTCTCCCATTTTATTCAGACAAAACAATTCCTCTCTAGGCCTGAATCTCAAGGACGCCTTATAGTCTCAGGCCCAGAAAAATGTAAACAGTGAATTGGGGAGGGCAAACTCGGAGTAAATGGCTTCATTACCTGAAGCTGTAATTGGAGGATTAACCCCTCATGGGTAAATGGACCAAAATTAACTGTGTGAAAAACTCATGACCATTGTCCATCCTGGGTGTAACCCCTGGGAGGCTCTGACTGCCCAAGGTGCATCTGTTGGAAGCCTTTAATAAATACCTGCTTTTACTCTCTCAATCCTGTCTAGCCCCAGTTCCAGGTATCCACTCCAAGGCATCCCCATGCCCTGGGCAGAGCTGGGAGATGTCTCAGCCCTGGCAGTGCCATTCCCCAGCTCCTGTCCCCTGACAGAGGCCATGAGACCCCGAGGCAGCGGCAGGCCCCGGGGTGTCCCCTGCCAGGGGCACTGCCCAGGCTGGGAGCACAGGGCACACCCGAATTCATTACAGTGCTGGCAGCAGCACAAGGGAGGGCTGCGGGGGGCCGTGGGTCGCTGCTAATGGAGTTACCGGGTGGAGTTCACGGTCACGTTTGACCCGGTGTTTGGGAGGCTGACGGTGTGTGAACGCCTGGCTGCCGCGGGAGGGATGGGCATGCGATTTTCGGGGCTAATGATTGTGCTGACCTGATGTCCTCGTACAGCTGCTTCCTATTACTGTGCCTTAACTGGGACAGGGGAGGCTCAGGGGACTGCCTGGCTGTAATGAGCTGGCTGTGCAATTATGGCACTTACTGCAGGACGCCGGGGCTAAATCCAGCTCGGTTTTGCTTCATCATCTATTTTTATATTATTCTGGCATAATGTGGGCATTCCGAAAAATGTGAGTTTATTGCTCCTGGGTGCAATGGATAGTGCTAATAGTGCTGCTGAGTGCTGGGAGGCTGGCGTGGCCAGGGAATTGTTTCATTGCTGCCTTGTCACTCTGTCCTCTTGCCTCGGTGCTCTGGAGCCTTACAAAATTATTGACACATGAAAAAAAAAAAAATCAGCAGAGATCTTTTTGTTTATATTTATATTCCAGTGTTTTTTATTTTTTTCCTTGCTAAATTAAGCAGGGAGCATTAATGTCATTTTTACCAAAATCCATTGGAAAAGCTGTAGTGGCTCAACAGCTCACTTGAAAATGCTTTGTTTACCTTGAATTTCAGATATAGTTTATTGCAATTGCATTCTGGATCATGAACTTCTACCATCTAATAAATGTGAAATCCTACTTTTGTTGACTTCTAGAAATTGCTGAGATTATCATAGGCAGCAGGGCAGCAGTGCATGTGGATATTTTGCTGAAGGTCTGGATAAAGTAGGTTGTGATTGCTTTTAAAAGGACAGCAAACAAAGACCATGAATTTTATTGCACATAAAACCTGTGTATTTTTTGTGGTTAACTTATTATGTATTGATGTTTTCTCTCATTACCTCATTATAAGAGTAATGGAATTTATTCCCTATATTAAAGAGGAGCCATTTGGCAAGTTCTGTGCAGCTCAGGTTGCTTTGTAAAAGTGAGTTCCAATTTCAAAGAGAAAACCATGTTATTTTCCAACTGCTTTGTATCAGATACACAAATATACAGACTCCTTCATGAAAATTATTGTGTGAGTTAGTTAGAACAAGTGTTTCAGGGATTGTCTTCCTTTTATTTATTTTGCAGAGTTTATTCAGGTTACACTACAGAAATTTTTAAAGAGATGACTTTATGACTCAGACTTCTTATATTAAGAGAACTGTCCATGATAACTACTCCACCTTTTGCAGACTGATTTATAGAGCAAATTTAGTTTAAAGATCTTAAACAGCCAATATTAACTGAGCATCACAAATACTATTAGGATGTAGTTGAGGGCAGATGTATTTTTCACCAGCTGCTGAAGTCATTGCCTGTAGACTTAGTGAGTTAACAGAAATTTGGAGTAACCTAATGCTGTTATCCATAGCAGTAAATAAACTGAGCGAAATTTAATTAAAGATACATATCTATGAAATATGAGTCTTGATTCCCCCTGTTCTCCCTTCAGCATATTCCATTCATGTATGCCTTTAATAGATTGGATTTTTTTACTGGCCACTCACGTGTAACAGCCATAGGTTGTTCTGTTTAGCCTTGTGGAAGCCCCAGAGAGCTGATCCTGCAGGATACCCCAGGAATTTCTCACTTGTGCTTTCAGGAGCAGCATTTTACCCTCACAGCTTCTGTGGGGCCCAGGACTTTGTTTTAAAAAATTAAATCTTGGCTTTTAAAAATGTGGGTCGTGTTCATTTTCATCTCCCAGGCAAAAATCCATCTGAGAGTTCTCTTTTCTAGAGAGTCTCAGTTTGGCCATCTTGTTTATGTTGAGAAGAGAGGAGTTGCTATAAATGAACCTCTTAAAGCTTTCACAGACAGCTTTGAAAGAATATCCAGGGTGTTAAACAAGAAAAATAGTTTGAGTTCAGAATTTTAATTGAGCATTATCAGAACAAGGATAAGAACACAAATGAAAAAGCCCAGCCTTGATGAGTTAACATTTTTGGGTCAAGTCCCACCTTCCTGACACTCAGGAGATTTAGTGACCATTCAGGATTAGGTTTATGAAGGGTCATGTAGGTTTCTTGGTAGTCTTAGACAGGAGTGGGGATGTAAAAGTTAATTTTGCTTCACTTCCCAGAATAGCTTTTAAAAATCAAGAAGGAGGTGAATGAAAACTGATGAATTAGCAAGAAGAACTGCTTTAGCAAGAAGGTGATGTCTCTTGCATGCATATTTTTCTATGCTTTTGATGGAGAGATTTAAATATGTTTAAAGAACAATTTAGATCTATAGCTATATTTATCATGATTACTTCCCTAAATTTGGCAAGATGCATTAGAATTCCATGTTTCAAAGGCACAGTGCTTTAGGAAGTGAAGCATTACAATATAGTTTGGCTTATTTTTCTAATTTTGTCAACACTAAAAGTGCCAGACACGAATTGCAATATTCCTGAAGGCTTGTAGGTTGGTTTGGTTTTATCTTTTTTCTTTCTCCTGTTCCCCTGCTGTTGTTTATCTCAGTGAAGCAGTGAGATTACAGGTAATTGTTCACATCATGGAGTCAGAGGCAGTGCAGAACACTCAGCACAGGGCTGGTTTCTTTGCACCCTGTCATAAAACAGCTCCAGCAGCTCAGGTTCTGCTCGGTGGGCTGGACTGGGAGCCACAATCAGAAATCTGCTCTGAGTCCTGAGGAGCCAGGCTGGCCACTGCTCCAGGCAGGCAAAAACTGGGAAAAGCCAGTGGNCCTAGGGGGAAAACTACTTCAACAATTGGATTCAACAGTTCATGAAGATGGTGATAGAATACTTTGTGTACATCCCATACTACAAACCAGGACAGCAATCAATCCCCCATCCCTCCCAACCCACAGGTGCATTCCCAATTTAATAAAAGGTTGCAGCCCAGCGATTATCAAATGGTGATTTTTAATACTGCCTGAGCAGCACAGTGATTATCAAATGGTGACTTTTAATAGTGCCTGAGCTTAGCGAGACAGACTTTGAAGGTGGGATTTCACATTTGTTCAGATGAATGCCAGGCCATCCACAGGACTGTGTCAGGTCTCTGCCCTTGATGTTACCAGTGCAAATCTTGCTGGGTTCCCTTGCAGGGTGTGACTGCAGCAGGTTCAGCGGTGGGTAAGTAGTGGAGGTGTTGGTCTCCAGGACTGTTCTCTGTCAGGTATTTTGTGTCCAAAAAGAAATAAAATTGATTCTGTCTTGGCATTAACAATTCTAATCCCATTAATGCTATTTCTAGGTTTATATCTGTTCTTGATTCTTAAAATCTTCTATATCTAATATTCCAAACAAGTTTCTCAAGTCCAAACTGCCTAAGATTGTTTTCTTTAGTCTATTTTGAGTGCTTATTTGCAGCATGTTTTTTTCTAGTCCTGGCCTCTTTTT
>VXBB01000848.1:25934-61577 GCA_013399915.1 Illadopsis cleaveri | reverse complement strand
TTTTTTTTGGATCCTTTCTCTCGTTCTGGGGAAGGGAGAAGATATTAAAGGTAAAAACTGATTGTTTCGTTGGTGTGTGGTTTTTTTTGTTTGTTTTTGTGGTTTTTTTTTTTTTTTTTAAATGTACAGGATTCAGATTGATGTGGGAAGGTGAAAAAATTAAGAAAACATCTTTTTTAGAAAAATCAGTGGCAGAAAAAGGGCTTTACAGGTGGGTGAGATGGGACAGTTCAGTGAAATGATCACTCAACTTCAGACACAGGATAGGTGAGAATCCTGGCTCAAAACATGTATTTTTTTTGTGTTTGTTTTTGTTTGGTTGGTTTTGGTTTGGTGTTTTTTTGTTTTTTTGGGTTTGTGGTTTTTTGTTTGGTTGGTTAGTTTTGGTTTTTCTGGTGTTTTTGGGTTTTTTTGTTTTTTTTTTGTCTTTGGACTTTGACACAGGGAATTTCATGTACTTTTAATACAAAATTGATACTGAATGAGCTGTCCAGTCTCATGTTTGAGGAGCTTTCTTCATTCAAGAAAGTTTCCTTTCCTTCTCCCTGGTAAGGTGTTGTCTTGAGATACGTAACAAATAGCAGCTATTTGCTCCCTGGTTTAGAATGGCAAATATTGTCCTGTGTTTGTTCTGGAGAGAGGAACTATGGATGCATGCACCTCAGGATAAAACCTTTGTAAATGCTAAAAGCAGTAAACACTGTTTAAAAGGCTCTGCTTTCTTTGCAGTGTTATCACCATGTCTATGTTTTTGTCAGTATTCGCAGGATTCCTCATGTAGAATGGGAAGTTCTGCATTGAGTACAACTTCCAGGAATAGCAAAAAAGCCATTTTGAAAGATGTTTTCTGTCAGTCACGTCTAGCTTGTAGCACAAGAAGAATAAATTGCATCTTGCTTGGGAAAGTGACATAAACCCATGGGTTTGTTATGTCACAGAGGGATTATGGTGAGGGAGACAAGGATCCCTCACCTGAGCCATAATTCCTCCTGGTGAAATTGCTGTGGTTTTAACTAGGGCATAAAATGTCAGGGGGAGCAGCAGGAGAGAGAAAATGATCATCATCCCTCACACAAACCGTGGGGCAGAGCAGTGGGTTATCGCAAAGGGAAATGAGATGAACTAATGCTGACACACCTTGTCTGCAGCCCAGTCCTGCTCTCTGCTCCTCCCCTGGCTCAGCCCACTTCCACATTCTGGAGCAATTAGCTGATCATGGCCACATCACTCCAGGTGCCTCCTCACCCAGGATTGCCTGGGATGGGGCTGAATAAATTGGCTTTGTGTCTCGGGTGGCTTGGCTGCAGATCTTAGCTCTGCTAAGGAGCTCGAGAGCTGGCAGTGCCTTCTCAGAGGATTTAATTGAGTGATCACACTGTGACACACAGACACTTCCTCAAAAGCCTCGGCAAAGGATGGCTTGGAAATGCAATTCTTTGTCATACCAATTACACTGCTCCCATGTCTTCATTCACTGGCTCCTCAAACATGACAGGAGATACAGCTGCTGGGCTAGAAATTACAAGTTTCAGGAACAGGGGGGTAGGAGTGAGGAGGAGGAAGAAATCAGTCATACCAAGAGAATGATAATTTACTCCGTTAAGACACATAAACTTAAATAAAAATCACTATTAGAACTTTTAGGTAATTGTCAGGTCTTCACAGAGTAACAATAGTCAGCTCATTAATTTCATGAGTATTATTTGACCCATAATGTTAAATTAATGTGTTTTACTGTTTACTAATGAGACATTAACTTGAGGAATGTCATTATTTTAAGTAGAAACACTCAATCTTGGTCTCCACTGGTGCAGTGGAGAGTACACTATCAAAGATCATAATCCCTCTTGTGTGAGGATCATTTTGCAGAGTTCCCAGAATAACTCAGGGTATGTTCATGTCCCTGTGTCCAGCCTGGGTGCAGATGTTCTCTCAGCTGTGTAGCTCAGGCTGCTGCACTATTTCAGCAGGACAGCTCTGGTGTGACAGCCTGGCACCCTGACCTGCTGTACCAGGGTCAGCTGGTGCTGCACTGCTCAACAGAAAGCTCCTCTCAGCAGTGTCACTGTGTTGAGTTATTTGTCATTTCCTTTGATAATTTTTCATTAGTATGCTTGGCCTAAGAATGTGCTAATGGAATTTGATAAAAATGTAAAGCTGGGAGGAATTGCTAACACAGAGGAGCCGGGTGTGCTATCCAGGAAGAGATGGATGGGCTTGCAGATTGAAATAAAAGTGAATTAATGGTGGTAACAGCCAGGAAAAGGTCATGCTTCCAAGAACTAACTGCAGTTCAGCTGCTGAGCAGGGATTTATCAGACAATAACCTGGAGAAGGAAGATAGGGACATGATATGTCCAGTGGTCCAGCTGACCACTGGGTGACTGTAAAGCACCAGGAAGGTACAAAAATATAAAAGAGAAATGCAGTCTTTGGACACGTAAGGTGAATTATTAAAATAGAAGAGTAATTGCCTAGCAAGGCATTAGTGAGCCCTGGCTGGAATAGTCACTCTGTTCAGTTCTAGTCACATTTCTTGCACAGCTGATAGAGGGAGAAGATAGGCACTTTTGACAGAGGGTTTAGAGCAGGATTTATGGCAGCTCCAGGAAGCTCCACTCCAAATCCTGGTCTTTTAAGACAGGTTTTTGGTATATCCTCCACAATGTATGCTTTTAGTCACTTGCCTCCAAGAAAGATGTAATTAAATTGATGTAAGTGGAGTGTAACTCCATGAGTCTGTTAGCAGAAAGACCTTTTTGTGAGGGGACACTACCAGAGTGACCTGCAGGGAATGGGTGGGATGGTTTTTCGTATGGTTCGTTTTGGAAAGGAAAGATAACTGCTAACACTAAAAAATATTGATGAAGAGGAATAGCAACAACACCAAAAAAAAGGTGATAGGTTGTTTGTAATTTTTTGGAATTTAAATAACTTCTAATAACAAGTTCTGCTTGTGTGAGAGAAATTCTTGAACAGCTTCCAAAATCCCATTAGTGACAAAGATACACATTTCAAATAGAGCTGAACCTGGGTTTGAATCAGGTTAAATTAAATAACTGTTTGTGATTGCAGGTACCGTGTTGTGATGTGACAGGAGTTCATTTCCATTCCTAAATTCCTTTGGAATAAGTTTTTAATGAATCCACAGATGCCTTCCATTGAACAGCAGCTCTGCACACAGATTGTCTCCTTTGCTGTGCAGACTGAGCTCTGTTCAATAAACACTGTGCTCTCCTCCCCCTTCCCTCAGCCAGGGTCATGGCTGGGCACTCCTCCTCCTGCTCCTTGGAGCTTGGGAGAATTGGTGGTGTCCTTTAGAAGTGATGATTAACACCAATATAAAGGAAGATCTATTCTCCTGGAGACAGAATTATAGCCAGGTGTCAGTCTGGAATTTGTGAGGAGACTATTAAGGGCTTTTCAACCTGGTACAGTGGTGACAATGTTGTGACATAAAGTTCTAACAAAGATTTTATCTTACAACATGGTTTAACAGCCTTCAGAGTCTAATATGAGCTTATTAACTTCGTGTCTATTGTTTGACCTATAACAATGTATATGTGTCCTAAAATGTTTAAGTTGCTTCAATATAAATGATGAATTTCTCTGCATTGCCAGCCTTTGTATTGTGGGTTTTGTGCAGTTTTTCAGAGCAGCTGACTTTGTCTCTGCCTGATGTTAGACACTGACCTTAACTGACCTCAGCCTAACTCTTGAGTGGCAGAGGATGATGTCTGTGCCTCAGGGCAGCTTTGGTTGCTGGAGGTCAGCACTGGAGCTCCCAGCAGGCCAAACCCTGGACATTTGTGCCCAGCAGATTGTCCCTGGTGAGAGAGATCTGGCAAAACTTCCTTGGTCACACCCCACATGGAACGTGGTCTTCAGACTGTATTGCCTCTACCACTGTGTGACTGAACTCTGCAGAGTATGTCCTGGGCATTGTGTCTGGGTTGGAAAGCTTATGGTTGCATTGCTCCTCATCAACAAATTAAAAATTAGTAAAAATAGAATCATATTTTCCCAGTTCTATTTTGGTATATTACCTGGATTTTTACCCAATCTTCCTGAATTTTGCTGTTTTAATATATCCCTGGTTTTGCCTTCTGATGTGCATGAGAGGTGAATAGTCTCAGTGTGAAAGACAGTTCTCTTCAGTTCTGTTCCCTGAAGCCATAACAACCAATTGATGTCAGTTACCTCAAAAGCCAATTAATCCTGCTCCTGTTTTGTTGGATCAATACTAATGCATTTTTCCTGTAATTTTCAGGTTTTGACATCGCTGGATGCCAGCAAAGCTGAGGTAGGAAATTCTGTCTTATACTGGTGGAATGTTAAATAGCTGTCTGTGCTGCTGATTGAGGGGCCAGCTAGCTTACAATTTTGGGGTGAAAGTTTAAGTTACTTCAGGTTGGCATTTGTGCTGCTTCCAGTGCTTAACGAGGCAATCTTTGGAAATCTGGTCATGGCATAACAATATTTAAGCTCATAAAGCCCTTCTAGGAAAGTTCTGCCATTGTGCAGCTCTTTCTGAAGGTTTCCATGGCATCAAAACCACATGCTTCAGAGGCTTGTTCAGTGTGTGCTTGATTTCCCACCCCCAGAAGGTGCAAGCTGACCTTGCCCTGTGCCCTTCCATTTTTCCCCTTTGCTCCTCAGCCAAGCAGGTTTGTACCTGCTCCAGACGTGGTTCTGGGGCTTGGCACGTGTTCTGTCCACCTCCACACCTGTTTGCCTCACTCTTCCTGTGCCACATGCCATGAGCTGCTCGTGCAGCCTGGAGCAGGAGAGAGCAGCTGAATCTTGTGCTGAGCTGAGTTCTCATTGAATTCTGGAGTGCCATTGGCAGTGTTGGGCGTTAGGTGCTTGACATTGCTGCAGGTTAGCTTGATCCTTTTGAACCCACATTTATTTCGTGAGCTTTCCTCTCGAGGTGTGAGTATTTCTGAATGGTCTGAAGGTGTTCTCAGAGGCGAAAATACCCTGATTATTGGAGTATGTTTTGAATAACCGGCTGCTAAAGTTAAGTGGCAGTCCTTTGTGAGCACAAATGTGTTCCACTGCATTTGCCTCTTCTGAACAATGCTGCTGAACGAGTCACTGCACTCTGAATAACTGGCAGATATTTTAATTTGGTGCACAGTTCCTGAGTCATTTGTTTGTAACGTCAGTTGGAAGCTCAGAGTGTTCCTCTGTGAAACCCTTCTCGGACCCACAGCAGGGAATCTGTGATGTGCTCCAAAGCTAATGTTTAACTGTGACAAAATGTGGAGGTGACTCTAACTGCTGGAGTCAGATAAATTTTTAATATGAACCTTTGGTAAATTAAATTGCATTATTAAAGAGGATAGATAAACTGTGCTAGTTACTTTAAAGAACAAGAACACGAGTTCACTTGCATACTGCAAAAGAATGAGATCATTCATTTTTATTTAGTTTGAGACTGTAATATCAGTGTTCAATTTAGCTGGTCTGATTCAATTGCATACTTGGCTTGTCTCGGGGAGTTTCAGAGGTAGGATTTGTATCTGTTTTCTCACTGTTGCACTGTTCAAAGGTTTGGTGCTGTCCTATCAAGAGCCCACTAATAGTCATTTTCAGTTTCTTGTTTTGTAGTGGGATTTTGGGGGCTGAGATTTGTCACTGTGTGGGTACTGCTATTGACTCTGCTGCTTTCTATACAGTCTGTTTTCTTATTTATTTGTCAAATGTTCTCATGTACTTTTTTCTCTTGTGTGTGTAAAATTCTGGGAATATTGCAAGTTTCTGCTTCGGCCAGTTGAGTTGCTTTGTTTGTTGCTACTCTATTGATTTCAAAACCTTGAGTTAACACATTTGGATGTTCTTTAAGAGCTCACCAGCTGACCTTTTTGCCCCAGCCTGTGGACCTGCTGACTTTGTAGGCACAGATCTATGTGTGAGAGGGAAAGGTTGGGTGCCGTTTCTTCCATTCATGAAAGTACTTAGAAGGATTGCCAAAGTTCCCCAATACAAGGCAAATCCTAATTGAAGGTAAAGAGTAATTAAATATTTTCCTGAATCGGGTATTGATGTTGTTTGGAAATAGTCTGACTGAGTTCAGTGCAGTAACTCACATAAAATAGCAAATAAAAAGATAACAGGCATGCAGAACTGGCTGATGACTTTTCAGCTTGAGGGAAACGATTCCTTTGTCATAGTGGCAAACTTCCCAAAATTTCTTCCTGAAAACGGCAATTCTGGTGGAGTTTTCAGTCCTTACGTAACTGTGGGGATGACAAGACACACAGGACATTTCCTCTGCTTTGAGAATAGTGGCCTGTGTTTTGCCTGATTTGATTTGATTTTGCTTTACCTTTGGGTCTTCATGAAGAGTTCTGAGAAAGATACAACCCCCAACCCCCTTGTTCTGGCTTACCTTTGGGTCAGGTCTTGTTCATTAGAGCTCGTCTGTTGTTTTCTGCTGGAGTGCTTGTGTGGAAACTCTCTGCTCTGCTTTTGAATAAAAAAGCACTTGCATCTGTTTTCTAAAATCTTTATCAGAACCTCTGCTTGGCTGCTCTTGAACTGTTGATCCGAGTAGTCTTGAAATTTGTTTATTCCTTTTTCTTTGTTCTTAGGTGACACTGCTGTGTTCCCTTACTAAATTTTGTATGAAGTCTGGTTGAAAACTTGGCATGTTTGTGCTGCTACTAATGTTTTAGGAGGATACAAACCAGCTGGGTTTTTTCTAAATGCTGGTTGCCACTTAGCACTACAGAGACAAGAACACCTAGAAGAAGCTGTCAAGTGATCCCAGGACCTTCCTTCCATCTTTTAACACAAAGGGAAAACAAATAGTGACAGAGTCAAAGCTGTAGGCAGCAAAGCCTTCCAAAAATAATTGCCAAATCTGCCCACACTGTGTCTGTTAGGGTCACAGTCTTGTAAATACACAAGTTTTGCCCATCTTAGAAAGATATAACTTATACATAGGTAGTCAAACATGAAGATTTTTGTCACAGCTTACCCTGGTTTCTTGTTCAAACCCGTAACAAATTCTGTTAATACCATTACAAAATGGGCCTGAGATCAGTCTCAAATACAGCTACACACTGTAGCAATTCCCATAACACACAATAAAGTAAGTTTTCATGTAATTTGCTGGAACAACAGTTTGAGGAATGCCTATTTTCCATTCTGCTAACTTTATCTATTATAGGTATATGCCATCTAGGCCTTTTGTTGTTTTTTGTATGTACATTTTTTCCCCATGAAAAGATGTCTCATTCACCAAACTATTTGACTTTCCAGAGTGTTCTTCTTTCTAATTAGCAGTGAGAATAAATGATCTTTATGTTAGGCAAAGCATAATTTCTTTTCCTTTTTCTGAAACAAATGGTGTTACCAAAATAGAACAGAGAAAGCTTGTTGTGATTCCTCTTTTCCTCTGCAATATTTGAATAAATGATACAGTGAAGTTCAAGGCCTTGTGAGAAGTGAGGTCATGCCTGATTGAAATACAAGTTCAGCATAACTCTGTGTTAGCTCTCTGCCTGCTTTAATGGGAGGAATGTGAAGGCAGCCTATTTTTCACTCTCATAAAGAAAAGGGTGCCAATATGTCTCAATAAAATGGAATCAAAATCAGCTCAAAGCCCAAGGAGGTTATTAAATCAGAGTTTACAGGAAACCTCAGAATAATGAGGAGAATGTGGCTCTAATGATAACAGAAATGTGACTGGTTTATACAATGATCCATCAGGTCCTTGATTATCAGGAGATGTCAGTGTGAAGCTCCCCACTTCCCTGGTGTGGAAGGAGCAGGTCACGCCTGGGGAGCAGCACATGGATTCCTTTCATCCACCCTCTGCTGCTCCCTGGGTGGGGTGGAGAGAGAAGGAGAATCCTCTGACAGGACAGGCAGTTTCACTGTTTTTTATTTACAAACTGTGTGTGAGGAATCCTGTCTGTTTGCAGGAAATGTGTTTGCAGGAGCGACGTGAGCGCCGCGTGTGCAGGGTGTCCGTGGCAGATAGGGCTGAGAGCCACCATGGAGGGGGGTGTGAAGGGTCTGTGCAGGCTGATATCACTGTCTGCCCACCTTGCACCGCTCCTGGGGTGCCCAGGTGCACTCCCAGCCCCTCAGGCTGTGTGTCTGACACGCTCTGGAGGTGATGCAGAACACGAATGAAGGAATCTTGTGGTGAGGCAGCAGCAGAGCTGGGCTCTCACTGCCAGCAGGACCATACCTGCTCCTATGCCTGCTTCTGATGCCAAGGTGAACTGATTCCTGTTGGAAAAGGAGTCACTGAGATGTGTGTGTAAACAGATAGCAGAGCTTGCTCAGGAAATATGACTCTGCCAATATTGTCCCACTGTCACTGGTTTGATGGTTTGCACTGTGCTGTTCCTGCTAGACTTATAATTCCTTCTGCTAGCTCATGAGGAATTTTTAAATCCTGTTGGCTGTCTGATTGATTTCTATGGGAAAACTATGATATCAGTGGGAACTTTATCTGGGGAAAGATGAATGCTTGGTTGGATGCTGTCAGGGTAAATTGCAGGTGCTGTATTAAACCCCCAGAGCAGATAAAAACATGTCATTCAGCCTCCCTCCACTCCCTGCCCTACTTTATTCTCCCTAGCACACTTAACATGCAAGGCCCTCGTGTGCCATCACTGCAGGGGACGTGCGTGCTCAGGACAGGAGACATTTCCATTTCTATTTTCAGGTTGTTTTTCAGGATGAGTGAGTGGATTACAGCTTCTCCCCGTTCGGAGGCATCAATACTTTGCATCAGCCACAGCCTTTGATTGAAACTGTGCATTGTTAATCTTATCCAGCTCTATATTCCCTCCTCCCTCCGAGTGGAATGAGGCATGGGGTGATCAATCATGATGACTAATAAAGAATTTGCTATTAGTACTTTTTAAAATGTTCCTATCTTTAGTGTATTTACAGCAAGAAAATACTTGCAATTTAGGAAAACTACATATCTATAGGAGTACAGCATAAGGCTTTCCTTGTAGTCACAATTTTGATTATTTTAAGGGCCTTTAAAATCTCTGTAGTTTGTAGTGGGACTTCAGAATTTATCAAGAGGATAATTATTGCAGTAAGATTGTAATTTTTGCTTGGTCTGTTGAAAACACTTTGGATTTGGCTAAATCAAGCTGACACAAATTGTGTGTAAATAGGTGCCAGTATTTTTTCTTAAGAAGATAATTTCAATAGTGCCATAATCCTGTAAAATATAACTAAGAAGATTTATAATTTCAAGTGTAAAATCAAGAATTATAAATGAATATTATTTTTAATTTTCAAGCTTTTAGAAATGAACTGTTGTAACTGTGCAGAAGTTGGGATTTTGATGTCATGCCTTCAGTTATTTCCACTAAAAAGTATTTTTCAATCATGCAGGCTGAGTAAGGATCTGAACTCCCAGTGAAAGGTGTCTCTGGGTAACTCAGTGTCACATATAAATCCTGCTGAGCACCTTCTGTGCCTTCAGATCCCCAATAAAGCCTTGATTGGCAGTGATGGGAGCTCCCAGCTGGAGCAATTATCCTGACAAGTTAATATGGACATTCCAAATGTGGCAGGAAGGAAACTCCTGGCAGTGTGTGCCTGGTGGGTGACCCTGGGATGTGCCCCCTCTGAACACACCAAATACCTGCCTTCATCAGGATTTGATGGATTCCCTTCCAACTTTTATTACCAAAGGCGGAATCCTGACTCCCTTTTACTGTTTTGAGGTTTAATCACATTAGCTGCATATAAATGTATAAAGACTCTGCAAAATGGGTGGAGAAGAATTATACAAAGTTTTCATCCATTTTTAACTTGAGCATGAATTTCTAGGGTTGTGCTCCTTCCCTCTGAAATCCTGTGCAGTAATTTTAAGCTGTGCAGTGTGAGAGAGAGTCTTGCTGTAGCTGCTACTGTAAAACCTAATTTGCTGCATAAAATATGAGAGCTATAGTGAAATATGAGCCTGGAGAGCAACTCTTTTGATCTTGAGTAGTCAAAAGGTTGGCATGTATAATGGTATGAAAATAAATGATGTCAAAACTGTAGGATATAATTTATGGTTTGGGGACTACTTTACTCATGGAAGCAGAAGCTTCTACCACTGAAAAGCAAGTAGTTCAACAAAAGATAATGAATGGAAATTACAAACTTTCATAAACCCCCAGAGAGATTGAATCGTGCAATACATCAGTTTAGACACTACCAGTTGTCTAATTTACTGATTATAAATTATTAAATAGAGCATTTATAATATATAAATGAGTGGGACTTGAGCCTTCATTTTGTATTTCTTTAAATAAATAGTAGGCTTTAATTGTCATCCAGTTTGGCAAGACTCGGACACATAAATTACCTTTTCTCACTTCAAGTGACAAAAGCTTGGGTCATGTAGGCTTTTAAAAAGGTACTTTTTGAGGTGTCCCAGCACGGTCTGAAGAGTACCCAGGTGTGGCATGATGCTCCTAGGAGAGGGATTACCAAACAAGGGCAGAATGTTTGTTGGCTGAAATCTTTATGGCTATGAAAACATGAAGGTTCTTACCTCTGGTAGCTGAGACTCTGCTGCCTACACAGGCTTTAGACTTGGGTTTTTATTTTAATATATATATGAAAAATGGTCCACGGACTAATTCAGTTACCTCAATTTGCTTCATTCAAAGTTGCACAACCTTCCCTAGTAAAGTCTGGAAACTTTCTGCAAACATTCTTTTAACTGGGCTTGGGGTACTGGGAGTTTGCTTAGTTTTGTTTAGGTTGGTTCGTTGGTTTGGGTTTTTTTAATTTTTTTTTTTTCTTCTTGTATGTTTTGGGGTTTTTTGTAAAATTTTTTCTTGTTGGTTGGTTTTGGTTTTGTTTTTTGGGTTTTTTTGTTTTTGTTTTTGTTTGTTTGGTGTTTTTTTTTTAGGTTGGTTGTTTTTGAGCCTCTTTCTTTTGACATCTGCTTTGTGAAGTTTCCACAGGCTTCTCTTTTGTCCTTCTCTCACCCAAACACTGCCCAGTCCCTTTGGCTCCAAGGCTGTTGAGGGGACAGGCTGGGACCCCGGGCTGCCCTTGTGTTGGATGTCACTGCACTTGGCAGAGCCAGCTCCTGCAGGGGAAATGTTGTACCCAGACCTCCCTAGCCCTGATGTGGCTGTTTGGATTCAACCACTGAGCCTGAAACTGGAATTTCCCCTCAAGGATCTAAAGATTGCATCACCACCAGCAACCCCCCTGCCCTGCCCAAATCTGTTTGCACAGTACTCCTGGGAGGCTTCTGAAGAAAATGAGATTTAATAATGCCAGCTGTGAGCCATGCTGCACGCCTTTTCTCTATGTCTATATATAAACACACACACTTTATGGACATGTCTCCAGAATGTGTTTCAGCAAAGTGCATCAGGAATTTGATGGTGACAGAAGTTAATATAAGCTTGTCTCACTAAGGGGTTGGTATTGACTTGAAAGTGCGCTTTGTTTATTGATTCTGTTTCTTACTTCCCTTCCACATCCCCTTGCTGAATGCTGTAAGTTTTCACTGCCTGTAGGAGAATCTGGACGTGTTTTGATGAAGGTTTTAAAGGTGCTGTATTAATCACGCTTTTCTCAGTCCTCAGTTGTGGATTTCAGGAGTAGCACACTGTCACAGCTCTAGATGGGCCATATTGATCTTGATGATTAAATCAGCCAAAGGAAACTTGATTTCTGAGGGAAAACTTAACATTCTCAAAATCCAAATGTCTCCTAAATATTTATGGGTTACGAAAGTTGATCAAATACCTTTGTTCTGTGATTATTACAGTGAACAGCAACACTTAGTTCAGATTCTCATTACTGTGATGTGATGTAGTCATATATAAATTCCTGTGTATATGTTGTCAATCATGTGAACACGCAGAGGTAACCTTTTTCTTCTATCTTGGCAAGGCAGGAAGATAAATAGGTGAAAATGTGTATGTGTTTAAGCAATAAAGTTGGCTTAATGGCTCTTGGGGAAAAATTTCCTGTGGTACACAGAGTAGTGACTTGATTGAACAGGACAGAATCATGCAGTTCAATTAATGTGCAAATATGTGTTCACTGAACTTTCATTCCATTTATCACATGGACATGGAAATAGGGTCATTTTTTATCTCTGTATTATGTATATGACATCTTAGTTTGCTTCCTGCATGCTGCTGTGGGGAAAATAGCAACGTGGCACACCACAGGCAAAAAGAATTGGAGATAAATTCCTCAGCTGTCACAAACATATTTAAGTGGATCTTTGTTTGAAGATAAATCTCTTCCTTCTGCAAGGACTAACATTCAGAAGGCCTTTGCGTGCTCTTCCCATTAAAATTGGATGTATTCCTTGGCTGTGTGCTGGGAAAAAATCATGGGCAACAATTGTCATGTTTATGAAGTACATCGTTAGCAAAAGAAGTGTACTTACAGAAAAACATCAAAAGGGAATTTTAGCTGAAAATACATTAATATTCACCATTGGCTGTTTAAAATAAGGAGCCAGACATTTCAAAATAACTTTATTCTGATTCTTACCAAGGTTTTCTTCCATCCTCAGGCCTAGTGAAATTTGTTTGGGGACTGTTCTCTTTCCTTTGACTAATTATTCTAAATCAGGTTAGCAGGAGTACAGGTGGTTATTCAGTTCATACACTGAAAACCTATACTGGAAATTCTGTTAGTAAAAAGCAGAGTGAATAAACTTCTGCCTTTTATTTTATTTCTATTATTGATGAAAAAAAAAGTTTTCTTCTCTCTTGATATGGAACAAAAATGATTTACAGCAGCAAGGGGCAAAAGATGAAATTTCATAAGCATAATGTAAATTAATGTGATAAAAATTCCTTTCTCAAGAGCCTGTAAGAATACCAAAAGGTGGTTAACAATTTCACCACTCTGTTTCACTGAGAGTCTAAAGTAAGGACCTTTTGGCTGACGTGGGCAACTGTAAAAATTAAAGAGTAGCTGAATTCCACATGGAATTGTAGTATTTGCAGGCAAGGCTTATAACCTTTAAACAGACCACAGGCCAAATTCTCTGCCATGGAAATTGGCAGAGCTTCATAAACTTTAATGGAGCTGGGCCTGAATGGAACTGTGCCAGGTTTTAAGAGCAGTGAACGTGATCTCCATTTAGGTAGGAGGTGGCAGAAGCTGAGGGAGAGAAAGAGGAGCTCAAATTGTTAATGATCAATCCCCACAGGTCACTTTTAAATAGAAATGGTTTCAGCCTGGGAACTGCAGTTTCTGGTCAAAACCAGTTATCTTTCCATCAAGTGTTTAGTTCAATAGCCTGAATTTAAATGTGAAAATGCAGAAAAGACTGGATTTCTTATTAATTAAACCTTGTACTGCTGCTTAACGTTGTGCCCAAAGTGGGCAAAAGAGATATTTTGGGAAAAGTTTCTGAATGAAATGTGAGTAGTTTGGAGCAAACAAACCATGAGCTCCACGGCAGGACAAAGGGAGATGTTTTCATCAGTACAAACACATTGATTCAGCACTTAGAGAGAATGAAGGGTTTATGTTTAGAGGAACTAATGTATTTATAAAAAATAGTTGTTCATAGGTGACATCTATTCACAGATAAAGCAATTGCTAGCCAAGCAGAATTTTGGTTTGGGTCTTCACTGGGAAGTTGTGGAAGGGTGCTGCTGCCCACTCCCACTGTACATTTAAAAAACAATTTTCTTAGCAGCAACACTCACTGCAAAGGTAAATATCCAGAATTATGAGAGGGTGTTTGGTGTGTGTTTGATTTATTCTTTTGACTGAAGTACTAAAATATTTTGCTTTCCCTTTCGTGTTTAACAGCCACCAAACTTGTTTCCTCCCCTTCTGTAAGAAACCCAGGGAGGGTTTGAGGTGATTTAAAACTGCAGTGGTTGCTTGGAGAAATGTTCATGTTGCTGTAATAGGGGAAGAGAAAAAGCAGCATTGTTCTGTCTCCTGCCTTTCATAAACTGGGTCCTGGGAAGGTGAACAGTAGCACCTGTACTGGTGTAGCTGCTTCTGGGAGAAAAAAAGAGAGAAGCTGGTTCCAACGTTAGAGAGGAGGAAATAGAGGAGGAGACCCGGGAGAGGCTCTCGTGTGCTGGAGGGAAGTGTGGGGCTGAGGAGTGATGGGTGAAACAGAGCCTTTCTCCTCCTCAGTAATGGCAACTTGGAAGAAGGATCAACACGGCATAGGCAAAATGTTTCCTTGTCTTGAGTTTTCTCAGGGGTCATCATTAAAACATGTCTGTTGTAGGGGAAACCCCGCTTTGCTTTGGGAAAATCTGCATTTCCACCTCAGGAAGCAGCAGATGATAGAAGCAGCCTGGGGTGTACAGTTGCTTGTTACATCACCTTTTCCCCCAGCAGTTCCGCATTTCTTTGCCATTGAAACATGGTTTCAGTTTCTGGTCTGATAAAGAGTTTTCAATTACTTGTAGTCTAGAAGTGGTTTATTCACTTTATAATGAATTATTGGCATATGATGAATTATTTGCTGAATTACTAAAGTGTTCTAACTAAAGGACGTTGTCTGTTGGATTGGGAGTTTATGGTTTTGGGACTAGGCTAAAGTCTTCAGAATCATCTTTACAGGGTTTCTGTAACAGAACAATTCCCAGCAGTTGGTTTGAAAATTGCTGTATTTCATTTCCTTCTTCCTTAGTGGCCTTTGTTCCCAAAGGACAGAGTGAATGTTGTCCTGAGTAGGATTTGAAGAATTCAGAGTAGGCCCAAACCATCTAGAGAAACTCGAAGAGTTCAATCTTTTAAATTCCATTACTTTTTATTACACTTCAAACGTAACATGAGAATTTCTTTCCTGCTCTGGATTCAGAGAATGTTTTTTGCTGTAACTTCTCTGGGGAGGCAAAGCAGCTCCCAGCTGAACACCTCTTCACATTCAGCAGGACTGCTGAAAATATGAAATTGAAAGCAACCTTGTGTTGGAGCTCTAGATGATTTATTCTGACAAATCACACAAGGGCATCTCCAGATAAACACAGATGATTACATGTTGGTAAAGCCACCGATTGTCAGGAGACCAGAATAATGTTCTAGGAGGAAATATCTGTGGTATTTCATGAATTTTGAGGCATCACTAAAAACATGTGTTACAAAACCGCATTTTGAATCGATACCCAGAGTGCGCTGAATTTGTAAAATCTGTGGTCAAGAACTGAGCTCTGTCCTTCAGTTTAGTTTGTCTCACTTGGATTTCACTGGAGAATGCAATGGAATACTGGTGGTTCTTTCCAGAAGAGAAGCCCAGGAGCAAGTTAAGGCCTAGACTTACATAAACAGAAGGCTAAACCAAAAAGGCAGACTAGTTTAATCCTGTTTCTGTTAAGCTTTTAATAAATACTTTATTCATTGTAATATGGATTATATATTCAATTATGGTTCTGCTCAGGACAGTGTTTTAGGAGACATCCTCCAGAAAGAGAAGAGTTAATGGCAGTGACAAATATTCCTGAATGTGGCTGTAACTATCAGAAATTTTGGTTAATGGCACTTAATACTTTAAATACTAAATTAAAGGAGCCATAGAGAGCAGTCAAATGTGTCTTTTCTAACAATTATAAGAACATGATGGCAGAGAGAATGTGGAAGTTTAGAAACCATATGAGCCATTAATTCAGCTGTCTCTCCCACAGGTGATGGGGTGTCTAATTCCTTATCACCTGCAGCCAGTGTCCCTCTGCCATAAGGAGGAGGTGCCTTCACCTCACCTCAGGCTGCAAAACTGCATCTAAAATATCTCTGGTCTCTGTCTCCTGAGCAGGAATGATGAGATGGAAAATTGAAGTATTTGGTTTATGTCACCCAACACTTAAAATCAAAAACAAACAAACAAACCAATCCCCCAAACAAAGCAAATTGAAAAATCCCTTTTTGCCTTTTACAGAATGACATAAAGTGAAGACATACAATTGCATTTTAATTAAAAGTAATTACAAGTAACCTTAATTAGCTCCTGATCCCATGAGTTTAGGGGAATGCTCTATTTAAAATTAACTAATGCAAAAAAATATTAATACTTCCATAATAAACAAGAATGTTTTTTCCTTCCTGCTTTCCTCGTGTTTAAAAATAAAGAACTCTCAAACTTTAAATCAAGTATAAAATGCCTGGAAGAACACTGGAACCATTAGGAACCTCATTGTCATCATTCCCATAAGTGGCTTTAAACATGGCATTTTCATGGATAGGTAACCATTTACTCTGTACATGAGTTGCTGTGATAAGAATTTATTACAGGACCTCAGGGAAATGTTGTTACATCTATTAAAAAAAAAGTTACCATTAATTTTGTAGAATTAGAACATCGATTTAATTTGGCCTCCTTTAATTGATGTTAGGCAGCTTGGGAACGGATGTCCTCACTTTGTAAATGCACTTAATCACTTCTTGCTACAAAACCTTGAACGTAATTTTTCCAATCAGAGCTGACAGTTGTAGGGTTAAAGCTCAACACTAATAAATTCACAGGGACTAGATACTGTACTACCTGCTATCCTTCTTCAAAACACTGGCAGTGCAAAGCAAGTCTGAATCATTTTAATTAGATAATCTCACTATGCCTTCTTTTTCTAAATAAATTTTATTTGCTCCTGTTAGCACAGTAATTCAATTTGCTGGTGTTTGTCTTCATGGGAAAAAAAAAAAAGAATGCTTGTGTGCTTGTAGGGCTGTCAGCTGGCACAGTGCACGGCAGAGGCCTTGGAATTCAGTGGCACTTTGGGTGGCATTTCTGGGGACACAGAGGTTTTGGCAGCCTGTGCACAAAGGCACTGCCAGGGTAAAAGGCAGACAGCTCATAAAAGCAAACACCAACATGCCCAGGTTAATGATGGCACTGCCAGGGAACGACATGGAAAGAATTTCTTTAAAAACGAGTCTGCTTCTTCTCCTTTGTGGTGATTCTTCAAGTTTTTCTATTTCCCTTGGAGAATGAAGGGTTTGTGCGTGAGGCGTTTTAATGACTTATTTTTTATGTTTTATCAGTGCTGCAATCATAGTTTTCCCTGGAAAACATGGCCTAGGTAAGAATGAGGTGTTGCTTGGGGGAAGAAATAAGAATTCCAGAAGTCCTTTTCCCCCAGAAAACCACTTTTCAAGGAAGTGATTCCCTCTCGTTATTAGTCTTGTTTACAATTTCCTTGACACCTGGGTGGAGCAGTGGGATAAGAGAGCAAAAAAGTCTTCTATCTTGGAAAATCTCCTCAAGTAGTCAAAAATCAAGATTTTTTTTTTTTTTTTTCCCCCACCACCAGTAAAGTGGTGAAAATTTTCTGTGGCAGCCTTTCAGGCTATTTTTAGGTTACTCACTTTTTTTCCTATACTACTAATGAAGAAAAGCTCTGTTTCTCCATCCTGGATAACCCTCTGCTGCTTCAGCTCCATTTCTCAAACACTTGTTGGGCTTTTCTAGTCGAATCTCTGAGGGATTTCCCCTGTGAAAGAAGAAGGTGATTTTTCAAGTCACTGTGACTTTCTGTGTGTTTTTTAGTGGAGTTTTTAAATTCCATAAATTGGGGCTTGGCAGATCCATGCCTCTCTTGAGCTGGCCATGGGAGCTCATCAATATGCCAAGCTCAATTCTTCTCTCAGTTCTCACAAAAAAACACAAGGGGAGTAGATTAGAGGAAATTTGTGAAAAGCAAAAACACGTTTAATAATTCAAAATTGGATGAATGTGTAACTAAGCAGACCTTGAAGCTGAGGCCTTTCAAAGACATAACAACAGAAGCTGACCACGTACATGAGCTGTTCTGTGGATTTCCTTTTTCATTTAGGCTTTCAAAACTTTTTTTGTGTCTAAGACCAAAATAAGTTGCGTTTTCAGTTCAGTGACTTGAAGCCTACTCTATGAACAAATAGCAGAGAGAGGCTTATAATTGTACATTTATTTTAGAGCTGTTTGTTTTCCTAGTCAAATCATAATTTTTCATAAAAATATTGCAAATTTTGTATTCTCCTGCCTTCAAATAAGGAAAACAAGTTGTTTCAGCTGCATAAATGAGAATAAGCAGCTTTATTCCCTGGATGATGGTAGCTTATCTCAGGTAAATGTATTAGTGGGCACTTTTTAATTATGAATGTAAAATACTAAATAGATCAAAGCACTATAAAAACTGTTTTGGTTTACGACATAATTAGGGTGTGTTTTATCTTTCCACCATTCAGATTTTCATTCAAACTTTTGAACATATTGACCACTGTCAAATTTATCACTCTTCCCCATTTGCTTTTCACACGTAACTTTGAATGTTCTCACTTGTCTAAGGACTGCAGATAAGCTCTTCTGATGAGTGAAGGAATGAAGCAGATGATGTTTTAAATGCATAGATATTTTCCTTTCAAAGAGGAGGATTAGGGAAGGACTTTTCATTCAAATCCTGTTGATCCAGACCAGGCAGTGTGGTGTTGATAACTGATGAGCTGAGGGCGGATGTTCGGCTTTCTCTGGAATATTCCAACTTTGAAGGTCTTAGAAGCTGAGAGGTGCAGTGGGGCATAACTCTTTGTGCTATGCACATGGCTAAAAGCTGCAGAGATTTATGATCCCTCATTTAATGGAACTTCTGATGGGATGGAGGAGATTTCCCTTGCACGTGGCACATCCTCATGTCACACGTACAGAGCTCGTCAGCATCCCCCCTTCACACCAGACACAATCTGTCTTTGAGTACTTCCCTAACTAGGTTTGTGGCAGCTCTGGAGAGTGAGCTGATATCCCACTGGTTTTATAGTGAGGGTGTTGGCCCTGCAGTCCTCCAGTGCCTGCCTACAGCTATTCCACATGCTAACAAGGGTAGATGTATTCTGCAGCTCACTGGATTTGCCTCCCCACAGGTACGATACGCTTGAGAGGCAACAGTTGCTTGGCCTCAGCAAGGTCACCTGGGTTTTGGTCCCTGGTGGTGACGCCCTGAGCCAGCTCCACATGGATTGCTGTGTTTCTCACCTCGTGTAGGTTCTTTTGTCCAGACCCATCAACCACACTGCCAGCAGTCAAGCTACGAGCAACTGTTTTCCTTTGGGATGGAGGAGATTTCCCTTGCACATGGCACATCCTCGTGTCACACGTACAGAGCTCGTCAGCATCACTCCTTCACACCAGGCACAATCTGCTTTTGAGTACTTCCCTGACTAGGCTAGCTCATTTCCCAGCAAAATCCAAACCATGAAGTTTGTTTTGGTCTATTTTGCACCCAATGTGTTTAAAAGAATAGTCTATGAGGAATAGATCATCTGCTGGGCTCTGTCTGAGAATAATCCAGCTCCTACATGGCAATGTGAGTACTAAACATCTCTTTAAGCCCTGGTATAGCCATAAATTACAAAATTACATCTTTTCTGTAATTAACTAATTTTGACCTGTTGTATCAACTTCCCTGGGCCAGTGAGGGAACAATGAATTTTAATACAAATATATTGCTGCTTGCAAGGACAAGGAGTTTTTAACACTGTAAAACTGAGATCATTGTTCTGTCATGCTCACCTGAAGTATCTGCTTTTCACAGTGTTCAGAGACAACTTATCCTCTTGTATATTGCTTAGAGCTCTCAAAAATCAGTTTTCAGTGCATTCCTATATTGATCTGATTTAATACAGGACTGTACTGGGATATCATCACTATACAATCTATCCTGAGGGTTTTATTTAATTGCTTTGCAAAGTCTGCATTTCTCTGGGCTGACCTTTCTATTTTTATTCTAAATATTTATCTTTGGAGCCAGTAGCCTGCACTGACCATTTCACTGATGAATTTGAGGACAGCTTGCCATCCTCTTGTTGACATTTGTATTTAACCTCTGACTTTTCAGAGGAAATTCATTAGTGACTATACAGTTTCCAGTAGTTCATTTTATTTTTCTTAATCGTGCAGCAAGGGCACCTCTCCCAGATCCACAGCCAACTGTTTAGTGCAGTTTTTAATGAGCTACAACACCTTTGGGGAAGCTCATCTCGAGGGTCAGCTTCAGGCACAAGCAAGCCAGGTAATTTCAAGGGCTGTAAACTGATGAGGGCAGCAAAATCCCAGTTTTAGAGAAGGCAGAACTTTGCTGGTGCTGCCTGCCTTGGGTTCCCTCCTCCTGCAGCAATGGCAAAGCACCCTGGCCTCGTGGAGAGCCTTGGGCACTGCAGTGGGACATGGCACATCCAGCCCTGTCCCCTTCTGCTCCTGAGCTCTGTCCTTGAGAGGAGAGGAGGCTGCAGAGACAATCCCTGCCTCCTGAGATGGTGCAGGGCTTGCTGGCAGATGCTGGTGTCAGCCCACACGTCCCACTCTGCTCGGCTTTCCCAGGCTCAGCTGGGCAGATGCTTGTCTTTCACATGGGCAGTCACAGGGAAAGACACAGCCTACAGGATTGTGATATTTCCCAGAGACAGACAGCACTTTCCAGCTTTCCTGGGGGAGAAAAATGTCTGATGAAGCCAGTCTGCCAAAGGTGTGAAATAGGATTTGTCTCTGTTGAAGTGAAATTTTGAAATGCTTTTCGGTCGGTTCCACAAACCCCTGATGGTTGTGCTCGTGTTCCTCCTGTGGTGTGTTCTCAGGGCAAACCTGGCTTCAGGTGTCATCTCTAAGCTGCCAGGTGGGTTTGTGGCCACCCCCTGTCCCCTCCTAAAAAAGTGTCACAGTTCTCCATCACCCCAGCCCTGATTAACACTAGGACCCCTCTGGCAGGAGCAAAGGGGGTGAAAAAAAAGCAGAATCCTTTGGAGGTTCCCTCCATGTCTGAGCCACGTTCTGCACCAGCTGTAAGGAGCTGCTCCATCCCACCCCACTCTCAGCAGGCAGTGCCTGCTGCTGTGGGCCAGCTCAGGTGGGAAATGCAATGTTTTTACTTCCTTCCCTTTAAATCCCCTGCTCTCGTGCCTGTGGCTGCACCAGAACACGGGGCTTGGAGCGGGTCCCAACGTACCTTGCAAATGGAGCTCCCTATTAGCTCAGAAATCTGGGGCTTGAGATTTAAATTCCCAGTTCTTAGATCCTGGCTATCCCTGCGGAGTCCCTGAAGAGTGATTTTCCTGGAGCTCTTCCCTCAGCTCTCTGAAGCAGAGGGGAAGACAGCTGGGTTCTCTGCTTTAATTAGACTAAGGGAGCTGCTCATAAAAGACTGGAAAAGAGAGCAGAAATCAGCCAGCCTCCTAGTGGAAATGCTGCATGAATAATGCTGGGAAGGAATCAGTTACTCTGAATAGTTAAATAAGCCAAACAGTTGTCAGTTGGTTTTTTTTTCCCCTCTTTGCAAATTTCCCTGGTAACAGCCAGGCAAGTTGGTGATTCAGAACATGGTTCCATTTATTTGGTCAAAAAATGATAAGAGTCGTAAATATTTCAGAGGAATCTGTGGTAAGTTTCCTCTACTGTGACTCATAAGTTGGATTATTATGATGAAAACATTTGTAAAGTTATGGTATTTCTTTTCATCGAGAAACGTTCACTTGTGAATCCCTGCTAGGACTGAATTTCCCATTGCTTATCTTTATTTCTCCAGGGTTTAAAGCGTTAGTCACCATAGCAGGGCACTAAAACAGAGCCTGGTGCTGGGGTGACAGCATGCAAAATGAATGCCAATATTCACACCATGTATGGACTGACAATATTAGCATCAGGCAGCTCTTGGCAGAAATAGAAATTTCACAAAAANCCCTAACTTGCCAAAAACATTGAAAAATACTGAAAAAAAAAAAAAAAAAAAAAAAAAAAGAGGAAGCTGAGCAAGTAGGTTCTTAATATCTATATCATTCACAATGTAATACAACTTCTGGGTGACTGAGGGGGTGGGCACATTTATAAATAAAGAAAGGAAGACACAAACAAAATCTTAACCCCAATATTACTTTCTGTAAATAAATACGAAAATATTATTTTCAAACATGTGGGAAAATTCTAGAATGAAGCTCTACTACACATAAAATGGGCACCACAGAGTGGAGCAGCAGAGCAAGTCCAGGCTAAAGAACACAGTGTGCTTTTTTAGCTGGGGTTTAAAGTCTGGTTTGGGGTGGGGAGCAGTTAAATAAATTGTGCCTACTGAGGGCAGGGCCGTGGTGTCAGCCCTTGGTGCCTGATGCCCTCAGGGTTTGTTGGAGCCCCGGGAGGAGCAGTGCTCTCACTGTGGGATTTGTGTCACTGTGTGCTGTCTGTGCCTGGAAATCACAACCCACAAGTGAAAAGGCTCTGCAGGCACAACGAGCTCCCAGTTAGTGCAATTGCTTCCCCAGTGGAACCAGTTCAGGAGCAGAGGAGGGAATTGGAGCAGCTCTCTGCATTTCCAGTGCTCTGGCTGAGCCAGCCCAAGGGGCTCACCCTCTGTGGGCTCTGTGGATCTCTGGCATTCCCACAGGTTCTGTGTGCTTCTTCTGGAGGCTGAAGAACTCACCAGGGGCTTTAATACCTAAGCCATCTCTGTGATGGTGCTAAAATTTGCTGTGCTTGAGCCAGAAACCCATCTCTGTTCTGAAGGCTGGAAGCTCCTTTACAGCCCTGCTATAAAAAATCAAAAATCAAAAACCAAAAACCAAAACCAAAACAAACAAAAACACCCACCACAAATCTTCACCTTTCTCGCCCCATTCTTTCATAAACTCTTCTAAATCAGAGAAAAGTTAACTAAGATAACATGGATATTAGGTGCTGTGTCTGTTATATAAATATAACCCAGTAGAATTTTATTGATTAGCATTTTTCTGCTTTGCAGGGCTGTGTAGGGAAGGAACTGGAGGCCTCTCTCCCCTGAGTCACTGAACTCAGCCTGATGACAGACAACATTTAGATACGTGTGTTCGATATGTTTTGTAGTAAATTGTTCATGAATCTACAAAGGGCAAGAAATTGAACACCAAGCAGGCACTTGTGGAAGGAATACCCTACTAAGTATGAGCAGCTAAAGTATTTTTTTATCTTCCAGTTATATGGTCTCTTACTATACAACAAGTTATGTGAACAAAAAATAAACTGTGCATATTCAAGGATCAGTGTTTTATTCAGTAAATGTTTCAATAATCCACAGCTAGTTAAAATTCAATTTAAAATTCACCACAGAATTTTTGCTTCAGTGTTCTCAATTTAAAAGTTATTTTTAACTACTATAAAAAGCCCAGTGAAATCTTTTGGGAATAATTTAATCCTTAAAGCTTCTCTCACTTCTCCAAACCTAGAGCCAAGAGAGGAGCACCCTGTGAGCAGGAAGGAGCTGCTTGTAGAGCTCTGCATCATCACTACAGCCTGCACTCCCATGGCTACTCCACATGAAAATCATGGCCAGGCAATATTGCTTTGTAGAGGGCAGGAAAAAGAGTGTTTTATTGAGATGCTTCTAGACCAATGAATTATATAATTATATGTATTACATTAAATGTATTATATTACATATAATTATATTATACATATTAAATTAGAGTGTGTGTCTGTGCGTGATGCCTTAAGTTTTTAGTGTTAATATTTTTCAGATGCTGTACTGCATTAGCGTATAACTGAACAACACGGCATCATGTGTGCACAAATACAGATCTAAAACCACAATATAATTGTTCTCCCTCACAAGATCCTTCCGTTTGGAATTCACTGCACCAGCTCAGCTCTCCAAAGCACCCCCAGCCCTGTGAGGACACAGTGTCCCAGCCCCATCCCTGGGTTGTGCTGGGTTCAGGTTTGTCAGGGATTTTTCCTCTCCCCCAAATCCAACCTGTGGACACTTTGAGCTCCACAGACCTGCTTCTTCAGCTTTTGGATGCTTCATTATTCTACAGGTGACTTTTCTGGAAAGCATCCCTCCAGGAGGAGCCTGTGGGGTGTCTTGCTGTAGCTGGACCTAACCTCAGGCCTTCCTTTGAAGTGCAGATCCTGGCAGAGGCTCACACAAGGTCATTGCTCTGCCTCTCCACACTTGCTCAGTTCAGTCAGGAATCTGTGCAGGACTGGGTTCTGTTATGAATTCCTTTACACAGCAGAGAACAAGTCCACTTTGAAAATCTATGAGGTGCCCGGTTTTAATACTAATGAAATTTCTTTGGGAAATTCACTTAAATTTTAATTGTTTGCAGGCTCACCCGGCAATCTCTGTTCTGCTTGGGAATATAAATGGAGGCTTAGCACAAAAAGAGAAATATTCACAAGAATATAGATTTGGGTGCAGCAGGTGGATAGAATTTTTGCCACAATAACAAGAAAAGTTGTATAAAATAGCAGGATGCAGGGCTAAGTGGATATTTTAAAGAAGAGGTCATTCAAACAAAGTGACAAAACGTATAAAAGTGACTGCCTTCTTCTCAGCCTCTTGCATAGATTTGCATAGATAATTCTGACAGAGACCTTTCAGAATAAGCTGAATTCAGCTGGTCTTCAGATCAAAGCCAGCACATCTACAGCTGTTGGGATTTATCAGGGAAATCTACACAGGAGACAACCAAGTTTTTTATTTCTTTAATAATGGTTATAAATTTAGGAGTTGCTTGAGTTCTGTAATTAATGGATTTCCTCTGCTGTCGTGTCAGTTCTGTGGGGAGATGGCAGAGCTATACCTGCTTTTATTTATTTAATTAAGTAATAATCTGCAGCTGCAAAAATAAATAGGTTTTTGCAGACATTTTTATTTTCAGAAAAGACACTTATAATTGTAAAATATGCAGTACTTGAGCATTTTTCCTCAATTGTGGGCACTTTCCATTCTCTTTTTGAAAGCTTTTCCTGGGGATACCCACATGTTACAAATGGCCTTGAAAAATAAATAAACATTGCATCCTTTTGTTGGGACTATGTGCATGTTATCCATCTGTCCTCCTCCTGTGTTCCTTCTGTGTTATTATTCTACAAAGCCAATTCTTCCAGACAATCTATTTGATTCTTTTTTTTTTCCTTGTAAGAAGCTTACAGGACAAAAAAGCAATAGAAATTCACCTCAGCATTGTTCTTGAGGAGGTATTTTCCCTTACTACCTTGAACAAGCTTCATGTATGAAAAATGAAATAGAAGGAAAACAAAAAACCATCTGCCTTTTATCCCTCTCATTTAATGGAGCTGAGTTCTCCTCAAGAGCGCCTTGGAGTATTTAAACCAACTCCTGGTGCAGTAATTAGAGCTGCTGCCTGGCCTGGTGCTGCAGGTGAGGCTGTGCAGGGGTAATTATAAAAATAAAAGGTGAATTTCTCCAGGTTCAAGGTGCCTGAAGCGAGGGATGGCAGAGGGAGGGGAGCAGCTCCTGCCATGGGAGTCACCAGTGTCACACTGGCCTGTCCGCCTGCCCTGCTCCTCAGGGGAGGTTAAAATGCTCATGGCAATTTAAAAGAGGCAGGAAAGGGAAAGCAGAGGGTTTTGTGGACAGGCTCAGCAATCAGCTCTGTTAATCACGGGCAGGATTTCACACTTGTGGCTGCTCCTTGCCTGGGGGTTTGCCCCACACCATCACTGCTATCCCTTGGGTTAATGATGAGCTCCAGGGTTAATGGTTTGAGGGTGTCTCTGGATCCTCTGCAAACCCTCTGGTGTTCTCCTTTCACTGTTCATGTGCAGCACTGCAGAAGGGCACACATCTCTTGAGAGAGCAGGCATTTGATGTAAAAACCATTGCAGTTGTCTATAAACTAAAGAACAGCCAGTGTCACTACTGTTAGGTGTGAAAAATGCTGTGGCTTTGGCTTTGTTTCCTGGGTTTATGAGCATCAGAAATGTTCTGAAAAAATGTTGGTGACTTTTAGAAATTGATATGACTCTCTGGAATAGGCACCAATAAATATTTAAAAGAATTCCATTGTTATTTTGAGGAGAAGGCTGTTATTAGAAAGCCTAGATAACAAGCATTTTTGTAACAAAACATAGCTGGAAAATGTAATATTAAAAATCTCTGCTTGCTATGCTCCAAAATTCTACTGTTGACAAATTCACTCAGTTTACCAATATCTCAGTCCACAATCACAAAGAATCAGAATAGAACACCATAAAGCTGCCAGGTGGGAAGGAAGCCCCCCAAAAGGGAGCCCCAGCAGTCACACTAAATACTGATCCAGCAGAAAGGAGCTGAGCTCTGTTCATCCTCACTCTGAGCTGGTATTCACAGGGTATAAAACTGAGTAATTGATTTTGTTTCCTCTAATAAACTGAACCCTGTCATTTTTTATGGAACGTAACTTTACTGTTTCTGAAGAGGTTCCATGAGTGAGAAATTTGTTGCTATTTAGCGTCCAATTGCATCCAGCTTTCAAACCTAATGCCTCCTATTCACATCGCCGAGCAACCATTCTGCATCCTGTGCAGTGCAAAGTTGATTTCAGGCAATTTTCCCTATAGACTTGTGCATATGTCACCTTTGGGCAAAAGATGAGCTAATAGAATTGAAATGAATGTAATTGGCAGAAGGTCAGCCAGGGAGCTGTACATGTCTAGAGCTTCCAGAAAAGGCAGAGTTGTTTCATGTTGGCATATGACTTGATTAGTATGCAGGCAAGGTGATTGTGCCTCAACAGAATAATTGGATCATTGAAATATCTGCAAACCCTGGTGTATCTACAAAGCCTGAGCAGTGATTAGATCCTGCCTGTTCATTGCAGCAAGCCTTGAAATTCTTCCCACTGTGAAAAACTAATTTTCTGTGGGAATTTATTAAATAAGAAATCTGCATGCCACTTTACCTTGTAAGCATTACCGGCAGAATACAAAGATTCCCTTTGACTTTGATGTATGCACTTCACGGATGCTTTTCTATCATTGTTTTGTTACTTCTCTGCATTCAGCAGAAATTCCAGTATCTCTTTCTTCCCTGGCTTTCTGGAGAGAGTTGCATCTCCATCTGATGATTTAGAGCAAAAGGAAGGAGGGGAAAGGTGGGCTGTGGAAAACAGAGCCACAACTGGAACATGCCAACACATTTCAGTTGTTGTGTTCTGTGAACAGCCAGAACAAATAGTCACAAGTTGTTGCTTTTCAATCTTCATGTTTCTGTGCTGTAATTGGTTTCTACTGCACCACTGAACAAATTTTATCGTGTCATCTGGGGTTTTTTTGTTTGTTTTAAACCCGGGGAATGTTAATCTGTGCTAATAAGGAACAAGACGTATTACAGGATAGGATTCCTGTGCTGCCCAGCAAACTTAAAAAAATGGAGAGAGGAATGAACATAAGCTTCCTAGAAGGTTTGCAATGTTTATTTCAACCCTATAGAGTAGTGCTTTGGAGGGCAAATAACAAAGTCCTTTGTGCACTGTGCTGACAAAATGAACTCCCAGCTTGGAGGTGTCTCAATTTGATTCCCGATCAGCAGCAGGGTGGAGGCTGCAGCTCATCTCCTCCCAGCTGATGGCTGCTGGTAGTGCAATGGGATAGCCCAAACATCTGCCTCCTTCACTCTGTTTGTGTGGGTTTAAGTGCTTGGCTGCTGTGGTGCAGCTACCCCAGGAGCCCGTCTGGAGTCACAAACACGGCATCATTTAAGCTCCAGTGTAGCAGAGCCACTGTGGCAGATAATCACCTAAAAAGAGTAAATCCTCCTGGGTTAAGGAAAAGAGTTGTATGTAGAGCTAAATGAATAATTCATAGGAAATATTTTTTTTTCCCACTTGTAGAATGGCTTGAGATTCTCTCAGCTGTGTATTAATTATTCAGATGTTTCTGAGAAATGTTTTCCGTAAACTTTATTGTACAGATTGAAACTTTGAGCTTGATTCCTGCCATGAATGATTTAAAATGCTGCATGGACTTCCCAGACCTTAATTGGTTGGGTACACAAGCACCAGTGTGAACATATTTGGTGAAGATTCAAAACCTGTTTTCAATAACATCTCTGTCTAATGAAACTTAAAAACTTCCTCTTCACGAGCTGTGTGACTGTAGTAAAACACAACAGCTTTAATTTTTTATGAAAGTGAGCATCCAGCACGTGGCTGAAAGTAATTCACTTGGAAACTGAAATGGATCTGTAAATACTTTTTCTGCATAATTTACACAGCTCTACTTGTGTGATACTAATAACTACTTATTAGCCTTGAATTTATACTACTCAGTAGGGGGATATTTCTTTGTTCCTTCTCTAAAAAGTTGTAATTATCTCTCCATTGCTGCCTATCAGTATCCAAGTGTTTTGAGGATGGTGCATTAGGACCTCGTATATTTGTGTAGTGTGCCACAATCTTGCCATAACAAAAATCCCAGACTGTTCCATAAACAAAGTCATTCTGTTAGATTTTCCTCATTTGTGCAACAAAGACAAAAAAAAAAAGTATGGTTGCCTTGATATCTTCGTATTAGGATGCCAGAGTCTGTGAGAAAAATACAAGTATTTCTCACACATTCTGGTGATAGCAATAAAAGTACACCAGAAAAAAAATCTGGTGTATTTCTGGTGTCTTGCTGGCTGCTTTGAGGCCCTTTAGAGGAAATGTTTATCAGATCAACATCTAAAGTAGTGCCATGCCATGAACTCACAGACCTGGTTACTGGAAATGGTGGATAAGTTCTTGAAACCCATTTTTTGACACATATTTAATGACTTACAGAAGGGGTAGAAATGCATTTTTGGTGTCCTTGCTGAGCCCCACGCAGGGATGTACCTTGAGCTTGCTTTGCCACAGCAATTGCAGTTTGCTCACCTTGCTCTCTAATTTCAATCAGATAAAATTAATCAGCAGTTTCCTGTAAAGGCTGTTCTCTGCTGATTCTGCAGTGCCTGAGGTCTGTGCTGCCCCACAAATGCTGCATTCCAGGGAGGGCAGGGTGTCACACCTGGAGGGGGACTGGGTGTGCAGATGTACAGTGATATTCCTGCTCCTTTCTTCTGCTCTGCTGCTGCTCCTGCACCCAGTGCCTTATTTTCACCTCTAGCCTGGGAGTCCTGGCCATTCATCTCTGATGCAGACTTATTCCAAACTGCAGGACAAGCACAGCATTTCTCTGATCTGTCACTGCAGTCATATCTTCAGAGGGCTCCAGGAGCATTGTTGAGCACAGCCTGCCCTGCCTAAATCTGTGCTGGCTCCCCTTAACCACACTGGGTTCTCTCGTGTGCTTTTCAACCTCAGGCTTGATTTTTCTCCTTCAGCTGAGTTTAGTTAAACTTGGAATGTGTGTGGAGTCTACATGGGGATGGCAGATACTCCCACAGCCGTTCATTGTGTGAACAATGTGTGAGCTTCTACCTAAGGGATCACACAAAAAGCTCCCCAGCCTAGAAAAGGGTGACTGAGGGAGTTTATGACAGGGATCTGCAACACCTGAATGGAAGTGTGAGCAGTAATAGACCATGAGAGTTCATTGTCTCTTCCCCTGCAAGGGTTAGGACACCCCAAAGGAAACTGCTGCTGCTGCAGTGGCTTCAAAACAAAAGGAGCTGCTGATTAACACAGCCTCTAATTAAGTGATGGAATTTCTTCCTGTCAGATTTTATGGTTGATAAAGTTTACATAGATTAAAAACGAGACTGGACAAATTCACGCTAGAGAAATCTTTCAAGGTCAGTTAAATGTCAGGACACTGAAATGTGGGGAAGGCCTGAGGCTGCAAAGAACAAGGAATCCTCAGTAAATTCTCAGTAAATGTTGCTCCTGCTGTGGCACTCCTGCCTTGGCATCTCCTGCTGCCCTGTGACACGGAGCTGTGCACACACTGAGTGTGGCCTCTTTTGACTTTTCTCTGAGCCCACTGCACTTCTAATCGAAATCTTCCTGGTCATCTAAACCTTCAAGAATTTCCATCTGTCTGTGGCTTGATGGAGATTTTGGACTCCAGTTCTCACAGGAATAGACATGTAAGGTGCTAGCTAAAATTCACTGTTGGGTTTAGTGCTGAACAGTTTTGCATCGTTTGAAGAAATTTGGCATTCGGACACCCTGTGCATTGATTGCAGATAGTTTGAAGTTACTCTAGAAAATGCAAATGACTCCATTTTATCTCAGTCTTGACTTCAGATTTTGTGATTGGTTGGGTTTTCTTGGTCTTAATTAAAAGTTTCTTTTTCAGAGCTGTAGATTTTTTTTTTTTTCCTGAACGATTTCCCCTCATCCTCCTCCCAAGGGACAGAATTATCTAGATCAAGGTTGAAGGAAACATTAATTAAACTTAGCAATAAAATAAAGTCTACAAAGACAGTGTTTTGAGTTTCTTGTCAATAAATCTCCTTATATAACTTTTAAAATGTCCTTAAATTTCATCACTAAGTGTAGCATTATAAGCCAGAGCATGTTTGCAGTGTCAGAGTGTGCCTGCCAGGATATCAAAATCTGAAAATAAAGGAGCATAATCATCTTCTTTCTGCTTCCTTGAACTTTCAAGTCAGTGCAGCAATTTAAATATGGGCTTTTTTCCCTGAGCACTTACAAAAATGTGTTATGATTGGTTTTATCTTTATTGTTTAAGAAATTATTATCAGGAGATAGAGAGAGGTTGGGGAGTTGGCATCAGATCACCAGAGCTGACCTGGCAGCAGAATTAACATTCTCACAGAGTGGGAAGAGAGAGAGACAAAACAAAAGAGATTCTCCAGTGTAGATAATATATTCAGTTTTACTGGTTTTAAAACTCTGAATCAGAAAGAGAAGTGATAAACAAAGAAAATAAGCAAAACATCATGTACTGCTATCTGAAAGTGAAATAGTTGGAATATTTAAATAAACAACACAGCTTGGGCTCTGCAGTGACATTGATGAGAACTGGCCATCCTCGAGCTGTGGAGAGATTGCACATGTTGTGTTTTTTAAGGTATTTTATAAAAGCAGTTGATTTTAATGGACAATTCATGAACTGAAGGACATGCCCAAGCAATTTGGCACAGTATGATCTATAACTTCAGCTCTCCTGGTAACTTGGCATGTCTCATTCCCTATAGCCTGATTTCCAGAGCTCTTAAGTCAACTTTTAAGTCCCACTTCTCTAAACTGAGAAATAATAATAATTAGAGATAATTATCAGTGTGCTATTAGAGCAGCAACACCATCTTGCTCAGCTAGAGTTGTTTCTTTGCACTTGTGTTGCAGGAGGACACTTAGAGAGTGGGGTTCACCAGAAATGTTAATGAGACATGAACTCTGATGCCATGGGGCTGGGCAGGGACAGAAACCCTCAGAGCTGTAGATGGATCCCAGGGCAGACATGGTGGGAAACCATTTCTCTTGCTGCCAGTGGACACTGAGTGCAGTCTGAGACAGTTCCTGACTGATCACAGCTCCTGTTCACAGAAACATTTTGGTTGGAAAAACCTCTAAAACTGAGTCCAACCAAACCCCGCCTTGTCACCATCTTGTCACACCCTGACTGGTGATGAAACCAGCTCTGTGCACTCTGTCAGAGCAGAGAAATGGGTAAAACTAAGTCATCAAATGTTTTGGTACAACAAATGCATTTGTGGCAATCAGAATTTGCTCACTGCCAAGCAGAACTGCAGCTGTCTCTGTCAGAGGATACTGCTGATCCCCAGCAGAGAGGGCTTGATTTGAAAAAAAATATAAATGTTTGAGTGATTTTTTTTTCCTACTCTTTTGCTAGTGGAATAAGGTAGCCTGGTAACTTACTCTGTTTCAGCATTCAAGGTCTAGAGAACAATTTTAAAGATTTGGTCCAATCATTTTTTTTAATTAAACACTTTAGAAGTTCAGGGAGGCTGGATAGAAAGATGGAAAGAGTGGAGGTTTTAAAATGAACTGACAATTATTCATGGGTCATCCCTTCTCAGATTTCATTTAATCAAAGACCCAACAAAAGAACACATTGTAAGGTGGTTCATTTTTTATAATTTCTTTAACTTTTTAATCTCATTTTTAAAATTATAAGAGTCATTAAGAGTCTAATTTTGAGATTCCCTCCAGAGTTTTCTTCATCAGGCAGATTTTATTCTGTCTGTGATAGCCATGCATTACAGGTCACTGAGGAAAGCAGTTAAACGCTTGTTCAAGTCCACACCTCTGGCTACACAGGTGTTCAAAGTTCATGTGTGCAGAACTGAGGTGCACTGTCAGACTGGGGCTACCATGTAATACTTTAACTTTCCCTACATTGAATAAACTGAACATTTTAGGAAATTCTACTCTGAAATCACAGAGTTTTGTTGGTATGTGGATTATTTTAAAAATTTTATAGGATACTGCAATAGATGAGATTTTAATTTTTAGCTGTTGCTCTGTTTGTTTTAAAATAGAAGGGCAAAGAATTCTTTCTCATTCCTTTCAGGGGAAACATTGCCTGGCTGAATAACACAGCAACCACTGATTTATATGTGCATATCCACGGGAAAACTGTGGGGTTTGCCCACTTTTGGTTTTCAAAGCTTTATGAATGATGAAGAAATTCGGGTTAAGAATATTGACGGAGCTATCCAGGCTTGAGCTTGCAATTCAGAATGTTATTGAGAAAATTCCTTGAATTAATAAGGCCTGAATAGGACTTTAGCAGCTCTTTACTTCATAATCCCCCCTTTTCATTTCATGAATACTGGCTAGTTGACTTTATTTGGTAGTTTAATATTCTGTATAAAATACTTTCATGTCATCATTTAGCATGATAAATCTCAGTTTTGCAATTTACTAAGAATTACTAACTGATTGTCAAAAAATAGTCATTTAGAGAATGAAAAATGTTTATTGTCTGACAGCTCTGTTATCTTCCCAATATCAGCAATATTATATAATATACTGGTGTCACGGGACACTCCAAATTCTAAAGAGTATTAATAATACTCAAATAATAAAGAATATAATTTAATACTCAGAAGAGTATTAAATGGAATAGATTTTAGACCCATGAAGGACACCCTGGCTCCTACAGAGTTCAGGTACTTGTTAGAACTTTACACAACATCCAAGTGCCTTGGTCAGAGCTCAGACCAGAAACCAGAGCCATAATTGTGAATAAATTGCATTTCTACTGGAGAAGTGGCTCAGGATACACTTGAAAATTCTGTGTAGGTGCTAAATGGCATAAAAAATAGAGTGTCTGGTCAGACTTTTGCTGAGATATAAGTTGAAATTGTAACTATTCAGCACTGAGCCTTTTCAAGTACTGTAGAATCAAATTAAAAGAGACACACACAGCTGAGATGAGTAAAACAATCAATGCCACCAGCACATGACTTTCTCATCTCCTTCTAAGTGGAGTTTGAAAATCATCATGGGCACTAGAACCCCAGACTGATCTAACTGACTTTCACTGGGACACAGAATTTAAAAAAAAGAAATCTGTTAGAACAAGATTACAGAGTCCTTGTGGCAGCTTCAAAGCAATTGTGAGCTCAAGACTCAAATTCAACATGCAAACATAACACATACAAAAAAATCACAGTGTATCTGGATGAGCTATCTGTAGTCTACCTGAAGAGATTTCAAAGAGAGGGAAATCAGCTCATTTTTCTAGGTAAGAAGCTGGTTTTCAGCTTGCTTAGCTCCCCACTGTTCCTCTGAGAGCCATGCAAATCTGCTCAGTTTCTGTTGAAACCTCACTGGCAGCTGTTCAGTATTCAAGAGGGTTCTTTGTGCTGTCCTTAACCTGGTCAGTTTACAGAACAGAAGAGGAATGATCCTAAAATAGTTTCTCTCTTTGGACTGTGTTTGCCAGTTTATGAATGTCCAGTGCTTTACCAGTATTGAGGGTGCCAGCTGATGTCTGGGGTTTGGGGACACAAGCTCAGGGCTCAGGACCTGCCCTGCTCAGGGGTGACAGGGTGTCCTAGGGTGACTTTATGATCCTTGTATCCCCAAATATCTGTTCTGTGTGTGCTGTATGTTGAGTTCTGTGCCTTTAACACTGGTTTTGAGAGTGAAGCAGGGAGAAGTGTGGAGTTTGTTTTGAAAAACAGCGTTCACTCCTCTGCATTTTCTTCATTCTTGGGACGGTGTGTTCAGCTGAGGCATGGACAGCAGCGGGACAGAAATCTTTTTTGCTTTTAGTTAATTTTTAGCTAGCTGAGGCAGAGAAGCTCCTGGACTGTTTTTTTTTTTCCTTTTTCTTGCTACTGTTTAAACCTGATCTGGACTGAGAACCCAGAGAAGCACCAGGAGCTGCACCTGAGGCCCACTGGGGCCTGGGCCTCTGGAGGGACTGATTAGAGACTGAGAGAGCTGAGCTACCCACAGCAAGAACTTTCTGAATTTGCCATCTCACTCCAGAATGAGAGGTTTTGTTGTTTCCTATTGTTCATTCTTTATGCTTGTGGACACCTTGTTTCATTAAATAAATCGTTTTTTCCAATTTTTTCCAAGGAAGTTCTTTTCCCAGACTGGCTGGGGGGAGGGGCCGTGTGGGTTTGCTCCCCAGAGGGAACTCATTTGGGGAGTTTTCTCCCAAATTTGCCCTAAATCAGGACACAGGGGCATTTCCCCTCCCTCCACACCCCCACTGCATCACCATCATCACCACTGTGCTGTGTGAATGAGCGCAATTCTCTCTTGCCACAGTGATTCCACAGGGGTGCTGGAGTGCAGAAATTTCTGTCTCAGCAGCCTGAGATCATCATCACAGGCTGCAAGGTAAATTGAAAGCTGTTGGCTTCCCTTTAAACTGCTGGGTCCTGGTGTTCTCCACGAACAATTAAATTTAAAACCATCTCTGGGAGATTTTGCTCTCTTCCAGAAATGAGGTAGAAAGAATTTTCAATTTCTTGTTGTAGGTCTGAGGCAGGGCTGGGAGGGATGGAACCGAGCTGTAGTGTTGTGTGTGTCTCACTGCTCTCTGGCGTTTGTAAGGGAGGCCATTTCCCTGGCTTTTCCTCTTCCAGCCAGTGTCCAAACTTTGGGTGAACCCCCAGTTCTGGTAGAATTGACTCCATATATAATAACATCATTATTGTTAATTAACAATAACATTGATATTATTAATCTTGTTTATTATTATTAATTAATTATTAATATAATTTCTCTAATAATGTTGAGGGCTGGGGTATGTGACTGCTGATGTAGTGCCTGCACCTTCTGAGCTTTTTTTGGGCATACTTATCCTATGTGGACATTCAAAACCTGCATGTTCTTCACCTGGAGCATTATCTGCACTTAATGTGCTGCCAAGATTTTCCTCTTCTCTGGAATCTAATGGTGGTCTCTGTTAGGTGACAGACCTCCAGACTTTGAGCACTCACTCCTTTCATTCAGCGTGTGACAAATTTTATTTTTCTTACGCACGTTTCAGGCATGGTTTTGATCTGAAAGCAAACCTCGGGTGTGTTGGTTGGTTCTGTGTTAGGGTGCAAAACCACGGCTAATTAGCCATTCCCTTTACTCTCACAGAGACAGCATTTGGATCATTTGCTCTGATCCTTTCCTTAGTGCTTAATAAATTCTTCACTGTTACACTTTAATTCATTAACTTCACTTTTGAAAGGATCGACTCAGCTTTTTCAGGCCTGTGTGTGAACATGAAAGAATAGAGCCAAGAAGTTTGATTCTTTCAAGTCACAATCCCAGATGCCTTGCACGCTGCTTTGAGGATCATTATCCTGCTGTAGTTATTTAGGCACTTCAGTGCCAGGATTCTTTCTAAGCGTGCAATTGGAAGCTCTGAGCTGTTGGTCTGAGCTGTGCTGAATTCTTGGTTGGGAGCATTTCACATTCTCTCAGTTTGGAGAATATCCTTGGTTGGGCTAATGATGTTCAAATGCTCTTTGAACACTGAAATTGTAACCTTATACTTCTTTTTTTTTTTTTTTTTTTTTTTTTTTGGTGTGCTTTTTTTAAACAACCCCAATTTTTTGG
>VXBB01000848.1:0-25524 GCA_013399915.1 Illadopsis cleaveri | reverse complement strand
AATTATTCATGGGTCATCCCTTCTCAGATTTCATTTAATCAAAGACCCAACAAAAGAACACATTGTAAGGTGGTTCATTTTTTTATAATTTCTTTAACTTTTTAATCTCATTTTTAAAATTATAAGAGTCATTAAGAGTCTAATTTTGAGATTCCCTCCAGAGTTTTCTTCATCAGGCAGATTTTATTCTGTCTGTGATAGCCATGCTTGGGAAGATGGTCTTCCTTGGGAAGTGGCAGGAAAACAGCATTGGAACAGGCAAGGGGCTCATGTTTCAGTAATGAACTCCACAGAGCCAGGCAAGGACATCCTTGGTGTGGTCTCTGATCATCTGAACCCACCTACAGATCTGAAAAATGCATTTTAAATACTCAGGAATTACTGGCAGCATTGTGTGAGGAAATAATCTTTAATCTTGTTTGATGGAACCTGTGGTGCACTGTCATTATGATAAAATCGTGCAGGAGGGTAAAACACCATGAGCTGCCTTAATGTCTGCATCTATGGAATAGACACTTCAGCACCATGCATATATATATATATATATTTATATATATGTTTTATTGACCTGTTCTTCCAGCTCGTTAAACACAGCTGTCACTTACTATCAGGAGCAAATGCAATGACAGTCGTTTGGAGGGGGAGATGATTGGTTGTATTAAATTTACCATGTGTTGTTTGTTTTGCTCTGTAAGGAGGAGCTGTTTTATTGCAGACGTTTGCCCAAACCCAGCCAGCACTAAATGAAAAGAGAAAGTGGTGGAGGGGTGTAATCTGATAGAGCCAGTGGGAGAAAAACCTTTTTCCAATGTTGCTGGGTAATAATGAATATCCTCCTACCAAAAAAGGAGGCACAGTACAGACAGATCACCCGAGCTGTCTCTCTTTTCAAATGTATTTTAATTTCCAGGCTACATTGACAGTGCATGGCTGGTAATGTTATTTTATTTTGTCCTCTAATTGTTCAGTTGCTTGTAGGGGAAATCCAGATCAAGGTACGTGTTAGGCATCTAACTCTCCTGCATTTTAAAAACATGTTGAGGTTCCTTACTCCATGAAAATTTTCAATCACATTCCTGAAATTACCTTGTCGTGTGTCCTTGTGAACCATTGTAGGTGATGACACAAAATGAAATGTGTATCTGACATATTAAGGGTCTAAGGGAGTGACCTGACTCTTGTCTTTCTTTGGTGAAGTCATTTAATCTCACTGCATCAGTTACTTCCAGAAGAAGCAGATAACGGGGGTTTTATGTTTGTTTTTTGCAATGGGAATTTTCATTTCCATTTCCCGTGCTCAGGAAATTTTCTGAGGTCATGGATATATTTTATGCCAACATAAAGCATCTTCCAATGAGAACCACCCAAGAACACTGCAGTAGTCACTGTACTTCCATTTCTTGTTGGGAGTGGGTATTTCATGGAGGGAGGTTTAATGTCCAGGTACGGTGAGTATCTAAAGGACAATCTACAGTTTTAATAAATGGATTTAGTGCTGCAAAGGAAGGGCAAGGGAAGCCTGTCCCTCTTCCCACACAGGACATGAGCGTGTCCTCCCTGACACGGGGTGCTCGAGGCTGCCCTGCATTTGCACTTCATCCCCTCTGCCCTCTCCACAGAGCTCTCACTGCAGGGCTGGGTGAAAATGGGCATTTTCTTCCACTAATAACTTCTAGACTCAGAGTGCTGTCACTGACCAGTGAGGATGACCCCTAGAGACACTGTCATGTTCAATGTTGAGAAATGTAACTGTAATCCCAAATCCTTTTTATGTAGAAACACGTAAAAGTAATTTTCTGTCCTACTTGTTGTGAGTAGTCTGCAGGTGCCTGTTTGTGGTAGAGCAATGAGAGAATGATCTCTGTAATATTTCTTATTCCTCAAGATAGAGAAGTAATAGTTGCTAGTTAAAGAAAAAGGGATATTTGGTTTCACTTATTTTACCCCTTTTAAAACATCACACAGAAAACCCCAAGTTGTTAGATAGCTTCATTTCTGGGAGGGACACTTCTCTATGCTCCTAATTCCTGTAAAAGCAGAGAAAGCAAAATGCCATTGCCACCAGAGCAGTGCACAGGCTGCACATCACTCACACAAGGAGACATCCTGTCCCTGGGAGGGTACAAAGAAGCAGCTGATTGAAGCATTAACGTGTCCCCAGCCCTTCTCTGTGAAAGACAAGGTCACTGCAATGGCTTTAGTGACTGGGAAGTTGATACCCGATTCCTCCCCATCCTTGCTCTGGGTGCCTTAACCCACTGACTACAGCACTCAGCTTTTTTTGAGGGGAAAGGAGGTGAAAACAGCCTAAAGAGATGAATATTTATGTACATATTTCTGTAATTTCAATTCGCTCATTGCATCCAGCTAGTACGTACAGCTTCCACTAGTGGGAGGATCCAAATCTGTGCAAGTGCAAATAGTGCTGGGGAGAAAGCTTTCTTCACCAAAATAAAAAGGAATGGAAGCAAACCTTGTGCCTAATGATGATGAATATCACCAAAATGAGTGCATTCAGGGGAAACAAATACTCTTAAATGCTCTGTATATATTATCCTCATCTTTTTCTTTCGTGGTAGAAATGATAAGTGAAGGAAGAAGCTCACTGATGGTGCCTAATGCACAGCTACACGTGTATCTCTATATATAGCCCAGAAACACTGGTAATGCTCTTTCAGAATGATCATTACTTAGCTGGGAGAAATAGGTGGCAAAGCCAGCTTGCTTCCATGGGAGAGAGTGCAGGCAGCACAAAAGAGAGGAGGTTTTTTCACCAGCTTTCCTGTCATTAGTAATCAATTAATTGCACTTAAACCAATAATCCAAGAGAGAACAATAACAAATTATTAACCATGAAGTGGTTTCCATTAAAGCCACAAACCAAAGCTGGGAAGACCCTGACCCCAAACCCAGGGAGCACAAGAGTCAGGAGCTCCCAGTGCCCTTGGACAGCTCCAGCTGTTTGGCCTGGCCTGGCACAGCTGGCAAAGGGCAGCAGTGGCCTTCTTGTAGGAGTCCAAAGTCTGCAAAGTCTGATTATCAGAGAAAAACTAGAAGCTCTGCTGAGTTTATCCTGATGCCCTGAACATTTCTTTCTTTCAATTTTTATTTATCGTCTACTTATTCAGTCTGTCTAATGAACAGCCTCATATGTAACCTCATAATGAAAACATTACAGAGTATTTCATGCTTAGCTGGAGCTGAATTTGTCTCTTTGTTTGACCAAGACACACATTTGTAGGGTTATTAGAAAATAATCCATCCAGTGTATATTTTAAAATAATTGCCTGACATTGATTTTGAAATGATGATATTTATCAGAGAATAACACTAATGATATTATTGATAATGCACGCTCATTAATACACTTGTTTTTATCACTAGTGACAATTCCTAGGAGCCACAATTAAGCCTGGGCAACAGCCACTGTATAAAATCAGCCCAAAAACACAGACATTGCCTCATAAAGCTTATGATCTAAATCTAAGATAAGAGATGACAATAAGATGATGTGGCTGGAGTCATAACACATCTCCAGCCTCAGTTTTATTAACTGGGAAGGGCATTGCAGCCAAGGTGAGTTATAGGGGGGAAATGAGTGAAGATGATGGGCTTTGTTTTTCTTATTACTGCAAGTGGGAAAGAAGCTGTAAAAGCGTCACTGGTAAGATCAGGGCCTGGGATGGTGGGTGTGGATGCAGGCACTGATCTGCAGTAGGTGACCTGGCACTGACTGACTCTCAGGGCAGCTCTTGAGCCCTCACATCTCCAGGGTCCTTTCTGGCGGCATGGAGAGCTCATTAAAACCCAGTTATTGGCACAAACCACAGCGGGGGAGGTGTGTGGTGACACAGCTGGGCAGTGGGACTGGGGAGCAGCATCACATCCCATAACAATCCCTTCAGTGGTGCTGTCACCGTCAGTGGAACACAGAATGTCCCAGAGACTCCCAAAACCCCGGTGGGTGGGAGCAGTCCTGACCTGGGAGTCCTGCTCAGGAGAGGTGGGGCTCATTAACACGGCAATTTGCATAAGCTAATGAGGTGCTCCCAGCATTCTGCCAAGCAGGGTTATAAACAATCCCACTGGCAGCTCCTGGCAGTGTCCTGAGGGATCCAGGCAGGTCCCTGCCCTCAGGGGCTGCACTTCCCAGGCACATTCACACTGTCAGTCACTGGGGTCTGTGCTGCCACACACCTGGGATCCCTGCTGGGCAGGCTCCCGTTGAGGACAATATTGGACATTCCAGGTCTTCCACATTCCAGATTTTGCCCTGTTCCTGGTTCTCAGAGTAGTGGCCATTGCCTTGATCAAACCTGTTAGAAGGGGTGGTGCTGGGAGACACATTTAATTGATGTACAGCACAGCAGCAGTGGGAGGAGAGGGGGGGAAACCACAGCATATTGCAATTTGAAATACATGAAAACCCCGTGGTGCCAGGATGTTTTGAAATTCCAAGCAGTGAGTTTGTTCTTAGGTTAAAATGGATTTTCTAAAACCAAGGCGAGTCACTGTGGTAATGGTCCTCCTGAAAGAACTGCTCCTGCATGTGAATGGGGAAAGCTGCTGCTCATGAGCTATTCCAGTGCTTAAATGGTTTCCCAAAGCACCACAGTTTTCAAACAGTTATGAAGGAAATAAAATACTGAAAATGTGCAAATTCGAAACATAGTTTTCCAATTAATTTAATATAATCATGCTTTGTGTTACACAAGCAGAATAATAATTTCACAAAAATAATTTGTCAGAAAAATAACAGATACAACAAACATTCTTGTATTTAGAACAGTCTATTTAGAATGTTCCTAATGCTTTATTGCATTTGCATTGCAAAATAAGAAAGGTAATATCCTATCAGACATTGAGGCTCAATAGATGTGTGTTCATCACTCAGTAAGAAATTAAAGAGAGACCTTAGAGTAGAACAAATGATGGGAAAAAAAAAAAAAAGAAACTATGTTCATTCTAAATCTGTCTAAACTGATGCATTGTCACAGGCTTTTAATGGGACCAAAATCCCTGGAGGCTTCCAGACTTCAAGGAACTGAAATGAATCTGATGGAGGGGTTTTCAAATGGATTTGTAAAGGTTTCAGGAGTTTCCTGGTTTTCTTGCATGTTAAGATCCCCGCCAGCTGTTGTAAACAACTGTTTGTTTTCTGCTTTAGTTTACCCAGTTTGCGAGAACATGAGTTCAGTACATCAAAAGTTTCTCATTAGACATATTTTGTTTTGTTGTGTTTCCCATTTTTGCTAAGTGGGAAGGTATGAACTTTTCATCATGAAAAATCAACATGACCTTTTGCAAAAAATGAGGTGCAAGCATTTCAGCATTTCAATGTTCTGGCATTTCAGTAAAAGACCAAATGAATTTTAAGACACAATATATCTTAAAATCTGAATAGTAACATGAATTTCTTTCCTTTGCCTGGCTTGAAATTTATTAATATATTTTGAAGTGATCATGAGAGTTCACCTTAGTGATGATAAAAAGAAACTTGATCAAGAAAAATTTTAGCTAAATTCATTTTTTGTTAATTCCTCGAAGAGTCCTTTGTGGTATACAATATATGATTACTGACAACATCTTTTTATTTGCTGTTTGCAAGGTATGAAGTAATGGTTCTCCTAACAGAATTTAAAAGATGCCATTGTCTAAAAGGTGGAGGATTTGGAGCCAATGTGGTGGGCAGGGTCATTACAGATCCTCTCATGTGTGGTGCTTCCATGTCTCAGCAAGAAGGGGCCATTGCAGGCAGCTTTTATCCAGTACTGAATCCATCTCTAATCAGCATTGTCACAACACCAGCAGGGATTGTCAGTTCCCAAAGGGTTGGGGCTTAATGGGAGAAACTGTTCCTGATTTGCCTTCAACAAAGTGAGCTGAGCCCTGGGCTGCTGGAGTGGGGAAAGGTGAGAACACACCTGTGGGCATGGCTGGGCTGGAGTGGGGAAAGGTGAGAACACACCTGTGTGCATGGCTGGGCTGGAGGTCAGGGGGAGAAGCTCTGCCAAAATGAGGCTGGAGGGCAGAGGAGCTCACCCACACCAGGCCAACTTCTGTTCCTGGGTAGAACACCTGGTGTGATGGTTATTGGAATAAACATTGAGTACCCAAATTAATAGCAAGCTTTATTTATAAAGACTTTTTGCCTTCACCTGGGCACGATTCAGCTTCCCTGCTCACAGCTGAACTCCATTCAAGTGCATTAAGATGGTTGGGGAATTCAGGATCCTGTTTCTGCCACACTAAATTCAGCTGCAGTTGAAACTCAGATGGATAAGTTAAACATTCAAAGATTCATTTTTGTTCCTTTGCTGCTGGTGAGAATCTTTTTGGGAGGAGAAATGGTCACTTACACATCCTGTTCAAAGAATATGAACTTTGAATTGTAGACAACCAAGAACAAATTAACAGGAAAACACAGATTCTTTTTCCCCCCAAGCTCTCAGAGCTGTGAGGTGCGTGGCATACATCACACAAAAACAAGTACAGGTAGGGGTAAGTTAATATATAGAGAATAACCTTTGATAATGTGTTTTAGTTGGTAGCAATGTTCTGACCTCTAATGGATAATTGATAGATCTCAGTGTTCCCTGTTCTCTCTATGTTGTAAGGATTATATATCTTTTAAAATAGAATTTCCACCATTTTAGTCTAGTGGAGTTGTGGAAGACTGAAAATAGCATTTCAGTCAGCACTGCTTGGCTGCTATTCTTCCCAGATGGCTCGGAGCACTTTCCTTCAAAGAAATTCCTGTCACAGTGCTTCCATACACGTCCTGGGCACCAACAATGCATTTCTGTGTCAGCAAAACAGTTCTGACAACTGCAGGCACTGCTCGTGTTTGAGGGCATTCTGAGGAAATGACCTCTGCAGTTAAATGCTTGTAAATTTTCCATCCTGGTGGCTCAATCCTACCTCTTTCACTCCAGGAAGACCTGGCTGCTCTCTGGAGCACCAGCTTTGGTCTGCTGTGGCATGTTGGGTTGGGGTTCCTTGTTCCTGCTGTGATGCACCCGTGTCCCTCTGCCTGGGGAAGGTGCAGGCTGCTTTTTGTGTCCCCCAAAGCCTGGCTGGGGTCCTGCAGCAGAGCTCTCAGCCCTGCCTGCTGCATCTGTGGCAATTCCACCCAGAGGAGATGTTGCAAGACAGTGAGTCCCCAGTGGGATGTAAGAGAATGGAAGCAGATGGCGAGCTGAGGAGAGTTTCAGGGGAGGATTACATTTTCCAGTTACTGTCTTTTTGATTTCACTGTTATTGTCTGATGAATTGTGTCAGATTTGATCCTTCAGATTGAAAAGCTGCTCCTCAATGTGCTCCCAAACGTACAGATAAAGTAAATGGCTGCTGCCAATGTACTGTCTAAGGCACTTAATTTTTTAATGCCTGTTAGAAGGGCCTCTCATTCTGTCACATGTGCAGTGATTTCTGCCTCCAGCTGAGGGTTTTTGGTTCTGCTGTAGTTGGGGTTGACAGTAGCCTGCTGGGCTTTGATACCTAACATACCTGAGTGCTCACCATTTACCCCTGGCCAAGGCAAGCAGAAAGGCTTTCTCTTGCCATGGCTTGTTTGCACAGCTTTCCTTTGGCTGCTTTGCAGTCCCTGATTAGCACTGAGGTCTGCACAACCCTGCTGGCAAAAGCCAGACTGAGAGGGAAGGGAGACACAGACCTTGAGAGCTCAGCCCCAAAGGTGAGCCCATCCCTGGTGGGAGGGCTGGGCCAGCTCCTGAGGAGCTGATTCAATGCAATGGCACTGAGATGCCCTTTCTGCAACACCAGTTGATCACTTTGATGTGCAACCTCAACAGTTATACTCTAAAATGTTTTAAAATATGCATGAGGAAAAAAGAAAATCACAACTTATATTCAGCACAAGGACATTCTCTGCATAGACTCTACCTGTTAGTTAAAGCAAGATTGATACCTGTCCTGGTTTAGGGCAAATTTGGGAGAAAACTTCTTTTCCTTCTTCATTTTTAGAACCAGTCTTAAAGGTTAGAACCCAATATTTAGCATAAACAGAACAGATAATTGGGTATACAAGCATCAAAATGTCACCCTAGGACAATATTTTAACTTTAAACACCCCAACAGTAGAAAGTCTTCCATATGAATTATGTGGAATCAGAACTTAAATCTTGGATATAATTAAGCCCCTCTAACTATGGCCAAACATTGTTGTGCCTGCCTCTGTAGTAGATGTTGCTAGAGTTAATAGTATTTTTTTGTTTCTTATTGAAAAATGGTCATTATTCTCTGGTGACTGTACCTATAAAAGAATAACCAGAAACAGATCTTTTCTGTATCATTCCTTCCTATGTCCTTATAGCACATTCAGTCTTATTCCCTTTTCCTCCCAGTTAAATCCTGTATATTGATTTATTCCATTATGGAAGACAAGGTTATAGAAGATTTTGACTCTTTTGAATTGAATTGAGGTATGAGGAGTGGGTAAATCTAAATGAGGTTGAAATTTGTAGTAGATCACAATGACAGCTTTCTGACTGCCTCCCTTTATTTAGTGTTGGCTCATTTACTCAGGCCCAGAGACTCATAAACATTGTAAGTGCACATGTAAGTGCAATGGACTTCTCTTCTAGACTGTTATGGCTCAGCCTCCTTCAGTGTCTTTTAAAAATTGCCATTTCATATATTGTTTTGATCTTCTTCCTGCACAGAGGTTGCAGATAACCAGGACATCTGAGCTTCCTGCTGCTGTTGCTGTTCAAGCCCTGCAGTTCTGTGCTGGATCTTAGGCCTTCCCATGCTTGGGAAGGGTTCATATTCAATACTTTTCATGCAAGAATGGTTTAGAAGAATCTGAAGTTTCCCGTAATTCTGAATATCGGACTTGACTGGCATCTGTTGCTTTCTGGAGCTTAAAGAGACAAGATGTTCACCAGCTTTGGGGGTAAAATAATCTGAGGAATTCTTGTCTGAAGCCAGGGTTTTCCTGTTTATATGAANTTAAAGAGACAAGAGGTTCACCAGCTTTGGGGGTAAAATAATCTGAGGAATTCTTGTCTATATTTGTGAGAGCCTGACCAAACACCCCCAGCTGTATCACCTTCAGAGAGTCAGCTACACTGCTGATTTCACCCCAAGAAGGAGGGAATGAAAGCAGTTCTGTGTAAAAAGGAGGGTGCAGGGACAGTGTTGGTCACACAGCCTGGCTGGGAAGAAACAAGGTGTGGATTGATGTGAAGGATTCAGAGCATCAACACCTCGTTGTTGTTGGCTTTGCAAATCAGGTTCAGTTCCCTAAAATGTGATTTATGAACAGTGCACTGTTTATTGGCCTAGGAGGCAATGATTGGAAGGACAGGTGTAAAGTCATCATTATATCCTTGTAGAAGGGCAGGCATTTTGCAGTTCTCAGCATCTTTAGGTACGTATGGAAACCCTACCATGAATGTGCACATCATTCCTGAGTGTTCCCCAGGAAAAATGCACCTGCACACAGTGGGAATCCTGTCTCACCTGCCTGAGCTCCAGGACATGGAGCTGCACAAACACCACCCTGCATTTCCATGGGCTCTCACTGGAAAATGGAGCTTCCATGGGAAAAAAAACAAACCAAAACAAAACAACCCTGAAAAAAACCCAAAAAACAAACAAGAAAACCCCCCAACAAACAAACACCCCCCCAAAAAAAAAACCTCACCAACAAAAAACACCCAAAACCAAATAAAACCCACAAAAACCCCAACAACAACAACAACAAAAAACCCCCAAAAAACCAAAAAAACCCCAACCAAACAAAAAAAGCACAAATGAGAAGAATTACACTTCAACAAGCACTAGAATTTAACAGCATTTAGATGGGAATGGGCACTTAGTTTAAACTTTGATTTATGGCTTTATTAATCCAAGTCAGAGCTCTTGTTTCTGTTGCACCTGGTTTGCATTATTCCTATAAGATGGAAATAGTGAAACAAGAACCCTGAGTTTATTCTCCATGAAGGGAATTTGGGGCTGCCTCTGGCCCTGTTAGGAGCACTTACAAGCATTTCTGTTCCAGCAATCTCCATGCAATGAAAGCTCCACAGGCTGTTAGACAGTTACATGTCCCTTTGTTCCTCTCTAATGAAGCCATAATAAGGCACCAAATCTTTTGGAATCATTTCTCAAAAAGGCAATAGCAAAGCAGTGCTGAGTTGGGCTACTGCAGCCCTATCAGCACCGTGTGATAAAGTAGCATAAATACAAATTACACCAGCAGCAACAGTTTTTGGTACACAGAAATGGGAAATATTACTTTTCTGTGCATGTTTTTGGTTTAGCATGACTGCTGAGAGCTCTGGGGATTATCCTACATGAATTTCAGGAATGATGTAGAGCCCACTGAGCTTCTATCTGCTAGGTCTTATGAAATTAATGGCAGAAGGAAAAGCAGGAGTTTCATCACTTTTGGAAAAGACTGGAAAGTGAAATTAAATTGCTGGTTTTGAAAGAGGCCAGGAGAGTACGAGGATGTCATGATGACTCCTAGTGACCAACTGGGTTGTTAAGACCTAAATAATTCTCAAAATAGAGATCAAAGTTATGTTTCTGGGTTTTGAGTTTTTTGGGTGTTTTTTTTCAGTAAGCACCTGAAAATTCCACCTCAGGATTACCCCCGTGTAATTCAGTATTTGTGTCACACCTGGGTGTTCATTCCCCTTTCCCACACTAAACATGCCCAGGGCAGCTGGGCCTGTGCAATCCCAGGGAATGCATCCCACTCCCCCTCTCCCTTTGAGAAATCAGCTTCTTTCAAAATGATCAGGAAATGATATTGCTCTAAAAGAGCCAGCTTGTATTTTATCAGCAGGACTCCTCTGAGCAGAGGTTTAATGAGTGTGGACATACAGAATTTAAAGTGACCATGGCTTATAATACTGCCCATGAATGTTGTTTCTCATATAAACTTCTAAATTAAGTAACGTAGACTGATTGAAATATTTTTCTGTGTTTTCATCTTTGTTTTTGAACTTTCTGCCTGAACAAATTTGTAAATTATGTACGTTTGCTTTTCTTATCCCACTGTACATATATTGTATAGATAAAATCAATACATTTTATTGTGCTGCAATTTGCTATACAATATAAACCTGCAGACCAAAACAAATCAGACATAAATATATACTTTAGGGTTTTTCAGGAAGCTATGAAAGATGTATGGGATTGATTTCTTTAGCACAGAGAAGAATCTGGATCCTAAGTTTGTTGAGGCAAAATTTCTCTGAGTTGCAGTTGTGAGAGATGGACATAACACTGATCACAAAGTTGTGAAGTTACTGAAATTTGGGAAGAAATGCTTTTGTTGGTATTTTTCTGTCCTTTCTGTGCCTGTTTTAGCATTCTCCTCTTCCATTTCTGCCTTCACAATCGTTTACCTTTGTTAACTTGAATTATAAAGCTTATATGCCCCTGTAAAGGGCTTTAGTGGAAAATCAAACCAGATGCTGTAGGAATCAGATTGTTGAAATAAATGAAAAACACCTTGACTGGACCATCTTAAGCCACATTGCTGAAAGAAGTGAAAATAGGAAAAAAAACAATAACTCAACCCTCAGGAAACCATGGGCACAAATAGAATTCAGCTGTAGTAGTTTATTGTGGGAAAATCTTTGACATTTATGCAGGTTTTGACTGCTCTGAAAAATTAAAGAGGGTGGTGAAAATCTGTTTATTGGCCTAGGAGGGCAATGATTGGAAGGACAGGTGTAAAGTCATCATTATATCCTGGTAAAAGGGCAGATGTTTTGCAATTCTCAGCATCTTTAGATACCCATGGAAACCCTACCATGAATGTGCACATCATTCCTGAGTGTCCCCCCAGCTTGGTGATGAAGTTAAAATAAAACAGCTGATACTGTTGCTCTGCAGGACAGAAACCTTCCCCACACGTGGAAAATGTTAGTGTTCCTTGGTGAAAACAAATTTGTGAGTGTAAATGAGGAGTAAGAGAGTGGATATGTTGGGTTTTTGATAACTGACAGAGCAGTTAGAGATGGAGCATGGGGTGCCCAGAGCTCCTGTGAGGGTAAAACTGAGCCTGGAAATGGCTCTGCTGGGCTGCCAGAACAGGAATGTGGGGATTTTTCATGGAGAGGAGGAAGGGATTCCTCAGCTGGGAGGAAGGAGGAGGTACCACTGATAGGAATTCTTTGGATGGAAGAGAGCATAGGGGAGGTTGAATGTGTGGGATTATGGTGTACAGAAAATGAATGGCTCCACAGATTTGCTGTTCAGTGCTAAGATCCTAGGCCTGGCTTAAGTTAGGGCTCTGGGGAAAAGTTAATTGATATGTGAGACATTTCCACAAGCATCACTGCTTAGCCTCACTCACAACAAGGCTGCTCAAACTCTGTCCTCAGCCTGCAGCGCAACAAATGAGAGGAAACTGTGCTCTGGTTGAGCCTCTAATATTGCACAGACCTGAGGGAGAGCTAACAAGGTGTAAGTGATTTAAGGGGTTTAAGGACAACAGGGAGTGTGCATCAAGAGAAATTAGTTTAATTATGAAGTCTGAAGTCTTAAAAGATACCCCCACATGTGGAGATACCNAGCCCAAAAAGCAATCCTTGTGATTTAGGTGGTGGATTCTGTGTCATACTTGAAAGATAAAGGAAAGCCAGCTCTGCCTCCAGACTGCCAAGTCTTATGTGGAGTCAAGAGAAGTCATTTATATTTAAAGAATCTCTTGATAGGCCACCTTGATCTCAGTAAATAATAGACATATTAATAATAATATGACAAAATGATGCCTTTTTTTGTAATGCTAAATGTATTTCTGTTGTTAACAGTTTATTTTTCTTTAAGACAAAAATAGATGCTGCTGCACCTTTTTGACCGTGACATTGTGTGTTTTGTTCAATCCTTCAGTATTTCTGAGAACTGTGGAAGTCAGCTTGCTCCTTTCAGCTCCTTCTCAATGTTAGTTTTCCATTTTCTATGATTTTACTGGAAAGAGGCAAAAAAACCCTGAGAAAAGCCTTCAGAATATGGAACTTTAATTATCAGTATGCAATCCAGATTTAGAGGGCTGCTTTCAGTATGTATTTTTTTTACCAAGCTGTGAACCTCGGTTAATTTTAGAAAGTCTGATGAACTAAAATAGATGTCCTCTGCTTGAAAGTCAGATGATTCAGTTGAACCACAGACCCCTGAGCTCCTCAGGGCTGCATGGCTGTGGAGGCTCTGACTCTTAAAATGTGTGTTAATTGTGGAAATGGAAATCAGATATGTTTGGGGGTCTTTTTGCCCCTCTTGAAACATTATTCTGCAGTATGCTTTGAGCTTTTATTGAAAATCTGTAAGGGTATTACCTTCATGTGATTAGTTAGTGATATGGGCCACAGATTCAGGAATTTCTGGGGATTACTTGCCCCCTTTGGCCCATGGTAAGATATGGGCAAGGCTCTGGGTTGCTCTGTCTGACCAAGGAGATTTTGTCACAAGGAGAAAACAAAAGGAGAGCCAGGATTCAGAAAAAAAAATAAATAAAAATCCATCTAGTCTGAAACATCCCCAAAGCCATTCCTGCCATGTTTGGGGCCTCCATTCCTCCAAGGTGTCAGAAATTGGCCTCTCAGAGTTTATGGCCTGATTTCCAAAGCACATGCTCCCTGTTTGTCCTGCTAACTAGCGCAGGACCTGAATGTTCAGCACATCCTGAAGGCATCCTGGGATTTGTTACTTGTTTATTTGGGTATGTGCCTGGAGAATGGCAGCCTCCAATTTGTGATCCAAACCTACAGGAAGCTGGGATGAAAGTTCTCACTTCTTTTCTCTTCTGTCATTACTCTTATTAGGCAGCCTTTGAAACTCAGACCAAAGACTTTTTGAGTTCCCACCAGATTTTTAGTGTATGTGTGTGTGGGGGGGCAAACCACTGAAATTTGGAAGGAAAAAGAAAGGAAAAGTTTTTACAAAAGATTTTCTGCCTCTCTAAAAGAGAGAGAGGGAGCACACACATGAGGCTGAGTGGATGCACATTCCACCACACATACAAAGCCTCTTCCAAGCCTTTGTTCAAATCTGAATCTGGCTCCAGTTCTCCCAGCAGATTTTTCATTTGGACCCTACATTTGTGGCATATTTGTAGTCTCAGGCCCTCAGCAGAAGAGCACTTTGGAATTAGATATCTGAAAAGCATCATGATGGGGAAAGATTATTTACAAACATGACTTTAAAATATAGAATGAGATGTTTTATATAGAAAATAAAGTGTCACCACATTGGAGATATTTCAAGAAGCCTCATCTTATCTGCTTTGTTTTGCAGAAATGATTCAGTGTTTGTGGTAACATCACAAGTACAATGTGGCTTCCACTGAATTTCTGTTTTGAGACACTGAATGCAATCTGTGTGTGGGTAAAGTCAGTCTATCCAGATCAAAATTAGGAGAAGTTTCAGATACCTAGAGTGGAATGCTTTAAGGGAAAAGGTACTGTTAAACAGCAAAGCTTCAGAACACAGAATGTGGGTACATCACAAGAAGAGTGTGGGGGGAAATACAGCAGAGCAGCAGTCAGACATGAACTGGGTGTACTGGCAGTCCCATGATGTGCAGTCCTTTATTCCCAATGCAGCTGGAAACTTGTGGAGTCTGGGTATCACACATGCCCCTAAATGCTGCATAAAAAGGAAGGATGCACATGGAATATAGAGATTCCTGGGTATCTCAGTATTATGTGGTTTTAGCATGCAGTACAGAACAAACAAAAATGTTACCTTAAACTGGCACAGATTCAAGATAAATATTTCTGTCAATAATAAGTTTTTCAAGACAGTTTTCACAACATGTAATCATGCTTTTGGGCTGCAGACTGCTAAGTTTTCAAGCACAGAGAGCTAAATCTAAAGCGTGCTCTGTTTGATTTGCTTTTTGTGAAGGTAAAACTTTGTTTTATAAAGCAACTTTCACACATGCAGATAAAGACATCACTCACATTGTCCTCTGAAGCACCTGGTGAGGCACTAGAAGGCAAAAGCTAAACTTCAGACACAAGTAACCCTAATTTCCTCTTGCTGATCAGAGCATACACAATTCTCTCGTTATAAATTGGTTTTGTATCACAAATTGTCTCCTGAATTCTGCCCAGTATTCATTCTTTAAGAACATTTTTAGCCCATAAAATCTGCAAAAACACAAAACCAGCAAGGTTTTAGTTGCCTGAGAAGCACAAAGGCCAGAGGAGTGAGGGGATTTCACTCCTCTCTAACACACAGACACCTGTGATTCCTCCTCCTCTCTGTGTCTGGGTGCACCTGCCTGGGGTTGTGTTCATGGCACTGCCTTGCACCCAAATCCTGTTTCGAATCTGCTAACAGCACTCATTGTAATTACTGTGTATTACTTAATTGGGATTCATGTAATTATTATTTTAAACTACTTTACATGTTCTGATTTGAATTTTTAATTTAGAAAACACATATTCAGACCTTCGATCTGATTCCCTTTGGATGGCTGTGGATGGAGCATACATTTTAATGTTTCTGGTTATTTGTATGCAACAGGATTTTCCCAATCTAGACTCCTGAATCAATGCTAGTATTTTTCTGTGCAAAGTTACAGTCAGTCCAGGAGAATATATATTAATTCATAAAATCTGTGTTTAGTCACACAATAAAACTATTTCGATTTGAGGTTCTTTAATGAAATATGTACAAAAGGCTTTTTCTTACAAAGTACAGGTGCAAGACAGATTTCTATGGATTTTTACATTCTATATGTATTTACATGCATTCTGTCAATAAAAATATCTAGCTGTACATGTACACAACTTTTTATTACTTGTTCTTTATTTCAGAAGAATAATTATATCAGTTTTAGAAGTCACCTGGTTGAGACTCCAAGTAAGGTATATGGATAGGATGGTAAGAAGTGATTAAACAGGTATGATTTAAAGACAATGGATAAACTTTCTACTTGGCTGCAGCCTCTGTGAGCTCATGACAGCTGATACTGCAATATTCATTTTCTTTAAAGGTCTGGGCGTGTCACTGGCCTGGGGAGGTGTTTCCCTCAGGAATGGTTTCAGTCCTGATCCTCTGACACTGGCTCTGGTGAGAGTAAGTATCATTCTAAAGCAGGCCCTGAAACCTCACCAGGATCCTATCCAGAGGCACCAAGCCTGCCCAGTGTATAGAACAATAAGGCAGACACTATTTTAACACAACAGTTTGGACAGCCTTGCTTTGTTCACTGTATCTCCAAATGCTTGGAGTAGTATAATTATCTATATTCTGTTACTGAAAGGCTAAGTGTGTCTCATGAAGAGAATCTCAAAAAGATTTTAATTAAGTTAAACTAAAATAAGAATTGAAGTACAGAAAGTGCTCTAAAGAACCTTTAATATCAAAATAAGCTCACAGCATCTTCTAAAATAGAAGTTAATACAGGCAAGTTAATATTCCTTCACTGAAGAAAATGAAAACAGAATAATACATTTGGTTTTGGAGGTCTTGGCTCTTTTCAAGCCCTGGTTTCCTCCTGTGTTTCTCTCAAGCAGACAGGGAATGAGCCAAGTCTCTGTGCAGCTCTGGCTCTAATGTCCTACAGCAAACAGGGTTTCCTTATTGCTGAGAAACTCTGCTTCCTTGCCCTTGGTGCACAGAAAATGAGAGTATTCCTTAGGAACATGAGGCTTGCCCCTGCTCAGTCTGGTGCCACGGGAGGCAGCTGGCTCACAGCAATGTGTGGATGCAGCTTGTTAAACTCAATCCAGGGCACAACACATTCCCTGTGCCCTGGTGGCATCCCAGAGCAGAGCGGGCCCTGGAGCCATCATCCCCTCACCATGGGTGCCTCTGTCAGCAATCCTGCAAAGGCACCACCCCGGGGGATGTCATTCAGATGCCTTTAGTAACAGCACGGGTTTGCAGGCCTTGTGTTTGCAGTCTGGAGAGCTCGGTGATGCCTGCAGCTTGTCAAATGCCAGGTGATCCAGGGGCTGCAGCAGCTCCTGTGCCACAGATTTTACCTTAGGGGTTGTTGGCTGGGGACAGAGGTGACACGAGCTCAACGAGGTTCATCAACAATAAGCAATGAGTTTATTATGGCAGCAGTTTATTTTTATAGGGGGTTTGAATCTCCCAGGTTTAGATTGATGACTGGGATCTCTCTCTGCCCAGACTTCTGGCCAGTGGTGTGTCTGCATCTAGGCTTGAACAAGGTTGGCTGAGGGTCTCTTTGAGTTCCACTGTTCACCCAGGGAATTGTTTCTAGAACAAGCCAAGTTGGCTGAATTGGATTTGTTATGGCCAGATTTATCTTGTCCAGCTACAGACCAGCTGTGCTGTGACAATTCCTCCCTTCCTTTTTACTATGNGTTGGCTGAGGGTCTCTTTGAGTTCCACTGTTCACCCAGGGAATTGTTTCTAGAACAAGCCAAGTTGGCTGAATTGGATTTGTTATGGCCAGATTTATCTTGTCCAGCTACAGACCAGCTGTGACAATTCCTCCCTTCCTTTTTACTGAACAATGTAAAGTGTTCTCTGTTATCCCACCTGCCAGGGCCCTCTGCAGACAGGGTGACAGGAGACAGCATGGGTTTAATTGGAATGAGGTTTTCCACCCAATTTGACAAACCTGGCTCCCCTCAGCCAGCAAGGTGTTCCAAGCACCACTGGAGCTGCAGCACTCCCAGGAGCTCTCAGGTGAGATCATAGTCCTTCAGGATAACGTGCCACAGGTTAACTACTTGTAGTTACAAGTTATAACTTAACACTAAAAACAGGAAACCGTAGAACCCTTAGAACCATTAGGAAAAAACCCAACTACCAGAAAAACAATTTGTAAACAGAAAAAACAATTTGTAAACAGAAAAAACCCCAATTTGTAAACAAATAGAATCCTTAAATGAGCAGTCACTTCAAGAGTCCCAGATTTCCGAGAGTTCCTGGGGCTGGGTTTGTGTCCCGTTTTCCATGCCTGTATGGATGTCTTGTGCTTCCCGTGCCATTCCCAGGGCAGTGTTTACACTTCCCAAGTGGAGCACACACAGCACAGATCCCTTTCTGCCCCTGTCCCTCGTGTGCCCCTGGCTGAGCCCTGCCCAGTGCTCACCCTGACAGCTCCTCGGCCTTTTGCTTCCCCTTCTCGCTGCTGCTGCTCCGGCTGCCTGGACATCTGCTCGTAAAACCCAAGTTTTTCTTTTCCTTTTTGCCCTAACCTTGATGAATGGCCTATATCTCAATGCCAGAGCTCACCCTTCTCTTAACTGAGGGTGATTGATGGAGCAGGAGCAGCAGTGGGACAGGTTTGGTGTCCTGGCAGCCTCAGCTGCGGCCGGGGCTCCCCTCCAGGGACTGGCAGCAGCCTCATTCCATGCAAGAATTCAGATCCCTACCAAGCTGCTGAGGAACCAAGAGGGATTTTGAGACTCCTCCTACATAGTCTGAATATCTCTTAAAAATAGCAAGCCCGGAGTGCTCTGTTGATTTTCTGTCATGGAATGCTTTGAAGGGCAAATACTCCTTTTTGTTTTGCACAGATGGCATAATTTTGGTGGATGAACTCAGCATTGTCAAATACAAGTTCACATGACTTTTTTTGTTTTAAGCGTTAAGAAATAAGGTGAAAGACCATGAATATGCTTTGTTCAGAAACAATAATTATTCCTACATTGCTCTAGTAACATTTAAAAATGCTCTTTGCCTTTAACATGTTTCCTATACATTTTTACTAGTAAAATGAATGTAACAATAACCTTGTTGAAAGACTAGCTAGTTAAATTAGTTGCATTTTTAAATGTAATGGGTCCTTAAGGCCAGGTTTTCAAGCCCTGTGTCAAGGTGGCTCACTTAGATCAGGGGACTTGTGCCAGATAACTACAGAAGATCTGAATGGAAAGGTGAAAGCAGTTGTTTATTAAAATTTGTAGTCTAAATTTAGGCAGACAAGGGGAAAAAAATCAAGGGTGACTGAAAGAGAAAAGATGTCTAAGTGATATTGACTTTAACAGGTTCCTAATCATGAAGACATACGATAGATAGAAATGTGCTGGCAGAAGTTAATGGCTTTGAAAAGAAAAGACCAAATGTACAGTAATACCCTTGAAAGTGCTGACTTCATGAGTCAACATTTAAATGGGAGCCTGTCTTCCTGCTAAATAGCTTTTCAACTTCTTTCTTATCATAGGAGTCCTTAATTAAAATAGTTCAAAGGAGTTGGGTCATAAAACTGCATTAGGGTTTTTTTGTACTGAAAGGAATTTCTGCGCTCAGCAAGACTTCATCAGTTCTCAAAACTTAGCAGTTGAGTCAATAGTCTTCTTTTCACTATGGTGAACTACACGTTGAGAATGCCATAAGCAATTATTTAATCTTTGTAACTGGGGGTTAGCTCAGGACTGCAGCGGGCTAATTAAAAAGTGCTTCAGTGTATCATCGATTTCTTGGTATGACCACCAAGTCCCACTTTATCCTGCCTTGCTTTGAAGGCAGCAGTGCTGCCAGGCAAGCCTGGTGCACAAACACTGGAGGGTTCAGAACAGCCAGATGTGTCTGTTGTGCAGTTTGTAAGGGCAGAGAGGGGAGGGGAGAATCAAGGAAGAGCAGAAAACAGGGAGAAGAGTTTTAACGTGCAGGGAAAAACAAGGTCTATGGCATTGGTTTTAAATACCTGTTCCATCAGTCAGGCTCACAGAATTCTGGAGGAAGGTTTGCTGTTTTCTCAAGATAAAGCCTTGCAGGAAGGGCTGCATTGCCAGCACCAGGCTCTGGGTTTCTGTGATCTATTTGCTTGTCAAAACATCAACATCACCAATTCATTGCAGTGCCTCACGAATGACCTCCTCTTAGCCCTGCTCTCTGCAGTTTGCAGTTTCATTCATTTGTCATGTTGCAATCCTGTTTCTGGTTTAAATTTCCACTTCTGCTGAAGACATGAGTCCAAGTAGTAGAGTGAAAAATCCCATAACCTCATTCATAACTGTCGTGACCTTTAATTCAGAAGCCATGGCTCTGGAATAGCTGCAGTTAATAGTCTTTTTAAGAGGTCTAGTCAGGCTTTGTCCGAAAATTCATAGAGTAATGTTGATTGGAAAATTGATAAGACTCATGGGGAAAGTGAATTTGAAAATAGAAAGCTCAACATTTTAGTCTTTTCTTCTTGTTATTATTTTGATTCAGCTGCCCTGATGGCATGCTGCTTGTTCTGATTCTGCTCTGCAATTTTGTGCTTTATTATATTGGTACAGGACTGAATGCAGTTAGGTGAGTCTGGTGCCAGGGGAGGATATTATCAACTCTCAGGCAAGTATAGCATGCAAGAAAACTGAATGATAGCAGCAACGGTGCAAAGCTAATCAGGTGAAATGTTTTGCTTTTTAAACATTTATATTTCTGTAAAAGATGTTCTCCACATGAAGAATCACCTGAATACTCATTCACTATTAAAAAGAGTTTTCCTAGGAAAGAAAACCCAATTGGCAGTTTTTACCCTGCTACCACTACTGAGAAATAAGATGTGCTAGCCTTCAGTAATTTATACTAAACTGCTGTGAGCAGTTGTTGAGGGGGGGCTGTAAAAATCCCCCTCTGATTGTCTCTGCATTTCTGGACTCTTTGCAATCAGGGTAGCAGCTCATGCAGAACACAACTTCCCTTCTGCTTGGGAGTCAGATCTGTGCCTGACTGATTACAAACCCAATTAGCTATCTTCTGGAGGCTAGGATAAACTCCAGATATTCCATGCTGGAGGATTTTGGAAGGTTGAGTGTACGAATGACTGAAAATGTATAAAGCTAAATTAAGAGCTCAAGTCCCCTTGTCTCCTCAAAATTCCTGCCTTGGTATTTAGAATCCTATTTACACCCAAACCAGCTCCACTGCTGAAGGAATGGCATCTGTCAAAGTCAGTGTGATGTGCCAGTAAACCCCTTATATTTTTGCATCTTTTCCCATATACCAGGAATTGCTTTGACATGTTGAAGCCAACACCACCAAATCCATTTTCACGAATTTCGGTTGTACTCAAATTCTCAGTATACTCCTGCTTTTTGCCTTTTCTAAAATAATACATTAAATTCATTGTCACATCCACGGTGTTGGAAGATGATCCAACTTCCATAAACTAATTTGAATGAAGCATCTTCTTGTTCATAGTGAATTCAGGACCTCTCACTTGTGTGTATATTCACTCCCTCCCCAATTACTTTAAAACTCTTGCATAGCTGGGCTCCTCTCAGAGAATCAGTAATAAAGTTAAATGCTTCAGACTGCTCTGGTCTGGAAGGAAAGCTGCTCTCTCATAGTCTCACTGGATGCTGGGACTGGCTTTTTGCAGCAAAACGTTTGGCTGGTGTAGCTCACGTATTTCCCAGATTGCCAGGAAATTGATTTGAGGATTCTGAGAGCTCCTTTCTTGCTCCTGGCTCACCTTGTCAAGCTGCTTCACTCCACAGGAATATGGAGCCCCTTGGCCCCCAAGAATGCAGACAAAAAAACCAGCCTGCAGGTTCCCCCCACGCTGGGTAGCATAGCAACCCCTCCAGCTGGCTCCTGCAGAGCTGCCCAAAGTCACAGCTGCCCTCAGATCCAGCCCTTTCATGGCTCCTCACAGGGCTCTCAAAGGAAAAAAAAAATCTCATTATTTTGTTGCTAAGTCCACCGTGTTCCAAACTGTACTGACTCTTTGGTCAGAGTTCAGTGCAACAAACTGTGCAGGGAATATTTTTTTGACTCAGATAAAGTTTTGGGAAATATATTACACATTGCTTGCGGTTTTGAAAGGCAGTGAGTGCTCTGAGAAGCAGAGCAGGAAGAATAGAGCAGACAGCCTGTTGCATGTAACAACACCTTCCCTGTTCTTGATGAAACAGAAAATACCTTCAGAGGGGTTGTTTGGTGGCTAATTTCCCTATATTTTGTCCCTTCCAGCTTCCTGTTGGGGTCCCCTGACTGGTGGGGCAGACAGACAGACAGAAAAGACCTTGAAGCTGTGTGAGTGCTGCTCAGCACTTGAAAATAAAACATCCCTGTGTTAATAACCACAAATCCAAACCACAGCATCATGGGGGCTGCTATGGACAGAATTAACTCCAGCCAAGCCAGCGTAGCAGGTTTCCCTGGATCTCCAAGAACTTCCCCCAAAGTGTTGAAAATATATGCAAATTTATCATTTTCACTACCCATTTCATAACTAAGAATACCTGGACTAAGATTAATGTATTTCTGACTTCCTGCTGTCAACCTGAGCTGAGGTAGGAAGATCATATTTCTGTTCAAACGAGTATTCTTCTTTAAAAAAGAAACCCAAACCAATCCCAAACATTTAGGTAAGCAATGCATTGTCATAGTACTGTTATTTCCTACACCTTCCCTCTCCATATGATTTTCCATAGTCATAAGCATAGTCATGATCTTCTTAGATTTTAGGCAATTTATGTCTCAGATAAGTCTCCTAAAATCTAAAAATCCTCCAACTCAAAGGATCATCATCATCATCATCATCATCGTCATCATCATCATCATCATTATGCAGCCTCCCCTTATCAATATATATAAAGGTCTGGTGCTGCTTTCCTGTTCAGCTACAGGCAAAACATCAGTTTTATCTTGTTAGTGCTGATTAATCACTGTGCAGTTTCCATAATTTTGTGAGTTTGAACCCCAAATTACTTCTCCTAAATACAAGTGCTGTTTGCAGCTCAGAAATCGTTCACAAAGTGCATTGTTCAGATTATGCATTTTACCAGCCACGGGAATTTTTGTGAATGATTTGTGTGAAACAAGTCATGGGGACATTGTTTTCTAGTGACTTCAGGTGTTGTGGGTTTTTAATTCTTTACTTGACACACCTGAGCTGAATTTTTTTAGTGGATGCTCAGCTCTATTGTCAGATGAAGTGTCCTGCCAGTGAAAGGCAAAGTCTGTGTCAGTAGCCAGTCTTCAAAATCCTGGAGTCAGCCAGGGCAGCCAAGTAAATAAGGCAGTTTCCAGTTCTCTCCAAGAAATCATAAACACCATCCTTAGCTGTTGATGTCAGGCTGCTGCAGCAGCGCTGCCTGTGAAGTCAGCAAGGTGATTAATGACTCATTAAAAATTAATACATTTCCCAAAAGAATTTGCCGGGATTCTACTGTGAAATTCCTGCTGCACTCCGTGGGAGCTACACGACTTAATCCCCATGACCTGCACTTTGTGAGTAACCTTTTGGAAAATAAGCAACTTAAGCAGCTGGAGGCAGGCAGTGTTACACGGCGTTACAGCACTCCAGACAGAAATCAGCCCTGAAACTAAAATGCCATTGAGAGACCCGAGCTGGGCGCTCACACTGAGCTGTGCTGGGAGTGGCTGGCTGCAGGGGGGCTGTGTTCCAAATCCTGGAAACCTTCTGGCTCTCTGCGTGATGAGCTGAGAGGGGATGTGCTGAGCAGGGTTCCACCACAGAATTCACATGGGTATTGTGGGTACAGTCTGCTGAGAGATGAGTTTGTTTTGGAAATATGGCGTGAACGTTTCCAGCAGAGGTAAAACTAAAATGCTGTTGTTGTTGAGGACAAATACAGCAGTGAAGGGATGAGGTGTCGTGGATTTCTACACAATCACCCAGCAGTTCATTACAGGCTGTGTGCTGAGCAGGGAAATCCTTCCTGCAGAAATGGGGCACAAGTCAGCTGTGTCTAAGGTGCACTGTCAAATGGGTTCTTCATCCCTCTCAGAAAATGTAGAATCTTCATTTATTCATTCATTTTCTCATGTAGAAGTTTATAATTTCAGTAGATTCTTCCCCCTGTCCCCCCTACTCTACAGAAATTATTATTGGTGCATGGGATGATATGCACAATGGTTTTTTCTGTGTCTTTAAATGCCAATTCTGACTTTGAATTCAAAGAAACAGGCATTTATTTACTGGCTTGCCCTGATAGATATCCTTGAGTTAATTATGTGATATCTGTCTAAACTTCTCCTCTAGTTATCTATAGAAGTACATTTCTTGCTTTGAACCATGCTTGGTATTTACTCAGGCAGAAATTCCATTGCTGTTATGAGTTTGTGAGGGCCCGGGCTCTTTTGCTGTCAGAAAGCAGAAAACTGTGTGGTGCTGGAATTATTTATTCCATATAAATAACCAAAGCAAGATCATTAACCTCATTGCAGCACTGTGGCCATGCCCTCTTCTCCACACTCTGCTCTTTTAATCACTCCATCGATCATTCATCATCTTTCATTCCATATTCAAAAACTTTGTCCTTGCCACAAGAGATATTCACATTCTCTAAATCCTGTGCTTCAAAACAGTTGTAAGGGAAAGGAGGAATGAGTAGAATGAACAATTGTCTGGTTTTCATCTTTATTTTATGCAGCTGTTTATGATTTAATTCTTCATATCCCTACACAGGCCATGACTCTGTAGGATCTATATTTTTTTTCTGTACATCCCTTATCACAGGGGTGCAGAGCAGCATTCAGCAGGCTGGGATGGGCTGTTCAGGAGCTGTCCAGCAGTGAGCTGCACACACAGTTGCTCCCCTAAGTCTGGCTGGTGTCTCAGGAGGGGGAAAACCCCGTGTCACACAGAGCCCAGCAGCTCCAGCAGTGAGTGGCTGTGATGGGCACAGCAGGCCCTGTGCCAGGGGGTGTTTATGTGCACAGTTATAGCTCAGCAGTCAGCACTGGAAGCATTCATTAAGCTGAACATTAAGAGTGGGTGACCTCTCGCTCTCCAAAACAGTCACATACAAATGGTAAATTAAATCAAGCATTAATCAAAACTGTAAAATAGCCTGCTTAAACCCTTCAGAAACAACACACCCACCACCTTCCTCCAAACCCTTGTCAAACAAATGGTTTTTGTGGCGTATCTGGAAGGTCATCAAGTCCTGGGCTATTTCAGGAGCAGGTTCCAGATGGTCTCTAACACGCTGAATAATGTATGTGTGTGTGGGAGTGGGGGAGAGGGGCTCCAAGGAACTCTTACACTGCCAGGAGGAAACCCATGCATTTTGCATTCATCTGTGCCCTGCTAGGTGTTTAAAAACCTCTCGTGTCCTTCGCTTCAAGTGGGCAAAAATAACTTGTTTCGAGGATCTTTAGTGACAATATCAATTTCATATTTCACTCAGCAGCACTCCACAAAACCTTTAGCTCTTGTCTGGGCTACAATTGTCTCGATTACAAGAGCGCTGGTGTTTTAATGGGATCTGTTATTTGTGGTGTGACATTCCATGGGCTGTAACCTTTTCTCCTGTAATTCTTGCCAGGCTATGCAGGGAAAATCTCAACAGCTTCATATGCATTGTTATACATAAAATAATTACGTGGTGTAAATGCAAACATATATGCTTAAAACTGCTTTGCATGAGTGCCACAGGGCTGTTTGTATGAGTTTGCAGGGGGGAGTTGCTTGATGATGAGCTCCACACACCCCAGCAGCCCAGAGACCCCCAGTGTGCTGGGCTTTTCCCCACAGCATGGGCAGCAGGGCAAGGGGGGGATTCTGCCCTTCTCACCTGCTCAGGTGAGACCCCACCTGCAGCTCTGGGATGCCCAAGAGCAGAAGGACCTAGAGCTGTTGGAGAG
>VXBB01000847.1:7249-20295 GCA_013399915.1 Illadopsis cleaveri | reverse complement strand
CTAAAATTCCCAGCCTGGATGTGAGGTCCCTGCTTTTTTATGGTGGTTTTTTTTTTTCTCCACAAAATTCTCAGTCTGAGTGGGAGATCCCTTGCTCCTCTCTGGTGTTCTACAAAATTCCCAGCCTGGATGTGAGGTCCTTGCTCCTAAAATTCCCAGCCTGGATGTGAGGTCCCTGCTTCTCTTGTAATCCCAGGAGAGAGGGAAAAGTGTGGCCCAAGGGGACCTTTCCACGCCCTGGGGGTGTGACTCTTGTCTCCTGTGCCACAGATCATCATCGTGGAGTTTGGTGGGAAGCCCTTCAGCTGCTCCGGGCTCACCCTGAGCCAGTGGTTCTGGTGCATCTTCATCGGAGTGGGAGAGCTCCTGTGGGGCCAGGTAAGGGCCAGTCCCAAAATCTTTGCCTCCCTGCCTGTGTTCTCCCTGGTTTTTATCCAGGGCAGCTCTTTAGGAAGGTGTTTTGGAAGGGGCTGATGCCCCACCTCACCCCAGCAGCCAGGAGAGGAGGTCACTTATCCCTTCCCTGCTGCAGAGGGACACACCCAGCAGTGACAGTGACATCCCTGCCAGGTCCTGCTGGGGGACACGAAAAGATCACACTCACACCTTCAGGTTGTGAGATGAGAAAGAAGAAAGGTTATTTTGGATTTAGGGTGTAAATAGGGTTTGGACTTTGAGCAGCGATTGGGGGACGAGGCTGACACCTCTCTGACCCCACTGGTCAAACCAGCAGTCCATCACAGAGAGGAATGCAAAAACAATCCACTCTGTGTTACAACGGGTGAGAAAGCTCCAGTCAAAGAACGTAAACATCAGAAGACTGAAAAATCAGGGGCGACATCCTGGCAGCTCCCCGGGGCTGGTGGCACTGCCAGGACCTCAGACTGACCTCCCTGAATGTCCCCAGCTGATCTGCACCGTGCCAACCAGCCACCTGAAGTTCCTGAAGGAAGCCGGGCACGGCATCACCAAGGAGGAGATCCCCGAGGAGGAGCTGCCCGAGGACGTGGACGAGATCGACCACGCGGAGATGGAGCTGAGGCGGGGGCAGATCCTCTGGTTCCGGGGGCTCAACAGGATCCAGACCCAGGTACCCAGGGCTGGCAGGGCCAGGGGGGCTCTGCCTTCTCTCTCTCCTCCTGTCCCTCCCTCTGCAGGGGCTCTGTCTGCGCACAGGTGACGGCTGCTGCTCGGAGGGTGCCATCACCTCCCAGCCCAGGCACCTCCACTGCCTGTGTCTTGCCAGAGAAGCAGGAAAATCTGGATTTTTGGGACAGCTGGGGGTGGTGGGGAGGCTGTTCTGCTGCAGACAGACGCTGTCCTGCTGGTCAGCAGGAGGCTGGACGTGCCACTGAAGGTCACCTCAGCAGCACAGGGGGCTGTGAGGGGTCCAGGGAGCCCCCCAGGCTGTGCTGTGCTGCTGCTGGGATGCTGTTCCCAGTGGGGTTGTTCCCAGCAGGGATTTGCCAGCACGAGACCCCCTGTGCCAGCCCTCTGTGCCAGCTCCACACCCGGAGCTCTCGGCCCCACGGCACAGAAAGGGGAGAAAATCTCTCCATCTTCTTTTTACATCTGATGGTTTTCCCTGAACGTTTTTTCCCTGATTTTTGCCTTTTTCCCCGTCCCCAAAGTGTGGGGGTTTTTTGCTCCCACCAAGAAGGGAGAGCTCCGTGCCCCTCACTTTCCCTGGAGGTCAGGGCAGAGCTGTCCCACTGAGGAAAGTCCTGGTGTCCCCAGGCATGAAGAGCTGGGACAAAGGCACCAAGGGTCACTTCTTTTCCTCCTCCTTTCTGTCCCTGTGACAAACAAACAGCCCAGGGACAGGGCCTGGGGCAGAGTTAACTTTTCCTTCTCTGTGAGCTGTCACCTCCACAGTGTCACCTCGATGGCTTCAAGGTGAAGCTCAGCCTCGATTCCCAGCTGGCTGTGAGCACCGAGGGGCTTTTTGTGGGGGTAACCAGTGCTTCACTCACATCAACAACATGCTGGGAGCTTCCAGGATCTTCTGGAAGTGTTCCAGGTGGAAATCTGGGAGCTCTGAAGGGCTGCAGTGCCAGAGGTGCCCCTGGGGCTGAGCCTGGAGCTGAGCTGAGCTCTTGCCACATGAGAAATGCTCCTGGGTGTTGGAGCCTCCTCAGGGAACTGAGCACTGGGGGGCTCCTGTCCCTACTCAGGGTGTCTGAAAAGGGCACAGGGCTCTTCCCCCCAGGCCAGGGGAAAAGAGGGACATCAGAGCGGGGCAGGAGCTGAGCCATGTGTGGAACACCTCCACGGCCAGAGCTGGGGCTGGAGGAGGTGTCCAAAAGGTGCCACAGGGCTGGCACGACCCGGCCACAACGTGCCCAGGAAGCCACAGTGGCCCCCAGCTGCTGCTCAGTTCCTCCAGCCTTGGGACACGACACCCACAGGGCAACAACAACCCTGGTGCATCCCCGGCAGCCCTGAGGCCTGGGAGAGGGGCTGCAACGCCTCCTGCTGTCACGGGAGAGCCCGTGGAGTGTCCCCAAACCGGCCCCACAGGGCTGGGGGCACCGGGAGCCCTTCCCCACCAGCTGCCCACTCGCACCTCTGCCCACCCTCTCTGTCTCTCTCTGCTCCTCCTGCAGATTTTTGGGATCACCCCCCAGGTGTTTCCTCTGCCACTGCCTCCCCCCACAGCCTTGTTTTCCCGGTGGGGGGACCAGCCCTGCTGCTCTCGCTGCCGTGGGAAGGGCAGAGCTCTCTCTGCTCCCCCCCAGCACCACCAGCAAAACCCTACGTGGGTTTCGGGGAGCGTGGGGTGGTGAGGGGGGGGCCTTTCTCCTTCCTCCTCCTCCTCCTCTTCCTCGCCTCTCCATCCTCCTCTTTCCTTGCTGTCTGTGTGTCTGCCCGCCCTCCCTGTCCCCTGTCCCTGTCCCTGTCCCTGTCCCTGGCCGGGCGTCGCTATCTCACTCTCTGGTTCTTTGCAGATGGACGTAGTTTACACATTCCAGACCGGCGCCTCCTCTTTGCAGGGAGCCCTCAGGAGACAGCCTTCCATCGTGAGCCAGCACCACGATGTAAAAAATGTTTCTAGCCCAACCCATGTAGCTCTTTCCTCCGTCAATTCCACTCCCACCACTTCTGCTGTTGCTGCTGCTGCTGCATCTCCTCCTGCGGGCAGTGAGTGATGGTCTATTACAATGCATGACTTCTAATAACCACAGAGAGCACCTGCACCCACCTAACCCCGCCTGTCCTCTCTCCCTCTCAGCCTTGACTCGCACACTCAGTCCCCAAACCTGAAGGACGGGGCGGGGAACCGTTCAAAACCCCCAGTTTTTTATGCTGTTACCAAAGTTATGAACCTTTCTGGTCCTTTCCCCCCCCAGTTCCTTGTTGCTTCCTCCAGTTTTACCTCTCCTCCTCCTTTGCAGGGCTGGTGTTTGAGCCCACCCTCCTGAGGGCGGGCAAAAATTGACGGTTCTTCCTCAAAAAAACCCCGAGTTCACGAGCATTGCTGGGAGAAGGGCAAGGCTGAGCCCAAATCCTGCTGGTTCTTCCCACTGCCCGGCCCTGGCACAGCCCAGGGATGGGCAGAGGCCTTGCTTGAAATCTCTTTTGGAGGCAGAGTGGCCGCTGGGACTGTCCCCAGGGCTGGCTGAGCCACGGGGAGGAGGGACAGGCAGGATTTGCTCCTGCCGTGGGTGCTGCCTGTGGGACAGCCCTGCCCGTGGCTCAGCTGGTGACACCTCGGGGCTGCTGTCCCCTTCTCTGTCCCCACCTGGGGACTTGCATGGCCTGGGGACAAAGCTGAGCCATCCCTGTGCTGCCCTGGGGACATCCCTGGGGCTCTGTGGGGACACCCCTGGGGCTCTGCTGGTGCCCAGGGCAGCCAGAGGATCCTCAGTGCCCACCTTGCTCTGCACACTCTGGATCTTGGAGTGTGCAGACATTGCTCTGCATGGAAATGTGCATGGAAAACAATTCCTGCTGGAGCCCAGTGGGGATCCTGGATCTGGCACTGGGTTTTCAGACCCTAAAAAAAGGTCCTGTCTGGTGCAGAGCTTCTCTCTGTGTTCATCGTGGGCTGCTCTGCACACGCTGGATGCCGGGGTGTGCAGACACTTCTGTTCATGGAAATGGGCATGGAAAACAATTCCTTCTGGATCCCAGTGGGAATTCTGGATCCTGGATCTGGCACTGAGTTTTCAGACCCCAAAAACGCTCTCTCTGTGTTCATCATGGGCTGCTCTGCCCACGCTGGATCCCGGGGTGTGCAGACACTGCTCTGCATGGAAATGGGCATGGAAACCTCATTCCTGCTGGATATCAACGGGAATGCTGGATCCTGGCTTTCCAGACCCCCCAGAAAAGGCCCTGTGTGATGTCAAGCCCCTCTGTGTGCTGGTTGTTGGGGCTGGTGAGCACGTGGCCGTGGGTTCTGGGAGCAGGGGATGTGTCTCTGCTGGATAATTGGCTTTTTTATTGCACAGTCACTTATCCCCGTTCTCCTCTGATTAGAGAAATACCCTCGGTGACTTTCTGGAGAGCTTTCAGGCTCGGCTGTTTATGCACTGTGGGGGAGGAGAGAGAATTTGGGATAATTTTGTTTTCTCTCTGTTTAGCTGACTCTGAGGCTGGCAGCTGATTGAGTTTAACCCCAGCGATGCTGGAGCAGCACAGCTGCCTCCTGCTGCCGCCCGCGTCTGGGAAAACCTCCAGGATTTTCTAATGGGATAAAATCTGCTTANAAACAATTCCTGCTGGAGCCCAGTGGGGATCCTGGATCTGGCACTGGGTTTTCAGACCCTAAAAAAAGGTCCTGTCTGGTGCAGAGCTTCTCTCTGTGTTCATCGTGGGCTGCTCTGCACACGCTGGATGCCGGGGTGTGCAGACACTTCTGTTCATGGAAATGGGCATGGAAAACAATTCCTTCTGGATCCCAGTGGGAATTCTGGATCCTGGATCTGGCACTGAGTTTTCAGACCCCAAAAACGCTCTCTCTGTGTTCATCATGGGCTGCTCTGCCCACGCTGGATCCCGGGGTGTGCAGACACTGCTCTGCATGGAAATGGGCATGGAAACCTCATTCCTGCTGGATATCAACGGGAATGCTGGATCCTGGCTTTCCAGACCCCCCAGAAAAGGCCCTGTGTGATGTCAAGCCCCTCTGTGTGCTGGTTGTTGGGGCTGGTGAGCACGTGGCCGTGGGTTCTGGGAGCAGGGGATGTGTCTCTGCTGGATAATTGGCTTTTTTATTGCACAGTCACTTATCCCCGTTCTCCTCTGATTAGAGAAATACCCTCGGTGACTTTCTGGAGAGCTTTCAGGCTCGGCTGTTTATGCACTGTGGGGGAGGAGAGAGAATTTGGGATAATTTTGTTTTCTCTCTGTTTAGCTGACTCTGAGGCTGGCAGCTGATTGAGTTTAACCCCAGCGATGCTGGAGCAGCACAGCTGCCTCCTGCTGCCACCCGCGTCTGGGAAAACCTCCAGGATTTTCTAATGGGATAAAATCTGCTTAGAGGGGCTCAGAGCAGAGGGGTTCGGGGGGAGGATGAGATCAAAGTGCAGCTTTTTTGCAGTCTGTGGATCCACGTTTTCCCCATTTTTGCAGCGAGGGGCTAGAAAACTCGGCTAGCTGGTGCAAACTCCACCAGGAGCTAACCCCAGGTCTCCAAACCTTCCCGCTGTTTTCTTGCCTGGATTTCTCTCGTTTCCCTCTGCTGCTTCCCTCTCTCCCAAAGCTCCTCTTCCCTCCACGCAGATCCGTGGTTGTCCCTCTCCCGTGGATGAGTTTTGCCAGGGCTGGACTTGCTGTGTCCCTCCTGGAATGGCTGGAGAGGTCTCGGGTTTTGCAGGGATTCTGCCCCGGGAGCCGGGCAGAGCCAGGGGCAGGGGCTGTAATTCCCACCCAGGGGCAGGGGCTGTAATTCCCACCCAGGGGCAGGGGCTGTAATTCCCACCCAGGGGCAGGGGATGTAATTCCTGCCCAGGGGCAGGGGATGTAATTCCCGCGGCGGCACGTGGAGGTTTCACGTTTCACGGCAATGAATTCCAAGCATTTGGAGGCTGCATTTGAAGTTTCCAGGTGGAGAGGAGGCGGGAGCCGGGCCGTGGGTGGGAGGGAGGGAGGGGCGGCTCCAGCCTGGAATTCAGCTTTGCCTGGCTCATTCAGAACACATTTCCTCGCTGTTCCCTTCCTTTGACGAGGGAACAGCTGAATTCATCTCGCAGCAGGCGATGGAGAAAGGAGGAAAATCTGAGGGAAGCTGCAGCAGGAGCTCCTTGAGGGGGCTGAGAGGGGCTGGGCAGGAAACTGAGCACAAATTCCTTGGAATTGCTCCAAGGGAGTCTTCTCTGCTGCTCCCAGCAGTGCTGGACAGATCTGCAGTGCTCTGGAGGTGATTCCTGGAGAGAGGAGATCTCCTGGGCCCACCTGAGCTCTGCTCCATGGAGCTGAGGCTTCTGTGGAGCTGCTCCTAAATCTGACTGAGCCTGTAGATGCCACCTCTTCGTGGCTCTGGCAGTCCCTGGGCTCTCCTTGGCCACCTCCTTGTGGCTCTGGCAGTCCCTGGGCTCTCCTTGGCCACCTCCTCGTGGCTCTGGCAGTCCCTGGGCTCTCCTTGGCTTGGTTGGATTCGTTATCCTTGATCCAGTTGGTTTTTTAGGGGCCAGGACTTGCTGTTCTCAAGTCACTGCTGGTGTGACAGGTGATCAGTCCAAGGTGGCCTCGCTGGTGTCCCTTGTCCTGTGCATTCAGCTGAATTTATCCAGGGTGATCAGTGCACAAATCCAGCTCTCAATTTGTTCCCAGCTCCCTCAAATTCCCATTTTTCCAGGCCAGTGGTGCTCCAGCACTGGGGATACCCAGCCCTTGGTGCTCCAGCTTGGGTGTGTGCCCTGCTCCCTGTGCAGGAGCTCCTGGGGCTGCTCCCAGCTGGGATGAGCTGAGCCTGTGCCAGGAAATGCCTCCTGATCCTGAGCCAGGTGCAAAAGGAACTTGGAAGGGCATCCCTGGTGAGAGGGGGCACGGAGAACTTCCAGGGTTCCAGGTGCAAGGAAGGAATTCCCTGCTGTGGTTTTGTGGGATCAGATCCTCAGGAGGTGTTTGGCTGTGCTGGGGGGTGAATTCCAGGGACAGCTGAAATAAAGGGACAGTTTAAGTAAAGGGACAATTTAAATAAAGGGACATTTTAGCCCAGCCCATCTCACCAGGATTTGGGGTGAGGTCTCTGCTCCCCCACCACACCTGCAGCTCACAGAAGTGGCAGAACCAGACAGCTTCTGGTTTCCTTCAGCACCAGGGGGATTTCTGGATCATTCCTCCTCCAGCTCTGCTCTCCACTCCCTCAGCTGTGAGGATTCCCACAGGGATGCTGCTCCCCTGCCCCTTTTGTGGGATCTGTGGATCTCCTCCCTTTTGTGCCACAGTTTCAGCCACGGGGACACTGCAGGGGCAGGCAGGGGGTGTTCCTCAGGGGTGGGGAGCAGGTGGAGGCAGCTGAGGAGGAGCAAAGCTCCTTCCATGGGGCAAGAGACTGAGCACAACTGAAATTACTCCAGGGAATCTTCCCTGCTGCTTCCAGGGGTGCTGGACAAACCTCCAGGGGTCTGGAGGTGATTCTGGGGGAGAGAAGATCTGCTGGTCCCACAGGAGCTCTGCCCCACAGAGCTGAGGCTTCTGCTGCCTCCCTAAAACCCCAGCACAGCTGGGATGAGACACTTGTCACCCACCTGAGCCGAAATCTGTGAGCTGGAAGGGTTTGAGGCTGGACTTGCAGAGGATGTGGAGGGAGCAGGGAATCCACTGGCAGCCACCAGAGCTCTCCCTTGCAGTGCAGTGGAGGTGGCAGAGCCATCCCCTGGTGCTTCAGACCAGGCTCTGCATCGCCTGCTTGAGACTGGATTTTGGTGGAGCTGCCCCTGGGGTGTTTCCCAGGATTGTGCGTGTGGCTGGAATTCCTTTAAAATACCCAACAGAATCTGAGTTGGTTCCTAGCTCCATCAAATCCCCATTTTTCCAGGCCAGTGGAACTGCCTTTGGAAACCACTGGGTCTCCTGCAGGTGCAGGGAAGCATCCAGAGCTCCAGCAGTGTGGGGAAACCCACCCAGACCTGGATGTTCACCTGGACCCAGTTCCCTCCTCACAGCACCCACCTGGATCTCCAAAAAACCTGGAGACACCTTTGGGGGAACCCCAATTCCTCTCCAGAGGCGTAGGAACAGCCCTGCCCAACCCCACCCACGGCTCCCACAGTAGTTTGCCCCCGCTCTTTGCCTAACCCACCTCCTTTTGGAGCCGTAGTTCCCCCACCTCGTTGTCCTCGTGTCCGTCCATGAGCACACACGACACACACACACACGGATTTAACGAGCGACTAATTAACGCATTCCGGCTTTCCGTCCCTCCAGACTGGTGATGTTGGGGTGGTGGTTTTGAGTCGTCCCGTGTCTTTTCTTGCAGCTTCTGAGGCCGCCCCGTAGCCGGTGGGTTCCCACCACCCCCGTAGTGCCTGACTCTGACCCCAGTTCACCGTAGATGTCTCATTTTTTTGACCGAGCTGTCTGTTCAGTGGTGGTTTTGTTGCCTGTGGTCGTGCTGTTGGTTTGTTGTTTTTTTTTTGTTCGATGGTTGTCCTTCATCATTTATTTTCACTCCTTCCCTCGAGCCCTGCCCTCTGGCAGCCCGACTGACCCCTGTTTTTTCTTCCCCTCACCTCGCCACGCCGCCCAGATCAAAGTGGTGAATGCGTTCCGTAGCTCCCTGTACGAAGGCCTCGAGAAACCCGAATCCAGAAGCTCCATCCATAACTTCATGACTCACCCGGAGTTCATCCTGGAGGAAGACGAGCCTCGGACACCATTCCTTGACGGCGCCGAAGACGAGCCCGAGCCTGACGGACTCCAAAAGCGAGGTGGGGGCAGCCTGGCGGGGTCAGGGAACAGAAACAACAACGCCGTGGACAGCGAGTTCAGCTTCCCCGAGCCCGGGAGCCCCTTCCACAGCCTGGAGACGTCTGTTTGACCTTAGAACTTGGAATTCCCCCTCCTCCTCCTCCTCCTCATCATCTTCATCCTCCTCCTCGTCCTCGTCCACCTCGGCGCCGTGTGATCCCGGCACCAGTAACTGATCACACGCTCCGTGTCAAACTGCTCATGCCTGTATCATCATCTGGGTTTTGTTGGGGGTTTTTTTTTGTTGTTGTTTTTTTGGTGGGGGAAAGGGGAGGGTGTTTATCTGTTTTTTTCTTTTTGTTTTGTTTTCATTTTGTTCTTTTTTTTTGTTTGGAGGGGTTTTTTTTTACCATTCTTTAGCAGTGGGAACCAGAGTACCACCACGCTGGGTGTTGGGAGAGAGGCTAAGCCAAAAAAACCAAAAAAAACCACAAACCAATTGTGCATCTCCATCCCTGATTTTCCGTGGTACTCGCCCAGGGGAAGCTGCCAGGTTCTTTGCTCTCCAAGACTTGGGCTCCAGGCACCTGGAGCCAGGGGGTTTTCACTTTGGAAAAATGCATGTTCCAAGGAAATTCAAATTATTGTAGTCTTACACACCCCCAGTCTGAAGACTGGGGGTGCACTTGTGACTTGATTTTATTCTGATTTTTTTTTTTGGTGGAGTATTTTTTTTTTCCACTCGTGGTTTTTAGGGGTTTTTTCTTCTAATGTTGGGGTTTGCTCTTTGCTTGTGGGATTTGCCCCCCCCTTACCCAGTGGGAAGTGGGGAGGGGCAGTCACCGCTCCAGTGCGAAAATTAAGGGATAAACTAAAAACTCCCAGCCAGGGGAAGGTGTTTACTCCAAGGCTGAGAGATCCAGGGATGCCCACCAGTCTTCCACCTTCGAAAAATGGTACCTGGGCTTTTTCCAGCTCCCCCTCTGTGTGTGCCCACACGTTTTTCTCTCTCTCTCTCGTTTCCAAACTGGGAGATGAGAAATGAAGGTGGCTTGGCTCTAACCTTGCTGGAGGGGAGAGAGTCTGATTTTCCTGCCGAGGTGGAGGTGAAACTGCCAGGGGAAAGGTGGAGAGAACCCTCCCAGTTGTGAAGGACGCAGCTTCTTCCTGAGGGATTTTAGGAGAGGCCTCTCTGCTGCTCTTGCTCAGGGGGGAAGCTCTTGCTGAGAGGATTTTTGCAGCTCTCCCAGCTCCTGCCCTGCGGAACAGAGGCATTTTTGCCCTTTTTCTGTGCTCTTGGGGTGCCAGCACCCCTCAGCCTCGCAGTGCCGGCTCCAGGGAAGCGCCGAGGGATCCGGGAGGAGGCTCCAGCTGTGCCCAAAAGCCATGGGAGGCTGAGTGGAGAATTCTCAGGGCACAGCAGGTCCTGAATCCTGGGAGGGATCAATCCAGCTGTCTCGTGATCCAGTGGAAGGCAGGGAGGCCCGTGGATGATCCCTGATTTTCGTGGAGGTTTGGCTTGGACGGCTGCAGGTCTTCCAGAGAAGGTGCTGCTGGAGGCTTGGCCTCACTTCGCTGCTTTTTTTTTGGGAGGTCACCTCTTCCCTCGAGCCCTGCCTCACCTCCACCGCTGGGAATAATCCAGTGAGAGTCCCTTCCCTTGGAGTTGGCTCTGGATTGTCCCTCTGGCCATCCCTGGAGCAGGAGACAGGGCGTGTGGGCTTCTCCTTCTGCCTGCTGTGACCTGGGGGAAGCTCTGTCACCTCCCTCCTCTCCTCCATCCCCTCTGGCTGGCTTGGGAGCAAAGGGAACGTGCTGGAATCACCTGCCCGAGGTCATTCCCATCCCTGGGGGAGCGCAGAGGATCCCATTTTTTATTTTTTTTTTGGGGAAAGGCTGGCTCTGGCTGGGTTCTCCTCCCCCTTTTTCCCCGTCAGGAACGCACAGCGGAATCTCCCGTGCCTTGTCCGAGCACTGCCTGCAGCACCTCCTGCCACGCCAGGGCCCAGATCTTTGCCAAGATATTTTTTAAGTGTTCCTTAAAAACCACAACACGAACCAAGTGTCTTTGCTTCTTCGCCCCCCTCCCCTGGCACCGCCTCGTCCTTCCCGTGGGGTGGGAGGAGGAGGAGGAGGAGGAGGGCAGGATGAGCTCGTTCCTGCTGAGGAAAGGGCCTTATCCCCCAAAAAATCCCGAATATCCCAAGTGTCCCACCCTGGTGCTGGCGAGCTGGGCTTTGTTCACTGCCAACAGCAAGAAGAAATTGCCACCACTGCCCGTCCCCAGTGCAAATTCAGTGTATCCACCCCATGCCCGGCTCCTCCTTCCCTCCCTCCCCAAAACAATAACCCAGGGGAGTGAAGGGATCTTGGGTTAAACACCAGGAAAAACCTACCAACAAACAAACAAAAAAAAACCCAAACAAGGGGTGGTTTTGGGGGTTTTGGTTCTGTGCTAAAGGTGACGTTGCTTAAAAAAAAACAGCTAAAAAAATCACTTTTTTCTATTTTAAATACTTTAAAAAAACAAAAAAAAAACCAACAAAAAAAGAGATATGGTGTTCTTACAAGCTTACATAAATATTTATTAAATACTTTTTGGGGGGATGCACCAATTTTTTTTTTTTTCTTTTGATATTTTTTTAATACCTCAGACCTGTTGAAAAAAAAATTTAAAAAAAGAAGAAAGACTCAAACCAACAACAACTTCAAGCTAACTTTGGAGGCTCTCAAAGTCACTCCCAGAAATCTGTGACTGGCAGGGTTTGCCACAAAGGGTCTGGTCGTTCCTTTAGTTTGCTCTATTTTTGTCGTTCTAGTTTCCATTTTAGGAGTGGGGGGAGGGAGAAATAATGCTATANAGGAGGAGGAGGAGGAGGGAAGGATGAGCTCGTTCCTGCTGAGGAAAGGTCCTTATCCCCCAAAAAATCCCGAATATCCCAAGTGTCCCACCCTGGTGCTGGCGAGCTGGGCTTTGTTCACTGCCAACAGCAAGAAGAAATTGCCACCACTGCCCGTCCCCAGTGCAAATTCAGTGTATCCACCCCATGCCCGGCTCCTCCTTCCCTCCCTCCCCAAAACAATAACCCAGGGGAGTGAAGGGATCTTGGGTTAAACACCAGGNAAAAAAAGGCAAAAGAAAAAAAAATCTAGTTTTCTTTAGCTCAGAAACTGATATTTTTACGTCAGCCATATGTATTTTGTTTAAAGAAAAAAAAGAAAATAAAGAAATCTTGAGTCCCGCCACTGTGTGAGGGCAGTTGCGAGGGACACTTTAATTAATTCCGTGGATTAATTACTTCAGCCATCGGATGCCAGTCAGCTTCCTTTTCTCTGAGCAGCCATCTTTCTACTAGACGTGAGTTGGATGACACAAATGGGGTTTTTTTATATATAAATATCTATAAATTATGTTGGTGTATGGCTGGTTGCTTCAAGTATAAATGTTTCTTGTGCAGATTTCCTGTAATTTTTTTTTTCCTTTGGGTTAAGTTTCAGTGATATCCTGGCAGCAGCTGACTCTTGGCTTAAGTTATTGAGGACATTNTTTCTGGGGGGTTTTTTTTTTTGCTTTGTTTGAACTGCCACGAGTGCGCACGGAGCAGGGGAAGGGACAGCGCCATGCCCGCCCCGCCAGGAAGCCAAGTCACCCCCTCCCCTCCTCGCTGTGATCCGCGTTCAACTTGCCTTGGAATGCTTTGTTATTAAAACACTCTGAACATCCTCCTGCATCCCGTTCTTGATCCCAGCAGGGCCCCTTGGTGGAGGATTTTCCGTGGATTTTTTTTCTCCTCCCGTGGAATTGGCGGATTTGGTACCAAAGACATCCCACCCGCGGCCTGCGCGCGGGTTTTGCTGGCCAGGCAGCTCTTTTGAGGCGTTTTCCTGCTGAGGTTTTTATGATTTGCACAGGGAGAGAAGGGTGTAGGGAGGGGGTTTAAGTTCATTCTTTTTTTGTTTTTTTTTCCTTCCCAAAGGTTGTTTTTTTGGGGTTTTTTTCCGTGCAATAAAGCTTCCGAGTGAATTTTTTTCCAACCGATCTCAAGAAGGGAACGAACTAAACCGCATTTTTAGCATGGGCGGCCTTCAGGGCTTTTTCTTTTTTTTCCCCCCGGGGCCTGGGGGGCTCAGCCCCTTTCTGAGGGTGACCTGAGGGGACAGCTGGAGAAAAAACCCCATCCCAAATG
>VXBB01000846.1:384938-403435 GCA_013399915.1 Illadopsis cleaveri | reverse complement strand
CATCATTATTGACTGCATATGTTAAAATTAAGAAGTATTTTTTGGTTGTTCTTGTTTTGGTTCTTGGTGAGTTCTGGTTTCCTGATAGATTTTTTTCTGCCATGCAGTTACTCCTCCCACACAAGAGAAAAAAAGACAAAACTGTGGATTCAGGAGGGAAATGGTAATTATAAGTGGAAGAAACCAAACTAGAAGATCAAAATGCTATCTTTCCAAATTAGATTTTCTCACAAACTGCAAGGAAAACATACCCCTAAAATCTCCTCAGTTTCTGTGGAAGACAGGCAGCACAGCCTGCAGATTTTTCTGCCCTAAGTTCTCCAAGAAACACAAACATTTACTCTTCAGATAAAGGGAAAAGAGCAGGAAGAGGAAACTAAAGAGAATTCCCTGGAGTTAGTGAAAGCTGCATTAAGGAACTTTTCCTCTTCACATCAGCAGCTCTAAATAATGAGGCAGCAGAGAGCTTTGCAGCACTGGGAGCCTTTGAAACACACTTCTCCAGAAAGAAGAGACAATAAAATGTCAATAGAAAATGCCCCTTGGCTGGTACACACTGGCACAGTGAAAACTTTTCCTCCTTTTGCCCATAAAGGGACCAATTCTTTTCTTCCCCTCTTCTCCAATATTTAGAAGACAAGCTGATGAGAGATGACAAGGCACATTTACAGAAGTTCAAAAAAAAACCTCAGCACTGAATAAAACATAAGAGCAGCATCAGAAAAGGATGGTCAGAATGTACCAATGTCATCTAATACATTCTCTGTGCACTGACATTCAAGCAGGGAATGGAAAGAAGAAATTCAATGATGATTTGGTGCTCAACATCTGAGAAAAGTCTGAATTAAGTTTAAAGTACTTGAATAATCCTGTTTTAATCAGTGCCAGATTCAAGTTAGTGCACAGGTTTGCCTTAATCTTCCTTCTCATCCTTAAGAAACATTCAAAATTTCCATGTTCTTAAAGAGAATAAAGGTTTTTAATTACTTTTTAATATATTTAACAGTATCTTAATTATCTGATAAAGAAATTTATCCACAAAGTTTGCAATGCTGGCTCCCCCACCTCTCAATCTCATCCTAGCATGATCCCTAAAAAAAAGAATAAATGAAATAAAGAAATCCTTTTTATTTCTAAGAAATTCCACCCGGTCCTATTAAAGTTGATTCAGTTTAAATTTTGAAATAATTTTAAACCTGCAAATGAGGTATTTGTGTTGACTTCACAGGCCTCAGGAAGCCAAATCCCATGGAACAATCCAGTGTCAATCCCTGCAGCCTATCTGGTGGTAGTGCCTCTGGAGGGACTGGAATGTGCATGCTCTGAAAACTCACAGGACCTCATAAAGTTAGTATATTAGCACAGCTTCATGGACCACAGAGAGCTACAGAAATAAATATGCCTCCTGATTATTCTCTTTTTTAAGCCTTTTCCATTCTTGCAGGGACAGGAAATTGCTATGTGCCAAAGTGAAGGTATTTAGGACCCATTTAAAAGGAAGGATTTATCTGTAACATTTGTGAAAAAATAACTTATTACTCAATTTTCCTTAATAACTTTTTTATTTTTCCAAGAACTTATGCTCTCTTTAACTTTTGTATGACCTCATGATCTTGGAGACAAAGCCCACAGTCGGAAGACAGAAATATCAAATGTCACCAGTTTTGAAGCACTACCAAGCTGCTTTGGAGCTTGTAGCTCCATCACACTAAGACATGAAAAGCAGGCACATTCTACCTTAAACCTCTCTGTTCTGTGTATTTTAAACTTTGATATTCAGACCAAGCCACATCTCTCTCTCTTAATTAATTTGTGCCAAGCAGAAATACAGAAGATCTGCAGCTTAAGCAGGTCTTTTAGCTGCCTGGATCTCTGCAATCACAGACCAGTCTATCCTTAGCCCAGACCCTGGAGATGCTGTGAAAATAAACATTAAGTGACTCGGTGCAGCAACTAAACTTTTACAAATCCCTGCTTCTCTGAACAGCAGCCAAAAGGCACAAGGTCCTCTTGCTGGTGTCACCAACTGAATTATTGTCCACTTTCTCCAAGCCTTGTGACATTTGTTGGCTATCCCTCACTTTGGATTTCTTCCTGCTAATCTTAGGTCCAGATAAGAGTACTATTAGGAAGGGTTTGATGTGAGGTACACACAGATTGCCAGGCTGGAAAGCTGCTGCCAAAATACACAGCTCAGCTGGGCAAGGACATAAAAAGTAGCATGTAACCCCACTAGGCTTGCCACAAGAAAGAAAAAAGTTTTATTATTAGCAGCCAAAACACACACTGACCTTGGCAAAGAGTAGTCTTCGAGGCAGGATACTTCATGCAATACAGAGACATTTACTAAAATTTGCACACAGATTAGGGCTCCCACTCAACTACACCTCTTAGGAAAGTAGTAGATGTTAGTACACAGTAGCAGCAACAATATTTTTTCTACAGTTTAATAGTATAAAACAACTTCTCTGTTGTCATGAGAGCCAAGAAAAACAAAGCAGGAGAGGTGTTTCACTCTGCTCAAAATTTTAGTTCTTGAAATCTCTGTAGCAAAAAATACTATTTTAGGAAAAACATATTTTCCTCCCCCCCTCCCCCAACAGTACAAAACAGCCTGAAACTCAGCATATTTGGCTTCCTGAAAATTTTTCCTGGCTGAGTACTCAGAGCCTACAGGGATGCTCTGTTAGAATTGTTGCCAATTCTCTTCCTTGACCCCTTTCCAGCAGGATGAGAAGAGAAAAAAAGGTGGCAGTCAGAGAAACAGTAGAACTCAAGGATGCCAGTTTTATCAGAAAGGTGTTTGAAACCACAGTAAACAGTGCACCAAGGTGGCCTCAATTTGCACTGGAAGCCAGTGTAGGTTTTGGGAGATTGCCACCACATCCCTCCTCTTTGATCTTCTACTGAACACAGGCCAAGAAACTTGGATTTTAACAACTGAATGGCAGAGATGTCCTGCAAGAGACAGAAAGGAAAGAAATGACCAGAAAGGAAAGAAATCATGTCTGGGGATGCAGCATGAGCCTTTTGACAGAAGGCAGTTTAAGCATAGATTCAGGAAGGAGATGGTAGGTGATTTGTGCTGGGAGAAAAAAAAATCTTGTTCAGATGCTACTTACTTGGGAATTATTCGATCTAGGCTGCAATCTCCTAGAAACACAGGATAAAATGGTTGCTGTCAAGACACACAAACTGAGGGGCTGAAGAATACATGCAACAGAGTGATCCTGTGTACCCTAGCTTCAAAATATATAAAGAGATCAAGTCTAAGGAGACTGGATGATCTGTTTTTTACAAATTAAAGTCAGGCACTTTTGTAGATTTCCAACCTCTTCAGTAAACTTCAGCATTCAGTTTCAGGTTAGAAAGTCACAGTGTTTAGCAGGACAGAAAGAACTCAATGTAAATATTTCACAGAAAAAGTAGATCATCTTGGAAATAGTGACAGAAGATGAGAACTATTATCTATGACCTTTAAGTCAAATGATGAACTCAAGGAAGAGTAGAAGAAAGACACCTTTGCACTGCCAGCCTTCCCAGCTGGCTGTGGGATGTCAAGCTTGCCAGGTGCCAAAAAGTCCATGAAAGCTATCAGCAGCTCTAATCACCATATCAAACAGCAATGCTCACAGGTAATACTGAAATTCTTAGATCATCTTTACACTACAGAAAAGTTTTCTTATAGCAGGTTGATTCCTCCAGATTTAGACTACCTGTAGTTTAACTCCAAGATAGAGCCTGGGTCCATTAATTTACTGAATGTGTACATTCATAAGCCTTAATTTCAATACTCTTCAGATCTGACAGCAAGCCTAAGACAATCACAAGTGTATTCACAAGGGAAACTCATCCCAATCCTCTACTGCTCTCTTTTATGAAACCCAAAATGCACTATGTTTAAACACAGAGGCTTTGGCAGTAGCTTTAAGGTTTTCTAGAAATTCTTACCTTTAGCAACTCAGGCCATATTTTTCTTGTCCCTCTACATGTGTAGGAAGAAATCCTGTGGGATCATGTTGTGAATTAAACAAATACTCCGGACTGATTTATGATGTGGCTTGAGAAAGAGCTGTGTCAGCACTGCTGAGGGTGTTGTGAAGCAGCAGTGGGATGAGGCAGGGGCAGGAAAGAGCAAGAATTTGCAGGTCCTGTATCACTGCCAAAGCTTTCCCACAGTGAAACACTGGCCTCAGCAGGAACATTTCATCCACCTTTTTTCATCAAGTACTCCAGTTTTACTATTTAGCAACTGTAACAGTTACAGCAACTTTCCCCAGGATTTGCATGATGCCTCAAATAATTTTAGATTCTCTCTCCATCTCCTTGTGGATGTTTTGCCAATACTGTGCTAATTCTCCTTCAAAGATTTTCTTTTCTTTCCCCTTATTTATAGAATCATAACTTTGTTTAGAATGGAAAAGACCTTTAAGTCCAACGTGCAATTTTGTCTTCCAAACTGGGAAACTTATGGTAGGAACAGATCCTCTATGGCCACAAAGCAAGAAGGAATAAAAGAAACTCCTGACAGCCACCACCAGCCTTAATCTATCCTTCTATGAGAGTCAGAGCCAGTAGTGGAGAAGTGAGGACAAAGGATCACTAAAAAGGGAAAATCCCAGCCCAACACTGAAGAGGAGGCCTAATATTACTTACAGGGCAAGGATTTAGGAACATGATTCACCTGAAAAAATCAGCTGTTACCAAAGGTTGGTCCAGCATGTCAGCCAAACTCTTAGGTAACATGAAAACATTTATTGCATAGTGTGGGGATCAGCTAGCCTCTCATGTTTGCCATGAAGGAAGTGCTGTGAGGTTTGCAGTAGATACTACTACGTTATTAGGAAATAAAATGGCTCTAAGGACACAGGCAATCATTGCACACCATGAACCACACAAAAAGAATTGCAACATCGACAGACAAGTTGACACTATAGCCCAGGTGAGCTTTTTGTTTGACAGCTATTTCTAGAAAACATACCCTGCTCTTTCCACAATGGGTTTGGCATTTTTCATTTTCAGCTGAATTGAAAGGTAAGTCACTTTATCACAGAACAACTCCAGCATAGCTCAGACTTCAGCCTGTGAGAGCAGAACTACTGTGCCCACAATATAATCTATAAAGACAATTTGACACTCCTTTCCTAATGCCTAAGAAAAACAGTCCCTTTATTCCAGAATTTATTGTAACTTTGTTTTCACTGAAATAGCCTAATATGATGCTTTCATGTTCTTCTCCACATATCAGAGCAAACAGCTCTCAGGCTGTAAGTCTTCCCTGTGCCCTATCTTAGAGCAAAATCATTCAGTTCAGCAAGAAAGCAGAGGAAACACAGGATAAAAATAAAATTTACTTTGTCTCCCCATAGAGAATATACTTAGCTGTATCCAACATATTTTCTTGAAGAGCATTGTAGAGTTTAAGTGAAAAGATGTATGTTTTACTCATGCAACTTGCCCTCCCACTAACAAAGTACAATATTGACACAGTCAAGACATGCAAGAAGAGCTTGCTGCTGTTACTGTTAGGACCTAAAACCACAATCCTAAGCAAAAGGACTGAGCAGTTTCTAACCTCCTACTGAAACCAGCCTCCCTTGACTCCCAGGGCATTGCTGTAGGGAGGAAGTTGGAAGACAAGGGCATGAAACACCTTGAAAAGAAAGATCAATGATCTCTACCCTGTGTCTCTTGTCTATTGGCATCAGCACAGGGAACCTCCTGGCTCTGAGACCCAGGAAAGGGCCCTTGTTCCCACAGAGGCTTAGGAGATATGCTGGACCACCCAAATGCAGTTGAGGATCGAGGGACCAGCCCCACGCTGCCTGCACTTCATTATTCTCTACCCACTGTAACTTCCATTTCCCTTGCAGGAGTCACTTTAGAGCACAGGCTAAAACTAATCAGGTAATAGTTTGATTATCTTTGTAGCATGACACCTCAAATGAGCTAAATGGGGTTTTTTTTTTCCCCTGTTATTGTGACTCCTAGGGCAGGTGTTTTAGAGCCTCTCAATGAACAGAGAAATTTGTGTGAGCTCCTATGGATGCCTTTTCTCCCTAAAAAATTACATAAAAAGCATCCCAATTAAAACCTATTCCACATGAATAAATACCCCTTGCACAGAAGTATTTGCTGCAGAATAACAGCTGATGGCTGTTGTACAGCCAATGGATGAAGCACACCTGCTGATCTGGAGACCTTCATGGCAAAGCTGAATTAAACATGAACTTTATAAAGGGTTGCATAAATGTCCTGCTTTTCTCTCTCATTATAAAACCCACTTGTCATCTCAATAAGCTTTGTGAAACGATGTATTTTACTTTCCCTTTTCCACCTAGAACACCACGTGTGTCTTGGTTTTCCTTTGAGAGCACACATCACCTTCCTCAATTTCTTACACACAACATGACAATGTTCCCACAGCCTACAATCCATTATCACTATCAGCCGTGCCCCTTGATGGGCTGTATCTCCCAACAGAGACACCCTCATGCAAAATCCTGGCATGTGCTGTGACCTCCACTCTGCCAGAGCTCTCTGGATGCAGAGCAGGAGGTGCACCAATATCACTTATCAGGGCAAAAAGCTTGCTCAGTGACCCCAGCTCACAGTGATCAAGGTAGAGGTCTCTGAATTGCCATTCCCAGGACTCATTCAAAGTGGTGGGGCGAAGACAAAATGTCAAATTGGTCCTTAAAAAAAAATAAATCACACAATCCTTTCGAAAACCAAGACTTTTGATAACCCTCCATTCCAGCACAGAAATTAGAATTTATTTTTTTATTCCTATCCAACATAAAATGCTGAAGTTAGGAGAATTCCCTGAGGGAAGGAAACACCAAGTTTTAAATCAGCTCTAGTTATTCCTCCTCCTCATTTCTTCTCTATCAGTGCTTGCTATGTCTCCTACTATTAAACTGTTTCTCATTTATCTTTCCCAGTCAAATCTTTTTGTTTAAGCTGTTCTTTCAAAACTCTCTGATTTGCTGGCTGTTATCAGAGCGAGATGAGGCAGAGAATTACAGTCCTCCCTCACAGGGAAGCATCACAATGCCTTTGCCTAAACACATGGAACTATATTGGGTTCATCTCCATTTCTTACTTCAGCAGCTTGGGGGCTTCTCCTGTCTGTTTACCATGGAGCAGCATCTGACTTTTTCTCAGCTCTCCCCTCTCCTCACTATCATGCCACAAAGGTGGACTTCACTTTATTACCTTCTGTGAACCCTTAATTTCTTTGGACTGTCTGTGTAGAAAGTAAAAATTGTGTTAAGTTGATGATAAGATCCATTCTGTCAGAGTAGGGTATCACCAGTTACACCAGTTACAGAAGCTGGAGAATCGTAGGGCAGGACAGGCTCCAGGCACTCCACAATCACAGAAGGAAAAGTAGTCAGAACTGCAAAGAGATTAAGGTAAAAGTCTTCACCTTGGAAGTAAAAAAAACCCAACCAACCAACCAACCCTTCAAAAGCTTTTTAAAACCACTTCAGGTTTCCAGCAACTTGAAGGTCAAATGAAACTCCCTATTTTTCAAGCTGCTTTAGATCAACGCCACACGGAAGCCTCTATATTTAAAATACAACATTTTAAATTGTATGTTTTTACACAGTATGTGAAAATACTTGAAATAGGTCTTTTTCTAGTTATCACTCTTTTGTTTTTTCTCCACTTGGTCCTCTCCTTCCCTTTGTTTATGCAGTGTGGCAAATCACATCCCATACTCCAGTGTAACGAAACCTTTGAAAAAATCTGATGAAATAACAGCTGCTTTTGGCCAGTTTGAGAGGAATAACTCATTATTTGCAAAATGACAAACACTGATGCATGGGATGTGGGAAAACCAGGGTTCCATTCACTAGTTCTTTTTTTTTTTTTTTTTTTTTCTGCTAAATTACCTAAGTCCTGATGTCCATTCACAGGTATTTGGATAGAAACTGTAACTTCAGTAGAGGAAATTCTCTTAATTTCTGCTACATCTGTGTAGAAAATATTAATTTGTAAGTCTGTGCTCTAGACTTCTCAGGTGCCTGTATCTCACAGAGGAATCTGAGGGAGAAAAGTGTTACCCCTGGCACAGGAAGATTAAGTGTGGCACTGGATGGGAAGCATCCAATGGGCTTGAATGAATTTGTTGATGTCATTGGAAGTAAACAATCGGGTATTTTGGGAATGCCACGGACACTGGGAACAGACCCATGGACAATAAAAGTCAAATGTTGAGACCATCTTCAGGATGGGCAAGGAAAAAGAAACTTCTAGAGGTGGTAGATGAACCATTCTGTATTTCTGTAACTCTGTGTTTCATATTACTCTGATTGTAACCACATTTAATAGCATTTTTTCCTCCGAAAAAGACAAGGAAGAAGAAAACAAACATATAAAAGGGGACAGGGGAGCTGAAGTTTAGTCTCTTTTCTGGGCTGGCATTCAGTTTTGCTTGCTGTAAATGGTACGGTGGCCTCTTGCAAATATCTCCAAATAAAGGCCTTAAAACCAGCTTTCATTAGCACTAATGAAGATGATTAAAAAAACCCCAATAAAATTCAATACAAATCATCCTGTAGCTTAGACAAAAACAACTTAGATATTATAGACAGATATAAATACAGCTAATTTTCCATGTAGCTAATTTTTCCAAGCTAAATAAGGAACTCTATGCAGAAAGAAATAAAAATACTTACAAAACCACTGAGTCTCACAGAGTTATGCAACTTCTGTATCGTTTGGGTTGGTTTTTTTTAGTGTACTAATCAAACACCAAGATTCTGAGTATGACAATTCCTGGTTTTGAGCAATAGGTTACCAGAAGCCCAATAATTATTTTGGCCAAAAAGACTTTCCTGAGATGTCTTTGTCTCCCGCCTCAACCTGCTCCCCAGAAAACAATTCCTTTTCATCGAGGGAACACTGCCTGTTTAATGACAACCAAAACCAAATATCTTTATCCTTCCCGCATTGAGAAAGCCTCCAAATAGCTACTGAATGACTAAAACCAGAGAGTGTCCAAGCAAGGAGGTTTATTGAGAAAAAAAGGCTTTGTCTCTGCCCTCTGGAAGCCACAGCCTGTGAGCTGGCTTATTTTATTCCTTCTACCCTGGGAGCAGATTTTTACATCTTTCTTAAGTGTTGTTTTATCAGAATGAAAACCCTGAATGTAACCTTACTCCAATGGTATCTCCATGAAGGTTTCTCTGGGAAGCTGGGATGAGCAGTGGCTCTGCTCCATGGACAGCCACGTGCTCTTCCTTCTGGCTGCTGCTGTCACTAAAGGTCAGTAATGTGAACAGCCCAAAATACAAAATAAAGAATAAGACAGCAAAAAAAACAGTGGAAAGTGATTCTAACTCTCCTTGTTGGACACTCTGCTTTCTGCCCACTGAAAATACGAGGAGCAAGCAGTATTTGGGCCTTAATTTTGGGGTCTCATATGGAAGAGCAGAATGACTACATAATACTACTTTACTCTTACTGACACTAGCCCCAAAAAGGGCCAAAAACTGTAAAGGAAAGAGTACAAATAGTAAGAAAAAAATCAGCACCTAGAGCAGAGAAATGATTAGAGATGAACAAGTGTTTCAGATACCATACAAATAGAAGAGTATGTTTAATTGAAGATGTTCTGGTGTGTCAACAAAACAAAAGCAAGAAGGTATTGGTCAGGAAGTTGTTTTTTGAGAGGGTGTCTTGAGAAGTTTTTAAGGGAAAATATTTCCCTGAGCACCAAAAGATAAATAAATTTTGTCTTTGTTTTGTGTAATATTTTTTACTTGTCTTGATCATTCTCTGTCTTTCCATGATGCTTGTGCTGCTCTGGGCTTTTTTCTCCTTTTCTGCAGATCTCTCTCCTTCTCCCTGAGTGCTTTTTCCCTTAACTCTGAAATATTTCACTTTTAAAATAAATATAGAGGAACTGCTGCTTCCCTAGAGCATTCCCAGAGGCAGCTGTAAAGGACTTTGAATGTAATGCTGCTTCCTGGCCTTTTCTACTTTTCTTCATTAAGTCAAACGACACAACATTTAAAAGCCCTGTAAAGTGGGAAACCTGCATGGCTAAAACTCAGAATTCTTGGATTCTCTGTAAAAGACTGCAGAGAAATGTTACCATAATATGGCTGCCTAAATAGCTCTCGTAGATTTGAATGAATCTACTTTAAAATGTACAAAATGCATCTTTGCTGCTAAGACAGTTATTTCATGTCACCCTGAAGCTTTTGATTTGCACCCTCTGACTTTCCTACATAAAAGCACAGTTAAGGAATAAGGGAAGGTATGTGCATCTACTTTCAGAACTGTTAAAGGTGCAGGACAGCTGGTAGTATTTATTACAATATGCACTGTAATAATTAATTTAACTTCATGATAGGGCTTTTGGTTCAAGAATGCCCTCTGGTAGACTAGACCCAACAACAACTACAACTCTATTTCTAGTCATTGCACTCTTTCTGGACAACCTTTCACAAAGTCAAATCCAAAAAAGCTTTATGAATTTTACCAACTTCTCCTGCATATTGTTCTTTTGCAATCTAAGCCATACATAGCAGTTTCCAGCTCACTGCATCACTGTAAGGTAGAGAAATAGTGCTATATTTAATTTAGATTTCTTAATCTAATAAAAGAATAAGGAATTTGATCAAAGGAGACAGAAATCACATGGAGAAAAAAGAAGCAGAAAAGATCTGCTCTGGTGGATTTCATTCTTCTACAGCATTCATTCAGTGCCTAGTAATTGAGGCTGGAATGTGGATGCACCTAGGTTTGAGTGCATTCCCTCTGACATAAAAGGAACACTGTAAAGCAAGAAACTTCTAACAAACCATATGCAAAACAATTTTAGTTACTGCCCAGCTATGAGAAAAGCCTTGTTCTTAGCTGCTCAAATAGAGAAACTGAGAACAGCTGTTGGAGTTGCCTAGCAATTGTTGAGTGAAGTTGTTATGGGAATTGACAAAATCAGACTGCATCCTGCAGGCTTGGAGCTGTGGCAGGAAGGTTTAGGTTGGATATCAGGAAAAGGTTCTTCCCCCAGAGGGTGTCAGGCACTGAACAGGCTCCCCAGGGAATGGTCACAGCTCCAAGGCTGCCAGAGCTCCAGAAGCCTTTGGACAATGTTCTCAGGGATGCACAGGGTGGGATTGCTGAGGTGTCTGCACAGGGCCAGGACTGGACTGGATGGTCCTTGTGGGTCCCTCCCAACTCCGGATATTCCAAAATTCTATGGTTCTAAGGAGGGATTCCAGAGAAAACTGAAGGAGGAACAATCTGGAGTGAGAAGCAGAGGACAAGGCATTGTTGACCGAGCAGTTTAACACACCAGCTGTGTCCTGCAGAGCAAACAGAGTGTGCAGAAGGCCACGTGGCAGGAGGACAGGAAAGGATGGGGTGACTATGAGTGCAGCCAGAGCTCGCTGAGGACTGAAGGCAGTGTGTGGGTTAAGAGAGGACAAGTAAAGGCAACTGACCTCTGAGGAGTCTTCAGAAAAGAAAAGTGTTTTTTCTGTGCACTTGAAATACTGATTTTCTAATTGTATCAGAATGACCAGTTAAAGAGCCTGTCCTGCAAAACTAACAGCCTCAAAGGATATCATTAAGCACCCAGCTTCTAAGTGTGTTAGATCTCTTTAGAGGCAGGAAAATGGAACAGGGTGATAGTATGACTCATGACTTTCTACTATTAGGTATGACAATTCTGTAGAGGTTGAGACTTGCATAACCTCCTTCTTCCAACTCCAAAACTGAAACAGCCAAAATTGCCAGTGCAGCTGCACACACTGTAAACTGGTTTGTCCATTCTTTCCCCAAAACCACTGTTAGTTTAGAAAGGTAACAACAGAAATCACTGTTGAAGTGCATCCTACACTTCATCATAGTCTGAAACAGGATTTCCTCACCTCTCCTGGTGAACACTACAGACACAATTATGCTTAAAGCCATCTAAAAAAACCCTTATCTGCAGCTCTTTCTACCCAAGGAGGCTCTTGGTACTCCCAGAGAGCAGGTACACAAACGGATTTCATCTAACTTAAGAGTGGCAGAAGAAAAATCTGTAGGTCTTAAAAATAACATGAAAGCACAGTGACATCAGACTGATGTTTCCTTCAAACCACTGACACAGCATCAAATCTGTTCTTAGGCTGCCTCCCTCTTCAGTGAGGGATGATAGGATGAATTTGCCTGAGTGTTGGGAAGGGAAGCTTGCTGTGCTGTGCAGAATTAAGCACTGATACTACAGTAGGACCAGGGAGGGGGCAGGAAGCATGGAAGGGGGAGGAACACGGGATACATGCTGGAGAGACACATAACAGACATGGTTAACAGCATTCACCTGGAAACTCAGTAAGATTGAAAAGCCTGACACTTATTGCCAGTAAAGCTGCTCTGGAGGCACCAAACTCCTCCCAGAGCTAAGCTACAGGCAGGCCTAGGAACATTTGTCAGTCAATCAGTCCAACTAATCCAAGCCTAGATTTAAGAGTTCTTCTAATTCATGAGTCAGAAAGGCATTTAGTTAGAAAGAGAATTTGCTGAATAACCACTGGCAGAATGTGCACAAGCCTCAGACTGTCTTCACATGCACTGAGGAACCAGGCTTTTTCTCTGTCACCAAGTATATACTAAAAATACTGGTTTTAATCTTTTGGCACTGTTAGGGGAATGTTTTTTCTTTAAGGCCAGGTCCGTTTATGGTTTTATATGGGAACAGTTAAGTAGGGAGCTCTTTGAAAACCCTGATACAATATAAATATTTAATCCTTAAGTAAATCCATTGGACCTTGCTCCTCTGTTCTCAAGTTTAGAATCTACCAAAGGCAGCAACAGAAATTACAAAGTTCTATTGTAATTCCTAAGAAAACCAAGGAACCCTTCCACAGGTCAGGTGTTTAGCAAGCACATTCAAAGACAGCAATACACACTCACATAAGCATAAGTTAAACCCACACACAGACACTCGTGGGATGCAGGGGATGAGAGCTGGAGTCAGAATTCACTACAAAGGTTTGGGTAGCAGCAGCATGTTTGAGTCAGTGAGGTATTGCTTATACAGCTACTTTCAGACACACAAAAAAGTCAGCTTTTAAAGGAATACTTCAAATGTTGGAAAGCGAAAAAATTGACTTCTTTCATAACAGTGCAATATTTACCATTTCAATGTCTCCAAACATCACTACAAAGTAAAATACTCATTACTTCATTAAATTAATCTTCTTGCTGCATCTAGAAAGGGATAGAAATAGGATAAAATCCTATGACAGGCCTGTCACTTTTAATTATTTCATAGCTGGGTGCTCCTTGTATTTCTCATTGATTAAATTAGAACAACAGTAAAAGTAACTTCATGAAGTTTTCCATTCTCAAAATTATTGATCCCTCTGACATGAAAGTCAGAGCTATTAAACACAATGATCTGGTTGTACTCTCCATTCAGAGGAGCTTTCCAAACTTGTTTGTGCAAAGGAACATCTGTTCAGGAAGGGCAGCTTTCCAAATTTGCTCATCTATCTGGCTGCCCTAACAGCTGCGTTGCCATCCGTCACCTGCCACCAAAGCTGTAAATGACCAGGAAGTTCATGAGGGAAAACAGTCCTTATCTTACAGCCACTCGTGGACAATTCTCAACTGTAACTGCAAATATTAGCAATGCTTTCTTTCCCAGTCCCCTCCCGAGACTAACAGGTGTTAAAAGACACAAAATCTGAAAAACCCTGGCTCCAGTGCAGACGTTGGTGAAGGACTGCTCCTTCCAACAGAACCGAGGATGCAGGCCCTCTCTCCAAGCCACCTGACCCTCCTGCCACCGTCAGAAACATCTCGTTTTTTCACAACAGCCTGGAAGAAAAAAAGACTTGGATTTGCCTGTTTTCAATTGCAACAGTCATCTAATTGGGAGAGGACTTGAAATCTTTGTTGCCCAAGACATCTTATGTGGCACGGAAGGTGTTACCTCCTTCTCTTCATCGTGAGAAGGAAGTAACACCTTCATCTCCCCCGTGGTCCAGGGGCCTCGCCTCCGTGCATGTCTTTGACTCTTCCTGTCTGAGGACACACTTGTTTTGCCGAGCACCAGCTGCGCTCTTCAGAAATCTGATGTCACCAAAAGGGACTGAATTACTGCCATTCTCTGCCGTGAATCTCTGCAGTCCCTCCCAGAGATGGGTAAGGCAAGTCCCGTGTCACTGCATGGGAGTGATCATCGTGTTGACCATTGGGTCACTGGCCAGATTTAAAATCTTTCACAAAAATACAAATGAATTCTATCTATCCCCTTGCTGCTTGCAGCCCTGTCTCCTCTGACTGGATACCTTCCTCCTTCTCTCCCAACTATTAGGCCTTTTTTACCTGCTTCAGCTCAAAACATGGTGGGATGTGGAGCAGAAGCAGCAGGAAGCACCCAGGAGTCCTGGGTGACTACAGAGCTAAGAAGGAAAGCACAAAGCTCTCTGGCAGTGAACGATGAATATTCTAAAATATTTCCAGATTACAGGAAGAAAGGAAAAAAGAGAGATGAAGGCTGACCTTACTTCTTCAACTGAATCAGCAGATTGCAGCTAGAGAGGAGGGGCATGTTTGTTCTCAAAACAATAAAACACAACAAGCACACATCATTCTACAACTACCATTCTTAATAGCACTCTTCACACAATGCTCTTCTGTCACACACTAAAACCAGATCCTTTGTTTTAACTAATAAAAAACCAAAACACCAGTGTAAGAAAACAACAAACCAACCCGAAAAAACAATCCCCTCTTCCCATAACAAACCAAAAATACCCGAAGGCAATCTCAACATTGTCAGTGCTTTAAAGTCACAATACACTCACCAAAGCAAAACAGACAGAGATGTATTTACCAAACCCTTTCATTTGTACCATCCAGCCAAGGGAAGAACAACCTGAAATGACCCTGAAGCAGCAGAGGACTGCAGGGATAACCTGGTCTAGCTGTGATCAAGCTGCTTCCAGCACCAGAGTGCTAAAATCCCCTCCAGACAGCACTGCTCCTCAGTTAATTAACACTGCTCATTTAACCCACATGCCAGCTGACACTTTGGCTGTCCCTTTGAAGCTCCCAGCTCACATCATGCCACGGAGCTGCCAGACTAAGGTGCAGCACAGACACAACCTCTCAGCCCTCTCATTTTAACATCTCCATCTAACAGCAATCTCCCTGCACAAGGGAAAGGGAGCACCTCAGCCAGCAAAAATACCAAGCTTGGAGCAAACTCATTCTGCTGTTTGCCCCAAGCCCAGCAGAGCAGTGGATTTGAATGCTGGGGCAGTCATTTTGGATCTGCGTGAAGAAGCAGCCCAGGTGGCAAGCAAACAGATGTGAGTTGAAAGAGAGAACACAAATATGAATATGTGCAACATTTAGAGCTGCAAAGAGCTGTGGGCAGTACCTTCCTATTTTGACCATTTTACATTTAGGGAAATAAATGGGTTTGTGCAACACAGAGACAATTCCTCACCAGGAAGACTCTCAATTTTTAAAAAGTCAAACTATATTTTGACTTGATTAAGCTTTCAAATCGGAATTCACGCCTCAGCAATTTCCTGTCCCCACCTGTTGACTGTCAGCTTGCCCTATTCACCAGCAACACCAAAGAGCAGAGTTCTGTGCAGACAACTTAAAAAACCCCACTAACACACACCAAAAAACCACCCCAAAACGTGTTAAGATTCTGCCAGGAACTTGTAAAGCCAATAAGGGGGTGAGGGTGGATGGGGGGAGGATGGGGAGAGGTGGTGGTGGATGTTTCCTCCTCTTTGCATTGTCAGAACAGATTTTGTCAGCAATTGAGAGAAAGTTTCAATAACAAAACTTCTTTTTGCTTTGTCACAACTTAATTTGAATCAATGTTCTGAAGAGGAAGTGGGTGACTACAGGAGTAAATTCTGCCTACTGGAAGTCTTTCCACATGGGGTACCATGGCAATGAGACAGGAACAAAAGATTCTCCCAAGGAGAACAAATGTAGCTTGGTTAGGAGAAATTCAACCAGGAGAAAAGATCAAATCCATAGCATCAATATTATAAGAAATTGCCAAACAACTTGAGTTTTACTCAGTGCTGGTACATAAAAGGGTTTTGACAAACCTGTCATTTCCTTTCTCAACGTCTATGATAGTTTTAGATAAATCTATTAGAATTTTGGTGGTTTTCTCGTAACAAAATGAAAGGTAAAAGGTTTGTTTCATTTCTGCAATATATATTTAGGGGGAGTTTTCCTATGCTAAAGGCTCCATTCCAGTTGGCAGCAGTGTGAGCAGTGTTAGTGTGTTAAACCTAAGATAAAGTCCACTATCTTATGAAGGGCACGGTGACAAGAGGCAGTAAAGCTTGTCATTACAGGTCAGCCCTCACCCTCAGCTCTGTCCTCAACTTGATCCACCTGGAAACAGGTATCTCAGCTACTGTGTCTGATCTAGATGGACACGATCCGATTTTGCCCACAGAGATTAAAGCGCTTTGTACCCGCTGCAAACTGATACTTCACCAAAACTGACCTAGGACCTTCTCCCTAGATTGGTTCCTTTAACAGGAATCAGCGCTCTCCTGACAAGAGAGCAGGAGGAATCCCAAGCAAAAGTGAGAGGGAGATGAAGTTTTGGGAGAAGTGAGGGTGCAGGAGCAGGAAGGCATCTGTGATGCACACCGTAATGAAACATCACTGAGGTGCAGGAAACGAGACATATGCTCCCACTCCCAGCTGGCTGACAAATGTGTTTCCAGCCCTGAGGCTTAGGACTGTTTCAAAAGCAGCTGGCTGGCAATATAGGAAGTTCTGCTAAGGTGAGGAGAGTTTTTCCAGGACTGATCAAAGAATAGAATTCATGTTCCTTATTACCTGCTAGGAAGAGCCAGGTCTACAGGCTGATTTAATGCAAAACCTGGGTGATGTGTTTACTAGAGCAGCCTGCATGGTCTTGGTGTGCAAGGAAGACAGCCCAACACTTGATGCTACCACAAGACTTGGTATCTGCTCCTTGAGCAGAAATTGAGAGGCAAACCAGAGAAAATCTTAGTCACAATCTCACTTCCAAAGCCACAGCAGACAAGCAACTGAATTGTCACTGCTGTCTCTCTAAAATGAACAGATATTCTCAAAACTATGTTCATTACATGTCATAGGTTTAGTACTTCAGGGTGATGATCGGACATTCAAAAGGATAGAGAACCATAACTGTTTTATCTCAAAACTCAAAAAGTTAAACAGCTTTTCTTTAAGTATTATCACTTTGATTTATCACTTGGGGGAAGGTGGGCTAAGAACCTGGATAGTTTAACCAGAACAGTTTTCCTCCTCAAAATCACAGGCCAGTAATTTTTCCTCTCTGATTTTCCAGGTAGCACTGAGTTCTAATGGCAAATAATCCTTATCCAACAACTGCATTTTCACCTGTGTAATCCACCCAGAGACAGTTTGTTTTCTTTCATGTCTCAAAATACTGTAGAAAACCAACTAATCCTTGCTTAGGAAAGGAGAACAGAGAGAGAACTTGCAGAAGGACGTTCTTTTTGTTCTGCCCAGCTCCCACCCGCACCCGCAGACAAAATTCAGAAGCAGAACTGGGGAATTATGAGGGACAGAAATGTTTCCAGCCATCCACATTGAGCTGCAACATGTTCCCCTCCTCCTCCTCATTGCCAGATGGGTGTGAAAAATCAAAATGTGGAGTAACTGCTCGGGTTCTAGCTTCTCCCTCCCAATCCACAAAGGAATGCAGCCTCTCCATTTATCTCCAGGCTTCTCTTACCTGCCAGCACACGTGTTATGGTGTAGCAAGGTGGAGGACACTTAATAGATGTGCTATTACCTGCCATCTTTGCAAAATGCTATCAAGAGCAGGACTCTCCCTTTCTGTACCTCCTGTGTTAATTAAACATTCCTTTAATCAATGGAAAAATTAGAAACTATACTACTGCCTGTGCTAGTTTAGCTTCTTGAAATAACAAGCTCATATTACATACGTGCCTTCAACTCTAGATGAAGACTGCAGAGACTCTAAAGATGTAGCAATTTTAATCATAATTGAAAAAACCCTCTTGACTCCAAGAATCTTATTCTTAAATATCATTAATATAGCCTCAGTGATATTTCCTACTGGAAACAAACAACCAGAGAAAAGGACAAGACTCCCCTCCACTGGAACAAGACCAAGTATTACAGGTACCTATCTACAGACACACATTTTGCCTTTTACACTGTGGCCCATGACAGCCCATGCCACAAAGGAAACTCATTTTTCATGTATCTTTCACTGACAGGGCTGTTGAAAGATGAACTGTCTGCTCCCAACTGTTATATTATTCAAATTCTCTTAGCCTCCTACAAGGAAAGGCTGGGAGAATTGGGATTGCTCAGCCTGGACAAAAGAAGGCTTTGGGGTGATCTCACTGGAGTCTTCTGGTACCTGAAAGAGCCAACAGGAAAGATGGAGAGAGACTATTGACAAGCACCTGGACTGACAGACAAGGGGGAATGGCTTCAAAATG
>VXBB01000846.1:356369-384862 GCA_013399915.1 Illadopsis cleaveri | reverse complement strand
AAAGGCTGGGAGAATTGGGATTGCTCAGCCTGGACAAAAGAAGGCTTTGGGGTGATCTCACTGGAGTGTTCTGGTACCTGAAAGAGCCAACAGGAAAGATGGAGAGAGACTATTGACAAGCACCTGGACTGACAGACAAGGGGGAATGGCTTCAAAATGTCAGAGAGTAGGTTTAGATTAGATAGCAAGAAAAAATTCTTCCCTGTGAGGATGGTGGGGCCCTGAACAGTTTATCAAGAGAAGCGGAGGCTGCCTCCTCCCTGGAAATGTTCAAGGCCAGGTTGGTGGGGCTTGGAGAACCTGGTCTAATGGAAGGCGTCCCTGCCATGGGCAGGGGACAGGAACAAGATGATCTTAAGGTCTCTTCCAACCAAAACCATTCTATGATTCTGTGATTCCACATCCAGCATCTGGGAAGCATCTGCTGAGCAAAGCACATGGCTGGTTAGAGACCCTCAGAATAATACAACAGTTCTCCGAATAGTGTTTTCCTCACTTGGCATACAGGACTCCATAACCTAGATTTGGTAACAAGAGCAGCATTTCCCCAGGAGGCTGCAGGAGGAAGGGGCTGCTGGAAGCTGGTTCTCTGGTTGCATTCCTTCTCCATGCCATCACACCTTTGACACAAACCTGGCTGAACCCTTCACATTACATGAGCAAAGGACTGATTGTGACACTGCCCTCAAAAGCCCCAGAGAGGCACAAAGGGTACTCCAGAGCTCACCTGCAGTTCATGTAACTTGTTTGGTCTGCAATTATCCTGCAGTCTTTGTTACATCCTCCATCGTTTCACAGGCACCCCAAATTAGTCAGGAACTTTGCCTTATCAGGGGTGTGTGCTGCTGCGCCCACAGGATGTGGATAGACAGAAAGGCAATTTTTTTTTTTTCCCAAGCAATCCCAAGGTGGATTGAATCTGTGCATCAGCATCTTTGCAATGCAGTTTATAATGCACTGCCCAGTGAAGGCATCCTTGTCTTGCTGGTGTGCAAGGATGAGCAGTTTCTTTCTGACAGCTACATCTAGATCACTTTCTCTCTTCATGGAAAAGCAGCTGCCTGCATCACCCAAGGATTCTGGTTCCTAAACAAGAGCTGCCTTGGGGCTCTTACCTCAAGGAACAACTGGCACTTTCACCTACTCTAGCAAGCCCCTGTACTACAGAATTCACTTGGCAGAAGGAAGGCACTGTGCCATGGAAAATGTAAGCAACCAGTACATCAAAGCTGCAGATTACCATTTAAAGGCTGATACAATGGCTGCTGATGAGAGCAGCTGATAAAGCAACAGAGTGGTAAGACAATGCATAGCAACCAATGATTCTTATGGAAGGGTGGAAGATGATAAGATGAAGTGTTTATCACTTTGTTATTGCTGTTGCCTGACATCAGGAGAAAAATAAAGGTGGGAGAATGTATGGCAGGTATCTGATACAAGATGCATAGCCCTTCCTACTTTACAGCCCCGACAAACTTCATTTTTAATTACAGTCTTACTACTGGATCGATCAGGTTGGAGAGGAAGAAGAAAAAGAGTCAGTAGGCAGAGATTTTTATATAACACATATCTACCGATATTCTAAAAAAAAAGGACAAAGAAAACAATGGGAAACATGTCAGCTAAGTGCACACAGTGTTTGTTAAACATAAATGTGCTTTTTCACAGTGAGGACCTATAACCTGTAACCCTTTCTTGGAAGAGAGAGAAACAACTTATAGCTCCAACTTTGGTGCTACTAATTTTTACAGTGACTTAACAAGTTCCCCTTGGTATTCCTACAGATTAGTAGGCAATAGGCATTTGGGCTTCAGTGCCTAACAAATGGAGATAACTGTGAATCAAGTAATTTCCTTTGTGTGATTTAAGACTGCAATTTCCTTATAGTACATCTATAGGAGTACCCCCTCCAGGGGTGAAAAGGTGTGATTCTCAGTCTAAGAAGCCATACAAATCTAAAAAATAAGGAGGTGACATCATGACTGGCAGAAAACAACAAGCTGTTTTTTATCAGAGAAAAAACATTTTTCATTCTGTTAATGTATTTCAGAAAGTTTATCTGCTTGGTTGAGAAAGCTACAGAAAATCCTGTTTTCCAAATCACACCACTAAATTGCAGCTATGGGCCCAGAACCCATTATGTAAATCTGCATCAGTATAAAGCAATGAAACAGTTTTTGACCAGAACAACCCAACTGTTTAAAACAGTACCTGGAAGGAAGGAAGTTTTGAAAGGGAAAGTATGCACATCTGGAAGAAAATATATTCCAATTAGTTATACTTAACACTTTATGGCAGGAACAATAATTTATGTATGGCAGTTCTGCAATTAATTATGTGTACCTATCTGAAAAACCCAGTGTGACACAGTATCACATGAGCTTTTATAATAAGCTACCTGGGGAAAAAAAACCCTCTAAATATCATGCATATATCTGTCATCTTCTTTTGCTGATAGGAAAACATGCATGGAAATGAAAAATCTATTTTAATATTTACTACTCAAAAATTTAAAAAGAGGCACAAGCTAGCAATCTACAATATATCATCTTGTGCTTATTTTAGGATATTGGAGTGGAGGGGAAAGCAAAGGAAAAACTTTCTGTAGATCTAATTTATGGAAAACGTGGCATTACGTAAAAAGTCAATCACAGCAGGATTCCTTCCATTTCTCAGATACACTGAAATGCTTCTAGGAAACCACATTAAGAGTTATGTTTAAGAAAGATTTATTACTTGTTAAGAACTTCTAATTAAGCTTCCCACCCTTTCCATGGTATTTCTATGAAACATCTTTAAAGAGCATTGAGCAAATGCCTCCAGCTATCCCTGTCTGGCTGCCTTTTAGTTTTCCTCTTTCCAGCAACTGTGGAAAAGGAACTTAGTTTATCTTCCAAGTTTAAAAAACCCTCATTCCTTTTCCCTTCCCATAGGTAGACAGGGGATGGAAACAGGGAAATTCTTACCATCTCCAGCAAGTGTATTTGCTAGGTACACATATTGCACCTGAATGACAATAAAACTCCAGGTAGTAGCATTTGACCTGCAAAATCAGTGGCTTTGAAGCAAGGAGAGCCAGGAATGGAGCAGCTGCTCAGTTTTCTCTGCTGGAAATCATTCTTTGCATAGTTTACAATAAAGATGTTTTCAGCCTGACACTATCAAATTAGCAGGCAACAAACACTATTCTTTCCTAACATCTCTTTTCTGGTTTCCTGCCACTGATCCAGGTTTATGACTGTGGCCACAGACACAGACACTCCTGTGGGGGTCTATGAATTGTCNGTCCCTGACTGTGGCCACAGACACTCCTGTGGGGGTCTATGAATTGTCGCCAGACGGACATGAAAAGAGCACACTCACACTGTCAGGTTGTGAGACGAGAAAGAAAGACGTTGATTTGGGGTTTAGGGTTTAAATAGGGTTTGGAGTTTGATCAGCAACTGGGGGATGAGGTTGACACCTCTCTGACCCCACTGATCAAACCAGAAGTCCATCAATTTGTCCTTCCTCCAGGAAGGAATGCACAGTTTGCCAAACATCACTCTCTGTTTACGTTACAATGCATGAGAAACTCCAGCACAGAAATGTAAAACATCAGAAGGCTGAAAAATCAGGGCAACATATGAATCACTGCCAAAATCTAAAGGTAGAAGGGACAGAGAGAGAGACTCTAATAAAGGTAACACATTGGAATTTCCAGAAAGATATTGTAATTTCCAAAAATCTAAAAAGGTTCAGAAACACTGCTTATGCCAATTCCACCAATTTACTGCTTGGGAAAGGAAGGGACTCATACTGTGCACCACACCAGGTGCTAAGACTGGAAGGCAAGGAGAGCAACATCAGGTCCCGAGCTGATGATTTTATAGATGCTGGTACCTTCTGCTGTTTTTCATGTCATCCTAGCTTGGGGCAGTATGAAACACATAAAACAGTCAGTAAATTGAGTAGATGACAAGTCTTGGTACTTATCTGAATTCTCCGTGTCTTTGCCCTTAGGTTTGATGCTGTAATTCAGGATTGCTCTCATGTTACCACGCCTACACACTCTTATCTAAACCTAGCCTCACCCCTTGAAGCTGTCACTCCAGCATTGATTAATAAATAAAAAAGAAAATACTCTAATTTTTCTATATTGGTAGATAACACAGCTTAAAGAAAAACATAAAATCAAGCAGAGTTCAAGAGGAAAGAAAAGTCCCCAGAAAGCCAAACAAACAGGTATCATTAAACACAGTTATCTTTTAAGGCTCTCTGAGAGAGAGGTGACAACAACCTTGATGTATTAGCACCACTGAGACACAAGATGAAGTTCCTGTGGTGTTCCTGTTGTCACATGGGGTCTACTTGTCTTTGAGCTTGTCATGCTGGGATGCTGCATACACATTAAGAACTCTTGCTCTTCACCAGAAAGGTTAAACACCATGTCTGCTAGAAGCAAGGCAGTTATTACTATATAATGCCTGGTTATTTAAAAAAAAAAAAAAAAAAAGGTAAGATATTCCTTCTTTTCTTTCTTTTTCCTTTCTGCAGCGAAAATTCTTCAAAAGATGGTAAAAGAAAGCATTCTTGTTTATCTTTTCATATGCTTACCAGTATAAACAAGATAATCCCGTAGTAAATAAATAAGATGTTTCAAGAAACACATGACATACAAAAAATATGGAAGAAACCCAAATGAAAAAATGTGCATACATCTTTTCTAGTTTATTCACCCTTGACTTTGCAGCAAGTACATTTCCATCCCTGAGATCTGCTAGAGGGCAGAACATGTGGGACAATAATGGGACAATCAAAGTTTTATCAGGATTTTTAAAAAGAGAGACAATGCAGTATGAGTGAAAGAAGACAAAAGTAGTAAGTCAGCCTGAACAGAGAGTCATGATTGCACTATGGTTAAGAGGTACATTTATCACTAATTCCAAAGATCATTAATTTTAACAACTGTTCAACTGAGCCAAAACCCTTCAGAGTTAAAAAAAGGGTTAGTGCCTGGCAGGGATGTAAAAAAAAACCACCTTCCATCCTCTTACAGGTGTTAGACAAATTGGGAAAGAGGTGTTTATCTTACATGCAGGGCAGATACACATAAACTCACAGAATGGTTTAGGTTGGAAGAGACCTTAAAGCCCATCGTGTTCCAACCCTCTGCCATGGGGAGGGACACCTTGAACTCTCCCAGATTGCTCCCAGCCCCACCCAACCTGACCTGGAACACTGCCAGGGATGGGACAGCCACAACTTCTCTGGGAAACCTGAGCCAGGGCCTCCCCACCCTCACAGGGAACAATTTCTTCCNCCTGTGCCTGGGCCTCACCACCCTCACAGGGAACAATTTTTTTCCCAATATCCAACCTAACCCTGCTCTCTGTCAGTGTGAAGCCATTGCCCCTTGTCCTGTCACTCCAGGCCCTTGTCAAGAGTCTTTCTCCATCTTTCCTGTGGGTTCCCTTTAGGCACTGCAAGGCCACAATGAGGTCACTCCAAAGCCTTTCCTTCTCCAGGCTGAACAATCCCAATTCCCTCAGCCTTTCCTCCCAGCAGAGCTGCTCCATTCCTCTGGTCACTGTGGTCCCTCCTCTGGACTCACACAAACAGGTCCGTGTCCTCTCTGCGTTGGGGACCCCAGATTCTCTATTCAAGTTTGCAGCACTACTGTGCTCCTGTAGGTGCATGGTCAGTAATTCCTAAGGGCTTCCTTAATTATTTATAATTACTATTTTTATCAGTATCAGTATTCAAAGCTACTATTCAAAGCTACTACTGTATATTCACAGCAAGATGTAAGAAACACCCAGCAGCTCTTGGCTGCAGTGCCCTTCCAGGAAGAGTAACACAGCTCCAGGAGCAAAACAGCCCTCACAACCCTTTTAAATAATTTGAAAAAGGTCTGCAGTAACAAAAAAAATTCCTTAAATTATGCCAAAACCTGTAATTTTAGCTTTTGACACCATGCCCTTCCCATGAAAAAAACCCCACTTTAATCTTAAATACACAGCTCAAAGATCCTCAAAAATGACCCTCACAGCTCTCTGCTCCAGGGAATAGCTCCTCCTCCCAGGAACAGTGGCTCCCAGGGTTTTATCCCTTCCCCTCTCCATGACAAACACCCTATTGTCCTGGGCCAGGCACTGCCCACAGAGCAGCAGTGTTCGGGCACTGAGGAACCTTCGGAGGCAGGCAGAAATATGCCAGAGGACAACACTTGTATAAGTTGTTTCATTGGATTTTTTCCAACTAGATCTGATTATTAGATCCCATTCTGCCATATATGTAAATGGGTTAACCCAAGCTGTAAAACACAGTGTCAAAACAGTGCCAAGTGTCAAAACAGTTTCAAAGGCACAATTTTGAATAACAGTGACAAGGTGGCTGTTTTGATTCTCCCTGGCACTTACAGCAAGCAGGTCTTGGCCAAATGAAACGCATGACAAAAAAATTGTCCAATGTTCATAAATTCAGAAACAGTTCAGAGTTAAAAATCAGAAAGACAGCATGACAAACTAAGTTAATATATTCTCAAGCCAGCCTGAACACTGACTTTCCCAAGAAATTTTTCCTTCTGCATAGTTTCACTCAGAATTAGCAAAATACAAATTCCTAACTTCTCCATCTCTATTCTGAGCCTGACTTGTGAAATGAATTTTGAACAGCAGCTTTTTAAAAAACTTTTGAGTTGTCTGAAAGGAAGCCTGTTAGAGAGATGACTATGTTCCATAATGTTATTAGGTTTTAGCTGCTCTCATGAATCAAAGAAATGATACCAGGAGTGCTCGGCTCCAAAGCCAGTTAGGAATTATGGAGATGGCGCTGCCCTTTCCAATTTTCAAATGCACATTTATCAGGTCTTGTGGGCCTTTTACAGTCTAGTGAAGCTTTAATTCTAAAAGATACAGACATACAGCTTAGTGGAAGTGGCATCTTCAGTCTCTTTTCTTATCTTCTCAAAAACAGCTTTGAGAGTTAAGCACATGGATTTTGCAGAGTGCTGCACTCTCATCCCCCACTTTCATCAGCTGTTCAGCTCTGAATAGCAGTTGGGTATTCGCCGTGTCAGCAGCACTGCCCTCCAGGAGCTGCATCCCCAGCCAAACCTCAAAAGAAAGAATCACTCCTTGGCATAGGCAGCTCCTCACAAGCTGCTCTGCTTCCTGCACACCACTTTGGGTCAAGGCTCAGCTTCCAGCACTCAGCCACAGGAGATGCTACCAACAGGAGCACAACTGATGCTCTCGACCCACCCCAGCTCCTCTCACCTCAGAGCAGTATCCAGAAATAGCTGCAAAGATCTGCAGTGGTTTACAAGAAGAGCCACTTGTGCTCTGGTAGGATTTTTAGGGCAGAACTGGAATGCATCTTCTCACAGGGAGAACTTTTGCCTCGGAGGGAAATGCTCAGTGGGGAGCTGGTTTCTTTTAACACCATTCCACAACCTGGTCTGTGGCACCCGAAGTTGAGCTGCTCCACAAGCATGGAGCAGAAATTCCTCTTGGTTGTCAAGTACTTGACTCAGATCACACTGAAGCACGTTTAGCATGACTGGGATAAAAGAGGTTTTACTTTAATGTACTGCTTAGCAAGGGGAAAAAAAACAACCTATAAACAACCAAAAAGCCAACCACATTCAAAACTAGATTTAATTGCAAATTAGCAAGTACAATTGAGCAGCACTTAATGCAGCCAGAAATCAAGAGAGTAGATGCAATGACTCACCAGAGACTTCCCAAGATACATAGTTTTGTAATTAATGACACTGTTTTCTGTACTTTAGGGTCCAATGTGTATCACCCCTCCTGGAGTTAAACGCAGGTTTTGTTTTTTGGTTTTATTTAGGCATACTGTTGACCACAAATACAGGAAAGGAAGTTATGCCTTTATATGTCATCAAAATTAATGGTTTTCTAGGAAGTCTTTCAAATCTCCCAACTACCAAATCAAGTCCCATAAAGTAATTCAAGCATGCTACAGGCCATACCCTACACAACAATATGCCATTTCTTAGAGTAAAACCAAACCAAACTAGAAAAACCTCATTATCAGGTTATATAACTCTGTTTCCACTGGAAGATCCCCTCAGAAGCACATGGGTGAGCAGGAGCAAGCTTCTCTCAGGAAAGCTGGTGAAGGCCTTGGAGCATGAAATGCAAGGGCTTTTCCAAGTGCATCATGAAGTTGTAAGCTCAGCACTAACAAAACCTCACACAAGTAGAAGATGAAGAAATAAGGCAATTCACATGGGGATAAAGCCCTTGGTGGTCTCTGTTTTGAGTAGTATTGAATTCCCACAGCTGCTGCACCAAAACTGTGTCATCCCTTAGCCAGCTCGGCCATACCTTGTTCCTCCTTTAATTATTTCTGGGCAGACTGCAATAATCTCCAAGACACTTATACACAGCTGCTGTAAATGCTCCTTAACTGTCAGGATGGCTTTTCACTTCAAGTACTATTTTCTGAACTCATTTATTTTAAAAGAAACAGTGAATCTTAATTTCTCACATCTAGAATTCGTGCTAGAGCATAATTTTTTAAGCTTTCCATGAGCATAAAGAGGTTTTTTTAAAACACATTACAGAAATGAATCTGTTGTTAGGAAACCTCTTCAAAACAATTCCAGAGAAATTTTGTAACACTCATTTTTGGAACATACTCTGCTTGCTTGACTACATTTCCTAAATTACAAATGTGTTTAATTTTATTGGCCTCATCTGAAACATCATTGTTAAGAGTTTCATAATGAATGAGCTCGTAAAAGAATTAGAAGGACATAATGCATGCCATAACCTAGTAAAGAATAAGACAGGCTGACCTCATTAAATCCATGAATTTGGAAAGTGTTCCTGGTCAGGACAGCATCTGAAGCACTTCTTCCAACTGGACACAAATTATAATGTTCTAAAAGGTTACCACTTCAAAGAGATTTAGGACTATATGTACCTGTTTAGATAACAGGACTTTAGCTAAATATGAATCACAGAAGACACAAAATATTCAAAAGCCCAAGATGCTTAAATGCAAAATATTAATAAATAAATTACAACACTCTCTAACTCTTATGATAATTCACACCTTAAGTGAACTTCGGATCTTTGCACTTCACTATTAGACACAGACTGTAAGTACCTGCACAAGTCTGCATAAAAAGAGCAGACACTCTTTGGGTTGTTGTTGTTATGCATGCCACACTTTCCCTTCCTGATGATGAACACTCATCTGCTTTCACTTAGAGGAAACTTGTCAGACAGCAAAATTAAGATGCTCCAAAATATTTAATTTCCGTTGGCCTGTGGCAAATAGTCAAAAGAAAGATTGCAGCACTACATGCCCGTCCACATTTGCAACTAAAAACCATTACACTCCATGATACTTTTAATGAAAATTAAAATGCAAGTGAATCGTTTTGTAAATCAAAATGCTAGTGGAAGCCCTTGGAACGGAGACGATAAACACTCCCTGCTCAAGAGAACAAAAACCAACAAAATAAACCCCTTAGGAGATGCTTATGTATAGGACTGCTAGATCTTAATTTAAAGTTCACCATGACTGCGTTGAAACACATAATTCTAGGAGCTGTAACATTAATTAAGATTAAATCACCAGCAGCTAAATGGTGTTTATAGATAATAAAACTGCACAATGCCCACCATCCCACACATAAAGCCACAAAGTTAATCCGGTTTGAAATGGTAACTACCCAGACCAAATTTCCTAAAAGGTGTTTAGACATATACTACTAAAATCTGAAGTTTACAGATGATTCCCACATGAGGCTGGGGAAAAACTTGTTTTATTTCCCTTTCCATCTTCAGCAACATTAAAAGAGAAGCTCAAAATGAAAACTGAGGAAAACAAGGGGTTTGCAAGACAACGGATAAATTAAAATTCTCACTCACGCATGAACCTGTTGGTTGTCTTCTTACCCCTTTCTACTTCTAAAATACAAGCACCCAAAGTCTAGGGAGCAAAAGAGTACTTGACTGCACATCACCAAAATTTGGTATTATGGTAAAAGCTTTGAGAGAACAACACAAAGCACACTGTGCCCAAAGTAAATGAGGTGCTTAAATGTCCCTAAACCAAACAAACCGCTAAGATGAAAATGAAAACTACACAGAGTTCATCCAGACCTTGTCAGCATCTTTTTGAGTGAGTTGTAATTGTATTCTGCATCAAGAAGAACAGAGAAGATTAAAACAGTTACATTTTCTGACAACTTTTGTACCCATTGCACAACAATTTTTGCTCTTAATAAACCCCTGTGTGATTTTAGTGGCTTCTTCCTTCAACTAAGTAAAAGAAAGAAACACTGCCCTGCTTGTAAGCGAATTAAATTAACAGCTTACATATGGAGAAAGTTGAATCTAGAAGAACCAGCAGACATCATCCAACACATCATATATTGGTTTTAGCTAAATCGGTTACAGACTATGCCCATATTACAGTATTCCCATCCTTAGCAATACCAGAACAATACTTGCAGCAGCATTTTAGTTGAACAGCCAGCTCCTGGACTCCCTGATTACATGTGAATTTTGCTCTTCTAGCCTCAATTACTGCAGTGAGAAGACTAAAGCTCAGGAATTCAAACAGATTTGCTCATTTGTCCGATTGTTTTCTCATTCAATGCTTTTTCATGTTTTTTGAGGACATGAATTATGTTTCCTGAATAGCCAGGCTTGGCAAAACTAGTGCCATTTGAGGATAACAGAATCTAAGGAGAATCATCCCTGAAGTTAAATCAAAATGTCTGTGAGTCAGGCACAGAGGAAGGGTTCCAAGGTTACGCACTCCCAACTCATCTGCTCAGTTTATAGGCTTCATTAAACAAAACTGAATTTACAGCAGGCAAATTTAAAAAGAAAAGCAACAGTTCACTGCACAGTTGTATTTACACAGCATTTCGTAACACTTTTTAGCAAGAAAATGAAGCATTTTCAACAACTTAAAAAAAATCCTAAACTAATACAGTTGACAAGCTTCATACCTGAATGAAAACCATTTACTTGAGTCATTTAATAAACTTACATTCAGCATGACAATGCACTTCCCTTTCAGTCTGCATCATACTGGAACTAATACCCTCTGGCCTTTGGAGGATACACAAGGCAGTTTTGAGGCATTAGATCTACCCAAGTAACTACCATGTAGGACAGTATACTCCCTTTACTGAGCCTTTAAATTATTCTGGTTCATAAAATGATGCTGAATGCCTTCACAATTAGGAGATTTAGTAAGTAACACAGAAAACCAAAGAAAGCTTTACCTTCAAACTTGGCCAAACTGCGTTTCTGCAGTTTGTTGCACTTGCAGCATGCAGACTGACTCCATTCCATGGCAGGAGGCCACAGAAATGCAGACTACTGCTCTAGTAATGCCTTGTGGTTAGGGGTTTTGCTGTTGCTTAGCAGTTATGAAAACAATCCACTTGACAAGGTCAGAATTCATGACCAAGAAGTGTGGCAAGCAGAGCAAAACATATATAGAGCCCTATCTTTTGAAGTACCAGCTACGGCCTTAAAAAGAAAGTTTATGTAGTCATGACATTAAAGTTACAAATAATGCATTGTCTAGCACGAAATCAAAACAAACCTTGGCACTTTTTTGTTCCCCTAAGTTATCCCGCACTGACGCACAAAAAAAAGATTTCTGCTGGTTACTAAATTCTCTAGTTTACTTAAACGCCTTTTTTAACCATGAAAAAAGTAAACCAAAAATCTTCAGTGACCATAAACCAATGCACATCACTCATTCTGATGAAATTCCATTGCAGATTGAATCAATAATAATATAATAATAAAAATAACAATCTAAAAATAACATCAAAATATTAAATTACACCATCCAGGTTATTCCAGCACCAATTGGTAAAGACAGACTCTGCACTAGCACAGTGGAAAGAAAAGATAGCTCAGGGTCTTGAGGGCACATGTTAAGCTTTCAGGTCATGGAGAAAGTGAGCATTCCATGCCCAACATCTCACAGGTAGGCTTGCCTGGGAGGCAAAACCTGGCTTGTAGCACAGTCCCATATAATACTGCCTCTCCAACTCTACCAATTCACCATCAGCAGTAGCCTGGAGCCAGAGAGAAACCATCCATAAAGACAGAATTTTAGAGAAGACAGGCCAATGAACTGAGTCTTACATGTGAAGCATGAGACTCAACAGGCCTGTGTCAGAAGTGGTTCACAGCCTTTGGGACCTACATTCACACATAAGAAGTTTTGCCTACAAATGCTACGTTATACTTTGTTATCTCAGGCTGGTGTTCATATAAAATTTCCATTAGGAACACTCCAAACTCAGAACAGACTGTACGCTCGTCATGTGTATAAAGTTCATGCTGATTCCTAGGTTAAGTAGCTTGTAACCAGCTTAACTAAAAGATTTAGAGGCACTGGTGTGCTTCCAATAACTCTCAGGTGGCCACATGGTGATGACACTAGTCACACATCAACCAGCTTTGCTTTAAACATGTTTAGGTTCAAAAAATCATCTGTGCAATGTGACGCTCCCTGATGATAAAGCTTTAGCCATATGCTTCACTCCCTCTCCTCTCCCGTGACACAAGTGATTTTATCTCTACATCTTTTATGGCATGACAACAATCTCTTCATTCCTTTCGGTTTAGGGCACCAAGCACACAGAGGTATTAGCAGGGCTCTTCGGCAGGGGCAGTTTCAGGAGAGGGGCAGCTAAGTTACAGCCTGATGTAGTTATGAGTCTGTTCTCAGAACTCACTGAAAAATAAAGAGAAGGGGTGAGATGACACTAACATCATGTCCCTTTGGTACAAGGGGCCCAAAACCACTCCTCAACTATTCTATGGAGACAAAGGCCCTTCAGTAAACTGTATTTATATCACACCTCAAGAACCTTGAATCTCTCAAATAAAATCCAGTTTAAAGTCTGAGCACAAAGTGGAATTTAAAATGAACAAGCCACTTACTACAAGATGAACAGAACCAAGAAATCCAGGTAATGCTACAATTTATTTCAAAGCTGCAAACTCAGCTCAGAATTCCCAGTTGGGCTGCTCAGAGAAGAAAGAGCAGATCATACCCAAGAAATTAAAACTGATTTACGCTTTTGTTTTCATAACAGTGACCCCTCAGCTTCTTGAGCAAAATGCAATTGCACGCAATTGATTGCATTCTTACCTTAGCTGCTGTCACTCTGTAGTTCTTAAGTTCATTTCATAAATGCTCTTGCATAATGTATGGGGTTTGACCAGAATCAGGTTTGTATACTCTAATTCCTATGTGCTTGTGGGTTTATGCATGTAGTGTAACAATGAGATTTGCTGGCTGCTGTACCACAGTTCACTTCCAGGCAACATACCCAAGAAGAGAGGCACTGACCTTCCCATCCTGTCCTCTTTGCTACCCCTTGTGCATAACCTTATTTCTGATTGCTGCTCCTAATTCTGGACTGAAAACAGAAATATGAACATAGGCATATTCCTATTACATGAATAATGTGATTTACACAAGAAATGTTTACCAGGACCATTTTCTCTTTGAAAGTTATTTTCAAGATGTTCCACAGATAAATAATTTCCTTTCTTTCGTATGCCTCCTCTGAGGCCTCCTCTGATCTATACAAGGTCATAATTAATTCTCAATACATCCAGCAAAGGCAGAGACATTCCTAACAAGAACTTTCCCAGTAAAACTGCCACAGCAAACACTGATGCTTAAATTAAACTACAATAAACATATTTAATCCAGAGACTTAAAAACTGTGTTCACATCTAAAAACAACTTACTGAAAAACTGAATTCCTAAAAATTTTTGTTGTTGTTGTTGTAATGAAAATTGATGCTTGGTGGGGGATGAATAGGAAAAGCAGGTATTTATTTCATTTGACATTAGGAGTTCATTGCTAAATACAGATATAATTTACTACATATAAGATCAATGACCACGTTTGTAATTACAGTCATGGCTTGGAGGGAAATGTTGCTATAGCAATACCAACCATAAGAAGGAAATTCTCATCTACTCAGAGCAGCATTTCTACATTGCATTATTTTTATAGCAAAGCCCTTTAGCACAGAAGAGTGCAGTAAATCAAGGGTAACACCAATTTTAATCACATAGACATAGTCTGGAAAAGTATTTCACAGAAATATCCTGAATGAGGAAATGATGATCACACATCAAGTAAGGTTTTGTTCAGTTTAGTACTTTCCTTCAGTTTATGTCAATTAAAGTCAAGAGTTTAAATCCAGGCTTTCCTAAGCCAACTTCTCCTGGATTCAGAACACAAAATATTTAGGGGTTGGTTGGGTGTGTTCTCCCTGTTCTCTACATAATCCCAAGCAACCTACATGAGATCTGATCCTCTTTAAACTGGCTTGACTTAGGTCTGCAGAGTTTCTTGGCTCAGGCAGTAAGTGAAAGAAATAAAACTGGTTTGGAACTGGAATCAGCCTTGAAGTGAATACAGGCACATTTGCATGTTCCTACCCCTGATGCAGCTGGCATCAGTGTTTATCTGAGAGTCAGGTAAAACACGAAGGATGACCAACATACCATTGCAACACCTTTTCCTGGCCAGCCTCAGGGGACAGAATTCCCACCCACAGGTTACTGGCAATGGGACTTGAGCTGTGGGTTTGGGGAACCAGGACTTTGGGTGTTTCTTTCTAGCCTGTCAAAGGCTGACCCCATTCTGTCTGTCTCCGCTCCTACCCTGGATTACTGATAACATCATGCTCCCAATTATCCTGGCTTTTAGCTGTCTACTTTTTCAACTTTCCATGAGTTGGCCTCTTCAATTAAATCTTGCAGCACTCGCAATCAATCAGTCAGATTTAAAAAAAAGGATCAACTCAATTGAAAACAATCATCAACACCAATTGGTGAAAACAGATCTATTGATTCTGGCAGCTGATTTTCTCACATCTTTCTCTCTTACTTTTGACAAATTTTGTTTCAGAAACAGATTTCTAGATTTCTACAGTTGCCAGGACACCTACAAAGAGGGAAGAAATGACTACAGTAGACGTAATGCTCAATAAATAAGTCAAACGAAATAATTCTGATGAAATAAAAATTACGTGTTATGTTCATGTGAACGTTGTGGTGTTTATTCCCAAGGCATGTCAAAAGAGCAGAAAATTTTAAAATGGCTAGGCAATATAAATCCACATCTCATGCAGAGTTAAGGACTCCTAGTACATAGATATATTTCAAGTTGACAGTAAGGAGGAAAACTTTATAGAAGTACTTCCATTGTCCACCATTTCAGATTCACCCTCGTGGACACAGGAGTGCCCCAGCTGTACGAAATTCTTTCTCTGCATTGCTCAGCCCTGATATCCTGGGCAGAATCACAGAAAAACACAAAACCCCTGCTGTGATTCTCTGTAGATCACCAGTTCTATTCTCCGCTTGGAGAAGGACTCTCATCCGTGGTAGGTAAGGTCAGCCACAGCCTGGTCCAGCTGAGTCTCAAAAACACCCAAGGAAAGATTCCACCACTTCTCTGAGTGGCATGTTAAAACTTTTGTGCTACTCAGTGATAAATAATACTTCCTAATGACCAGTCTGAATGTCTCCTAATGGCCAGTCTGAGCTGCAATTTTCCTGCTTTTACAATCTGCCTCAAACAGGAGTTCATCTCCATAGTCGTAAGAATTTGTCTTCAAGAAGCCACAGGCTTCTATAAGATGGCCCCTTTGCCTCTTTTTTTGGCCAGACTAAACAGCCTGAGGATGCTAATCTCTCCACATTACTTATGGTTCCCATGGCTCAGAATCACCTTAGTAGTCCCCTCTCAAGTTTCTAAACATTGTGCTTTTCATCTGAGGAACCTTGGGACCGACTGAAGAAACAGAGTACTCAGCAATTCTGAGGACAATTATTTCCCCTGATCTGCTGACCATGGAGACCACTATGCTGTTTGCCTTATTTGCAATGAAAATGCATCACTAACTCATTTTGGACTTGGCAGCAATCATCATATCCCATAGCTTTCCCACAAATGTTCTCTTCAGCCAGCTGCTTCCCAGACTATGTTGCTGCAAGGAGTTGATCTGCACGAGCACAGAACTTCATGTTTATTCTCACTGAACTTCAAGAGCTTTCTGTTAGCCAAATCTCAGGCTTCCCAACACCCATCTGAATTGAATTTCTACCACTTGATGCAGTGAACTCTCTCTCGTGCCAATTTAGTGTGATCTATAACTTTTCTCTGGGTGCATTCCATCTCACCATCTAAGTAATTAACAGAGAGGTGACATCACTGGCCCAATCCCACACAGACCACTTGTTATTAGTCTCCAGTGAGCCATGGAAGACAACATTTTGAACTCCAATATCCACACAATTTTCAATTAATCTAACAATCCATATACATCCCCAGTGAGAGATGATAACAAACACTGGAGTCAGAGAGTCACAGGATGGTTTGGGTTGGAAGGCCCTTAAAGATCAGCAAGTTCCAACTCCCCGACTGTGGGCACGGATACCTTCCACTAGACCAGGTTGCTAAAAAGTTCCATCCCTGGGATGGGGCATCCACAGCTTCTCTAGGCAACCTGTGCCAGTGCCTCAGCATCCTCACAGCAAAGAATTTATCCATCAATATGCCCACAGCTACATAGTCGGTCATTTAATTACAAAAGGCATTCAAGTTCATCAAATGCTTCTTGCCTCTGGTACATTTGGATCAACTATTCTTGATTATCTTCTCACTCTTCTCACATTTGGAAACAAATTCCCTGGAAACATTATACATAATATTTCTAGGAGTTGCAGAAGGCTGATTAGCCCTGAACTACCTTTCTTTCTCTTCTTAAAAAGAGAGAGAGAAAAAAAAAAAAAGAAAAAAAAAAAAAAAAAAAGAAAAAAAAAAAAAAAAAAAGAAAAAAAAAAGAAGCCTTGCCCTAATTTTCAGGAACCTCTCTGATATATTTTGCATAGAGAATTGCAACTGCAGAATTGCAGTTCCATCACCCATGTCTTTCAGCATCCTAGCATCAATCCCATCCAGCCTGATGGATTTGAACATAGCCAGCTTTTTAAAACAGTCCTAAGTAGTAAAATACTCTGTTTCCTGCTCTGCACTGCTTATTTAAGTTCTCCTATGCAATCTTTGCTTTTGTACAAAACTGTATTTGGAACAAGAACATATTACGCCACTTGCTTGGTGGGACAAACTGCAAGACAGGCCACCTCTTGCCCGTGCACTCAATCCCACATGGCTTGGGCTCTGAGGACACAGCATTTATCCCCACCCTTCTGAAACAGGAAAGGACTCTACCCTCAAGCTCCATGAGCAGCTATCTACCAAAATGTGCTTCTCACAACTAGCCAGTGATATTAAGAAGAGGAGAACCCACACATTCAGAGCACTAGCCTCAAAATACTGATTAAAGAACAGGGAGCCAAGAAATACCCACAGCACAAAGAAAACTTTCAACCCTTCCCTTACTAATATCTCAAAAGTAACTGAAGGAATGAAGAAAAATAATAACTCACCTTTCTGACACATGACCTTAAACTTAACAGGACTAAAATTACTAGATTCCACATGGATTCTGCTAGGTTGTGGTTCCTTCAGCGGAACAGTGGAGACCCAGTGAGACATCCCTTCACTGACACTAAAGAAGCTCACTGCTGTCTTGACAGATCTGCCAGGTTACCTTCCAGAATGCTCAGGGCAAGACTGCTAACTAGCCTTTCCTCTGCCTTTTCCAGGGACCTGCTGCAGACTAGTTGCTACTTCTTTTGGAATTGAGAGACAGGAGGACCCAAATGCCCAAATGCTGTCTAATGGCGGCATTTACAGAGGTCTTCAGACAAAGCCCACTGTGTGGCTGCCATTTCTCAGCATCCAGAACAAAAGAACAGAAGCCATTTCCACCGTATGCAGTTTTTGAACACTGCTCCTTACTCCATGTGTTTAGACAGTACATACACTCTGTTACAGAATCCCAGGATGGGTCAGGCTGGAATGGACCAAGGTGGGTCAGCTGGTCCCACTTCCCTGCTCCAGCAGGGACAACCCAGAGCACAGGATTGTGTCCAACTGTTTCTGGAATATCCCCAGTGAGGAGACTCCACAGCCTCTCTGGACAATCTGTTCAGGGCTCTGCCCAGGGAAGAAGTTCTGCCTCATGTCCAGGTGGAACCTCCTGGGCCTCAGTTCCTGCCCGTTCCTCTGGTGCCATTGCTGGGCCCCACGGAGCAGAGCCTGGGCCCTGCCCTGAGCCCTCCCTGCTCACAGGGACACACAGGGATCAGGGCCCCTCTCAGCTGGGGCTCCTCTCGAGGCTGGACAGCCCCAGCTCCCTCAGCCTTTCCCTGTCAGAGATGCTCCAGGCCCTAAATCATCTCTGCAGCCTCTGCTGGCCCCGCTCCAGGAGCTCCCTGTCCCTCCTGTGCTGATGATCCCAGAGCTGGACACAGCTCTCCAGATGTGCCTCACAGGGCTGGGCAGAGTTAATCAATCTCATGTTCTTTGTTAACAGTGAAGTGGGAAACACAAGTGCAAAGCACTGCCTTGCTCCTCTTCTTTCAGCCTGTGTCATGCTGGCAGATCTCCGACTTCAAATCTACCACATTTACCTAATTTTCACCTACTTTATACCAGTTATTATCACTCCTGTGCTTTGCTATGTTCCCTTTGCTTTCCAGTACTAATGCCACACTCTCACAAAGAAAATGCACATCTCCAGTGAGAGTGCAAATAACCACAAAGTGCAGACTTAAGAGGACCACTAAACCCAACATTTTCTGGCAGAGAACACTCTCAAGAGGATAGAGACCACACTACCTGTGGCCCAGCATAACCTGTTCCTGTAGCAAGCAGTTCTGGTGGAGAAATATTAGTAGAACTTTCAAGTTTATGCCAAAACATCAGGACACATGTTCCCCTGCTAACAGTACACCAGATATTTATTTGCAATATATAAAGAAATTATTTTATCAATGAAAAAATAACAAAAAAATGAAAACAGAAAATTGATATCTTTTACCCTAACAGTGCACTCAGATCAGAATTTGGTTTTTAAAAGAATGAAGGTAAATTTCCATAAAGTATGAAAAACGTGGCATTTTAAAAAGCTAAGGCAATGAAGTATGACCTTTTCATCATGGAATTAGTTATCCTTACTGTATTTTCCTGGTCTTAATCTTCCTGAACTTTCAAAACAATTCTCAAATAGATGCAAAATCTCTATTAGTGCAAGTGGAACTTTCTTGTTGGCTAAGATTTTTGCACAGCATGGTACAAAATAAAAATCCATCTACCTATGGGACACTCCAGTGAAAAATCTGTAAATGATTTAAAGGAAGCTGCTGCTAGCAATTATGAGCACTTTAGATAAAAAGCATCTACAGGATATTTTGGGCACTATACTTTGCTTGGAAAGGACATAAGATTGCACATAGCAGGTAGGATTTTTGAAGACTGAAAGACAGAAAAAAAAAGAGAAAAAAGTGCAAGGAAGTGCCCATTTTATTTTATAAATGAGTCAGCAGTACTGGGTGATATTTTTACAAAGCTGCATGGAGCAAAGCACCAAATGCTGCCAATGCTACTCCAGAGTGATAATATAGACATTACACTGAAAATTATACATTTAGAATAAAAATCCATATGAGGACTTGCATGCATTTTACAAAACCAAATCCTACAGTCTTAATGAATTCCAACAATCAGATGTAATAAAAAATTCAGCTTACTCTTCTCACCAAGGAGACAAGGTGCAAGTCTCCTGCTCTGTATCTAGGAATGCTATGAGACCTACTTCTAGAATTCCACTTTTTATTTGAGGGCTCACAGTCACAATCACATTAGTCATGCTCAGTGTAGGCGTATGTAGAAACTAAGAGAACTACTCTCCTTGAAGGCACCCTGTCATTTAATGAAAGACTTACAGTATTGTGACTGTTTTAACATTTTGAACACATGAACTCAGATCAGAAACAAGTTCTATGAAGGGCTCCAGATCACCTTACTTCATCTCCCAGAACAAGACTTACCTAGGCTGCCAAGGAAATTAACTGTTAGTGACAAGCAGAGGAGTTGGGTTTTGATAATTGCAGATTATGTCACTTCAGAAGGCAAGAACCTCCCCATCTTCAAGGATGTAATCTATGGTCAGTAATAGAATCTCTGACATTGCATATTATTTTTTTCTTTTTTTCAACATGTTTATCCAATTTTTAAGGTTAAATACCAGCAGCTAGATGTGCCAACCTATCACCTTTAAGACTGGAAGTCTAAAATCATATTGAATGTCAAGAGCAAAGCAACCTGTTCTCCTGCGTCTATCAGCATCCTGGGCTGGGGGAATTCTGGCCTTCCAGAAAAGGTGACAAATGTGTTCACTACTAATGGAACTTCAGCCTGTTGATGATTCACCAGCAGAGGGGTGACTATTGAAATACAAATATTCATTACTTGAAAATCAATGTTGAAGTAAATGTAGCATTGACAGGCAAAAGTTTCCAAGAAGAACCTGAGAATTAAGGCACACACACCCCATCCAAGTTAAATAATATGAGCAGCTAGTGCATCTGTAGGCTGTGATTGATTTCTGTCAGATCACAGTTTAGTTTTGCATATGTGGCTGGTTCAACAGTATTACTGTGTTGGCAGAGTCCAGAGATCTCATCTTTAAAATATGGGTGGGTTGTCATCACCTCATCTTGGAAGCACACAGTTCCACCTTCTCCTCGATCTGCTTGCTGGAACAACTCTTTGTGGAAAAGTTTATCAGCTGTAAGCAAGGCCTTGTCAGTTCTTGAAAAACCCTGAGCCAGCCAAAGCAACAGGCTTTCTTTCCCCTCGGTGGAAAATTCAGCATTTCCAATGGCAGGAAAACAATCTCAGCTGTATATGGGCCAATACAAACATCCAGCAGAAAAAAATGCTGGGCCAAAACACCTGAGGCCCCGTGTATGGAGCATTTCAGTACAAGGAACTGATACTTCTCCACAGATCAGCTGATTTGGACCCTGTGGCAAACAGCAGCATGCTAAGACAGGTGAGACAGGTGCCTATAAAGTGTGGATTTTAGTGTAAATACAGACAGCTTTAGAACACAGTGGAGATGGGTTCAATTCTACTCTGAGCCAAAGAGATTAACACACAGCTAGGAGACACTACAGAGGAATGAGGGGTTGGGAATAGGCCAAAACAAAGGTGAAGGGATCCACCTCTGGCAGGAAATGAGTCTTTGTGGGCACAGCCTGAGCTCTCTCAGCTTTGCAAAGTGACAGCAGAACTAGGCAAAGGAACAAACCAAAACACCTGGGAAAGGACACAGGAATTAGGAAATAAGGGAAACAAAAAAATATTAACTGAGAAATGAATCAAGGATCCAGCATTTCCTATCAAATCACTATGTTGTTTAGGGTACCCTGAAACCTTAAATTCAAGTATAGCAGAAACTCATTGGCTGCTTTGAGGATGCACAGGACAAGGTAGTAGCCACTGAACATAAATGTAAGAATGAAGAAAAATTACAACCATAGCTAGACACTATCATGGCAAATGTTACTGGTTATCTGCAGAACCACAAAGATTTTCCACTGAGCTGGCAGGTTTGAGCACTGCATCTAGGTGCAAGATGTGATGGTTACTTTGCTACACACAGCAGAGCATGGCATAAACACCCTGGTACCCCCAGGCTCCTCACCCTCTCCTCTCTGCAAGCGTCATCAACTTTATTTCAGATGCAAAGAAAGGCACAAAGAAGTGCAGAGGGGATCACTGACATTTTGTTCCATACTAGGAATACATTGCTCTGGAGTATCTAATGAAGATAAGCAGCAATGAGGACTCAAAGGAGGTCACTGGTAGAAACCAGTGTCATTCAATGTCTGAAACATCTTGACCTGGGATTTCACTTCTTCCTGCAGCAGGGCTCCACAGGGAAGTAGAAGCAGAGCCACATCAAAGCAATAATGTACAATACTGGAGAAAGGATCACAGGACACGTAAAGAGCTAGGCTGAGAAGTTCCAGCTGCAGTCACAGCAATAAAGAAGGATCTACTGCACACACTGCATGGCTGTCAGAGCTCCGAGGCTGCATAAACACATCTTTTATCACAAAAGCAAGCAGGTTGTTTCTTTGCAGTCTGCAGGGTCAAAAGCAGAGCAGCAAGGATGCAGTTATATGAGCTGAGGGTTAACTAAGGGTGTAATTCTGTCTGTCACATTCAATTTAGGAATGTGAATACATTTCACAAGAGTTCGGGTGTCTTATTAATGGCCTGGGGACCAACAGCCTCAGCCTCTTCAAAAATTTTTTGTCCAACAAAGGAGTTGGGTCCTTTACAGCAATGACATTTAATTCAATAGCCAAAGGAAATCTAGAAGCAGTCCTGGACTGTGATGTTCCCCTTGACTTAAAGCTAGAAGCAATGAATAAGCTGATGTCAGTATATGCAATAGTTTAGCTAAGGGCTCCTTCTGTAACAAAATTTCACCCTCAAAATTGTCCTTAAAGTTAGGTTTAAACAGAATCATGCCACGCATTTCAGACCAACAAATAACAAAAAATAAAAGTGCTTTGTGAGCATGTACTACATCAAAAAGTGCTTTATGTCAGGGAGGCAAGTCCTTTTATCTCTCCCTCCCCCCACTCTCCCTCGCAACAGAGAACTTCTGAAACTCCTCCATTATATGCCCATAGCTCAAGCATGGGACTGGAGGAGAAATCTCTTCATTTCTGTACTTACAGAGAAAGGTTTTTAATACTAATGCCCAACAAGACCACATGTTAGTGAATAAGCAGTGACAGGTGGTAAAAGCAGATGGTTTTGAAAAGATTTGTGGCAGCCCTGGCTCCACCATCCTAGAAGCTCCACAGGGTACTGGCAGAAGAAGTGGTTCCTTTCCTTACTCCAGAAAAGCAGCAGCTGATCTCACTGGTTGTCACAAAGGCAGGAAAGGACAGGCAAAACTCACTCATGTTCTTCATCCCATCTCCAAACTGCTTTTGCCTCTGTAGAAGCCCAGCTAAATGCAAGATGTCGCTCTAGGCTGAGCAGCTGAGTGCCCACCCGACACGAGACACAAACCCACCCCTGTGTTTGCTGGTCCCAGCCAGGACAAGAGTGGGCAGAGCACCTGGGTTTGGCAGTCGCTCACCACAGACCACGACTGCTTTGTTTCTGATCACATCAGAGGATGGTACCTAAGAGAGCCTCATGGCATGCTCCAGTGCTGAACCCCAGCACACACACTGCCCGCAGGCCAAGGCTCTGCTCAAAGCACCAGCACCTGTTTCTGAAGGCCCTAGTGATGAAAGGGGCATCTCAGATGCTGCAACCCTGCACAGCCAAACTTTGACAAATGGTGACTAACTTCATGCCAATTAATCATAGAGTGATACCGCAACGGGAGCAAAGCTCGCAAAGCACAGCCATTCACATTACACCTCAAAACAGAGAAAGTGGGCAAAAAAACATTGCTTCATGTGTAAACGACAGCAGTGACAGAAAAATGTATTTCCAATGAGTGTTGTGTGTTTGGCCAAAGCAATGTTGACTGCTACAGATGCAACCTTCTCCAAGTTACTGCTATTGATGCTCAGGAAACAAGGACCCACTAATGATGAAGAGACAGCACCAGCGTCACGCTGTTGTTTTGGGCAGGCTGCCTCAGCTGGAGCACAGCACCAGCTCCAGTCAGCTGTAACTCTCCTCTGAACTATCACTGCACACCTAGAAAGATGACGCAGACAATTTTTCATTCTGTCAAGGAATCATTACATGGAGCCACCTCTGGCTACTATGAGAGCCACCTGTAACCATCTCCGCCATTAACTCCAACAGAACACCCATACCAAAGGCCCTTTAGAATAGTGCTCTGCTCTGTTAATACCCATGCATTTTGTGAGCAAATTAAGAATCTCTTCTTCAGCATTTACTAAAGTGTAGGGTAGGAAATACACGCCTGAAAAGGCTTAGCACTTTCCCTACACAGCATCTTCATTTTTTAGATTTTCCTCAGAAACAGGAGTGACTGGCTCATTATCAATGTAACACTTATTCTTGCTTTACATTTCTTTAAACAATACAACTGCATAGCTTTGTAAGAACCTTTTTCTTGTTGTTTATCTATTGCACTGTTTACAAAATTGCAGTCAATTAACGCTTACATAATTTCACCAACAGTATCAAGGTAGTTTCTGAAGGAATATTCTAGAGAGGGTTGTAACACTACTGTGTAATTATATTCAGCAGCCCGCAAATAAGAAAAGGCCTCTTTGAGCCATCTACAGCAAAGTAAATTCCCCTTCTTTACACGAAATCAGGGAATCTTTCTTTCCTTCAAACAATTAGGTTTATGGCTTCTTTCAGGAAGGCAAAACAGAAAACAAACAAACCAAAAAAAAGGAGCTGTCAGTCCAGCCAGTCCCAATTTTATACAGCACTGCAGAAACAGAACTGATAACTGAGTCTACTGCAAAGGCAAACACAAGCCATTCAAAACTGGAATCAAAACCTTGTGTCTGTTTCCAGAGAACACCCCATGGTAAAATTGCCTCTTACCTTTGGACACAATAAAACATGGATTTGGCCTTGGACAAAGGCAAGGCAGAAAAATGGGCTTAGAAATTACATTTTAAGCATCCGTGTTTGTGATCAGACCCGCCACTCTTGAATGCATTAATCAGTCACCAAGTTTTGTATTTCTTCTGTTAACCCCACAAGACAACCACCTGCTACTCAGAGCAGGTATGGAAGATGGATACTGGCATAGAGAGTTAAAAATTAATTGAAGTAAGAGGAAAACCCTATTGCAACCATATTTTATGGGCACAGCTGCACCACAATTACATTGTGGAAGGGGAAAAATTAACTGGGAAGGAGAAAACTTTGGAGTCAAACACAACAGCGTGTTTTTGAGGCACAAGATACCTCTTTCTGTGAGCATGGGTGGAAGAACAGAGCCCCATGCAATTTCCAGCCACTTGAAACCGCCTAAGCAGAGGTGCACACAAAGAGAAACACATTCAAGCAACTTCTGCAAAACGCAGCTAACATAAGCTTAGAACAGAACACAGTTGTAACTGAATTACAGGTATTTTCGCCAAACCTTCAATATGCCTCATGCTGCAACAACAAATGCAGCCACAGATTTGAGGGAAAAAGGGTTTCCAGTTTTCAGTAATTATCAACAGAACACTAATTACATGCTGACTATTATTATTGCACTATGTAAAGGCCTAGTTGGCTGTAATTTTAATGCTGCATGCCACTCAAAGACAGCTCCATTTTCTAAAGAAAGTCTTGAAGCATTATGAAAATAAGAATTTAAAAAAACTACAAAAAATGCCACAGACAAAATGTCTGCCTCAGATGGCATTAAAAGATGGGAAATATAGGCTTACCATTCAAAAACTGAATGGAAAAGAACTGTAATAAAAGAAAACACGTCTGCTGTAGTTTTATCTTGAAGGACATAAAGATTTCTCTTTGACTCAGCTCATCAGACCCTTGAAGGGTATGTATACACAGCTGAATGGAGACAGGCAGGCACCTCTCCTCCATCTCCAAATTGGCCAGATAGGAGCCAAATTAAATCTGGAGGCCGTGCAGAAGCATCAGCACAGCACCAAGCGAGCTCATGAATGTTCCCTGCTTCGAGGAGGAGCAGCCCGCTCTTCTCCGTCTCCGCCGATCCCTCGGCGCGTTTTAGTCAGGCGTTGAGTCAGACCCAGGAATTCATCCAGCTGAAAACCAGGCCAAGAACAACAACAAGAGCAGATTTGCATTTGGCCAGGAGTAATAGTCCCATCCCGAGCGGGAGGGCGGAAATGTGTAGCCAGAGGTGAGGCGGGCGGGCAGGCTGACCCCCTGGTCAGGCAGGAGCCCACATTTAGGGAGCAAGGTTTGGGGAGCGCCAGCACAGCTCCACATGGACACAGGTGAGGAGCTCCCAAACCACGACTGCCTCTGTGAAACAGCTGCCTGAGCCAGGGAAGTGAACGTCCTCCAGATTATCCTCATTTCCAAGACACATCTGGTGATGCCTGACTCTTTCCATGATCCACTCCTAGTAACTTAGATAATTTTAATCTCGCTGGACAATATTCAAACTTTCATTCCTTAAGCCTTGTTTGTGGACTCAGGACCCTTAGGGAAACAGAATGCTATAACTTTTCATAGTGATAATGCAAAATAATCCAACTACAGGACAATGCTAACATTACTCCCTGCAGCTATTATTCCCAATATTTTCTTCCAAACACAGCAAAACCAAAAAAACATAGTCAGATAAGTAGCAGTCCCCAGACGAGTCAGATACCCATCAGCACAGTTTTCTCCACCCCACTGAGTTGCTCACAAGATTTGTCACTTGTATAGGTCAAAACAACTTGCTATTGGGAAAAAACCTAACAAGCTCTTCAGAGCTAGGAGCTTTCTGTGTGAAATCTATGGGAAAAAAAAAAAAAAAGGTCGTTTTCCAATGACTGCCTAATGCTGCAGGCTGCTCCTCTGGAGCAAGGATCTACACTCTGCTACTGGACTCCAAATCATCAGTATCCAGTAGGTTTCTGAAGATGACCACTTGTTCATCTTCGCTACCACACATGCAGACAAATGAGTTTCCGTGCATTTGGTCCTACTGCCAACAGTCCCTGTCACAATCCTTCTGCCCTGCCATCATCCATGTACTCTCTGCCAGCACTCCCACACCTTCCCAACTCACCCACTTCCCCAAGATTCAGGTTTGTCAGATCTGAACTGACTTTGGGGAAAGTACAAGAAGTTTATCAGTCAAAGCTGCTTCCTGTAAAAGAGCCACCAATCTTGTGCCTCTGTTAACAGGCCATTTCCTATTTTCTAGCAGTTGTTCTCAAGATTTTTTTTTTTTTCCCCAGCTGACCTGCTATGGGTTCTATTTACTCAGCCTTTTCTCACATGGCCTTCAAGATGTTTTAAAACTACATTTCTCCACCATTAATTTAAAGAAGCCTTGACAGGGATTAGACTTGAATCCTGAACTGGAAGAACTGAAGAATTTGCAGCTTTGTTGTAATATCAGATGCATCCTCAAACATATTCTAAATATAGCAGAAGGCTGGCCTAAATCTGCTATTGCTTCATGTTTAATTCAGATACCTTTGAGTGAATGCATCGCCATGCCCCTCAATTTTCTCATCCCCAGTTCTTATCACCTATGCACTGAAATTTATGGTGACTTTAACTTAGACAAACACCCCAAAACACAGAGAAAATGTTTTAAAACACTCTAGTTATGCCGAAACAAGTTGTCAGAAGAACACAATAGATCTAGAGGTTAAAGCACTACATCGCAGCAGGGATTTTACAACTTCACTAAAGCAACTATCAGAGCAATTTTTGAATTATGTAGTTCCTTCAAACAGAAAAAATGAGTACCTAACTCAGTAATGAGCAGAACTTACACTTCCCTACCCAAGAACAGGTAAGCAGGAAGCGATGATGCTTTTGATACAGCACTGCAAATCAAAACAAACTCCAGCAGCAGATCTCTGTGGCACCAACTTCTTAAGAGGTGGCTCCCAGAACGCCAGCAGGCGTGACAGAAAGTTACACTCGGAACCAACAAGCCAAAACAATGTGAGCTTTGATATTGAAAGTTTTTTAAAGGCCTTGTATTTTGTTATGTTTCTGGGATCATCAGACAGTTCAACCGTACATTTGTTGTAATACAAATTCAAGTGAACCAAGATTAGAGCTGATATGGGTTTTGGAACACATTTTTCTGGCCTAATAATTACCTTAGAGCTAGCAAATAAACATGTTAGTCTAAATAAACATGCAAAACTAGCCTTTTGACTGAATTTACAGTGCAATATTTCTGGGTGAACTCCCATTTAGTTTCACTGCTTCCCCCCACAAGATAATGGTGTGTCATTTGTTATTTGTCTCCGTAGCTATGCCCTTAAAAGGCTCCGAGGCAAACACCTAAAAGCAAATTGTTCTGAGGAGCAACATTAAGGCAAAGGACTGTATAAGACAAGACAAGGTCACATGTCTCTAGTTTCCAGAGAACCGAGGATATCCTCACAGGATTCTTTACCAAAATTTGCGTTATATCTTTGTGGTGCCCTGCGGGTGGGGGTAGCAAGGATATCCAGTCATCTCCCAACCAAGAGGCAGAAAACAGCACCAAGGCTCTGAGTAAGGCACTTTCTTCATATGATTAAAACTCTATTCCTAATACCACACTCCTACTAAACAAAACCAAAAACAACGTATGGGCCTAACAGTAGGAAAACAAAAATGCAACCCTCCCCCCAAATTAGATTAGATCTTCCTTTATTTTTAACAGCATCGCACTGACGATGTACCCCAACCCGGAGCCAACCCTGCGGCGAAGCAAGGCAAGAGCCGCTCTCCACATCCTCTCCTCGTTCACAGGGTCGCACCCCGGCTTTAGCTCACCCAAGGAAGAGCCGAAGCTCCACCACCCGGTGCCAGGGGCCCGGCCCGGCCCGGCCGCTGCCGGCTCCCCGGCCGCGGTACCTGCCCG
>VXBB01000846.1:334626-352386 GCA_013399915.1 Illadopsis cleaveri | reverse complement strand
AAAAAAAAAGACAAATGTTGATTTTTTAAAAAAAGGATCCTACTAGTGCAACTACTCCAGTGCTCAGAGCGAGTCAGGTTCTGCTCTCAGGGAACAAGGAACAGGCAAGAGGAAACAGCCTCAAGTTACACCCGGGGATGTTTAGATTGGATAACAAGGGAAAATTTCCTCACTGAAAAGGTTATCGAGCATCAGCACAGGCTGCCCAGGGTTGTGGTGGAGTCACCATCCCTGGAAGTGTTAAAAGACATGTAGATGTGGCACTTGAGGGCGTGGGTTAGTGGTGGACTTGGCAGTGCTGGGTTAAGGGTTGGGCTGGATGATCTTTACAGCTCCTTCCCAACCAAAGCTGTTCCATAATTCTCTGATTTGAAATTCGTTGCCGCTTTTCACCGATTTAGTGGCAGCGCTGAGTGCTGAGTAACCAGCAGTGAAATGTCATAGTGCTGCAAATAATTAGTTAAATATCTCATGTTTTCAGGTCAAATTATGCCTAAACAAATAACAGTCTGTGCATGTCTGAAGTGCCTCACATCACAAAATGCCAAGCCACTTTGCATTAAGTGATTGATGCCAGACACAAATAGGCTCCTTGTCACATGAGCTTTGATCTTGCTTTTTTAACCATAGACCTCACAATGTTTGTACTGTAATCTTTTCATTTTTAATGGGAATCCAAAGGTGGATTGGTTATCTCCTGACTGGCTGATCTCTAAACCTGTAAATCTACACCTGTGAGCAGTTTTCTACTATGGCAAATTTTTTTATTATTTTCATCTGTATCCAAAACAATTCAGTCTGGAAATCAGGACAGAGATGTGAGCTGACAACATCCCAGTATTTCCTGTGTTTCAGAAATGAAACTGAGCCTCGAAAACCTTACAGAAGTCAGGGCAAAACCTGGTTTTGGGGTATGCATTTACAAGACTTTTTCATTTTATTGGATTTTCCCATGCCAGAATACAATTAGAGAAATATTACCATGAGAGAATACCTAGTAGTATTTTGCAGAAAGTCAGAAATGTGCACTACATTTTCTGAAGGTACTCAATTTTTTTGGATATATGAGATCATGCTATCTATTATTCCCCACTGATGTCTGGTCTATGATATTCCAGATATTCCTTGAGAATGCTAGAGAGAGTGCAGACACCTTGGCAATCCCTCTAAAGAAAGCACAAACCCAGTTTATTCATAAAATTACTACAGAATATTGTATCATCATAATAATCAGCTACAATATTCAGGTTGTTATTTCTACGTCTCATGTGGTAGTATTAATTTTTTTTACAAGTGCAGATGTTTTGTCTTTTTGTAGTTGGGTAGCACAGGCTGTTCCTTCAGATATTTTCAATTCCTTACTGACATTTCTTCCTCATACAATCCTTGCTAGAAACTGTCTTTCCGTGAGTAGGGAGTTTCAGCATTTCAGCAAGAGATTAACAGTGTGGCAAACTCTCAGTAGACCATTAGAAGCAGACTTAAACACCAAACAGCTGATAAATATTATTAATTAATTATTAATTTGGGGCTCCAAAACACTTAAAGTTCCAGAAGAAATTACTGCATCATGATCTACTGTACGGGAATTTACCTACCCCTGACCACTGCCCACCTTCTAGAACCACAGGCTGTGTGATCTCAGCAAGCTTTGAAAGGAGATTTTTTTTTTCCTGATTTTTTTTTGCATCTCGTGCAATGTAAGAAAAGACTGAAGTGAAATTGAGACAGCGACAATGAGAGAAAAAGAGAATCAAGAGTAAAAATAACGACATGGAAGATAACCTCAAGTTTTAATATTGTCAAGTCAGAAGTCGACTCAGCAAGAATTAAGATGATCCTGTTTAAATAGCACAGGGCAATTGTTTCCCAATGGATTCCCAGCTGCCCAGCAAGCAGGCCCAACATCTGCGTGCCAGGGGGTGGTAGGCTTTTAGGAAAGGCAGGACCTGTGGGGTAGCCTTCTCAAGAAGATTTATAGGATTCCTTTGCCTCTGGAGATCTCTATTCCCACCATTTGCCCAATCTAATTCATCAGGAAGGAGAAAGACAGGAATATGTTTGAGCAGATCTCCATCCTTTTGTTAAAAAGCAATCTAAATGAGTGAAAAGATGTGTGTATTTTATGAAAGCTGCACTTCCCAACAATCCTCAGGCCATGTGGAGAACTTAACAAGCTAGAACCCTTCAATAGCAAATTATTTGACCTAAGGAATCAAATTTTCAGGCAGCATAAATTGCCCTGATGAACTTCCTTCATGCATTGTTCTCACTGCAGGAAGATTTTCAGATCACAGTAAACACAGCTGAACCTAAGATAGCCATAGTTTAGCAAAAAGGAACCTTAAATTACTAATTATGCAGGAGTGCAGAAATGAGTTGTCAGAAAAAATCAGCATCAAAGGTTTTTCCATTTTCAATTTTTCAGAATTCAAAGGAACACTCCAGCTATTTTAGCTATTCCTCTTTCAAAGGGCTCTGATTGTGAACTGGCAAAAATAAAATTGAGGACCACAACAAAAAGAAGGCACCACATGCAACTGAGACAAAGATCAGAGAGCTCAAGTACCTGAGGTAATCTGGGCAGTTGGACTAAGATGTTGAAATATGATTGGATGGTTTTGTTTTGTCCTTTTAACTACCACATAACAGCAACACTGTGAAAAAGGAATATATATGTAAAAACATTTAAACACAGATATGACCTTCTGAGTACAAAGAGATAGTAGCTAGATATTAATATTTATTTCTCACATGTGACCCAGGATCTATTTTCTTTTAGTCTGGCAGGAATGTTTTTATCATATCAACAAATCACTATTTTGCCTTCAGAAAATCTCACTGATAGCTTACAGTGAGAGTTCATTTCAAACAGGCAGCTTCATTTTCTTCTGTGCTGCTGTATTTAGTTACTACAGCATGGGGTAGCCAATACTGCATTTGGAATAAACAACAGCAATTTATTGAAGCATGAGCTGATGTTATTCACTTCCATCTCAGGCCACCACGTGCACACATGAAGTAACAGAGCACTGAGCCCAAAATACCTCAGAAGGTCATGTGCATGTGTGTGTGTGGATTTTCAGCAATTCCATTGCTTACTAAATCCTTCCACGTCTTCAGCTTCCAGTGATGTGATCAGATTTGTGATGGGCTGTGTTGCTCAAGCCCTTGTTTTGACTACCCTGTGTTGGAATGCTCTGCCACAACAGAAGCTCATAGGATGGCACATCCAGTCAAACCTTGTGGGTAGTACAGGAGGGTACTTTCACAAAGCCATTTTCATAGGGCAAGAAGAGAGAAATGCATCAATTCCTGTATTCATAAATACTCTCTTAGCAAGTGCTTTTTGGGTAATCAGGATGTTTGACTCTTTCACTGGAAACACTTTCACTGATAATTGTGGTGATTGTCAGGCTCTACTATTTTGATCCTGCAAGCATGGCCCTCAGGAGGTTTCTGAGCAGGTAAATCTGGATTGCGTTTTAGCACTTAAAAATGTAAAAAAAAAATCAAAGCAAAATAAAACTGAAAAAATAAAACTGAAAAAGGAAGGCCAAGCTGCCTGTGTGATTTTGCGATTGGTCACTGAGAATGCTCATTTTCCTCACATGAAAAGTTATTTGTTTGTGTGAAAAGGAAAGAAAGCTTGAGACAATGGAAAATTTGCTTGTCTACCATACAGAAGGACAGAGAGAGGAAATTAACTTTCAGAAATTACAAATAAGTATAGAAAGCAATGAATGCAACGAAACCATAATAATCTTCTTTAGATTTCACTACTCATGGTTAAAAGAATTATTAAAAAAATTATATTTGAAATTAAACTTTAAGAGTTGTTGTCTGTAGCTCTTGTTGGGTTTAGAAGTCCTTATATAATGGATTCTAGACAGCAGAGGCAATTTCAGCAAAATGGCTTTTTAAAGGATTACTTTTCCTGCTTCTGAATTAATTCAAGTAAAAAGATCAGATTTCATAGCAAAGATGAATATATGTACAAATTTTGTATGTACAGTGCTAGAGCTGAATTATGCCATCATGCCCAAGAGGATGCTTGGAGAAAAAAAAACCAAACCAAACCTCCAGGAAACACTGTTTGTGTGTGGAGTAGGAAAGGCAAAGGCTTAGTTTAATTAAAAATTTAATGCGGGGAGAGGCTGAAGAGACCCATAGAAGATGCTAGGCAGCACCAGAGGTGTGTGGTGGATTTCTGGATGATCTGACATGGACAGAGCATCCAAACTCTATCCACTCCTTTTTCAAACAACACCTGGGCTAAGCTTTGCAATACATGCCTTAGAAATCGCCCCCCTTAAAACCTGCAACACCGAAGGCTGAGCGCTCTCCTTGCTGGAGTTATGAGGTCTGATGCAAAAAGGAGAGTTATTTATCATCCAGCTTTGAAAGAAGTTGGAGAAAACAATTCCCTCCCCTTCCGATGGAAAATGCATTGCATGATTCAGCCTCGCTGTTTAGAGCAGTTTGGATCTGAAGGCAGAGACGCTGAAGGAAAGAAAAATGGGTGTTGAGCGACCTCACAGGTGCCATTCGAACCCTCCTTGTAGCAGCGAGTTCTGAGTCTTCGGGACGAATGCAAATGTCCGGCATTTATCGGACCTGCAAAGTTGTTTAAAAAGCATTGTTTGAATGTTCATCAGCGTTAGGCAGAAGAGAAGAGAAAGGAAGGGAAGTCCTAATGGAGGCAGGATGACAGCTTTCCACCCTGAGGGGGAGATTTACTTGGCAGCAGGAGCCTCTCTTTTCCTGAACTCCCTGCAATCCTCATCCATACCAGTTATCTGGCTTTGAAACCTCCAGACATCATTATTCACTCTATTCCTAGCATGACATTTTCTTCAGCAGAATTTCATACGGCTTCTGTGGCATGTTATTGTTTCTTTTATGAATGTTAATAAGATTTTCCTGAAGGGAACTGGGGGGAAAAAAAATATTGAACAATTGAACTCCTGAGGAAAACAGAAAGGAATAAAACAAACAAAACTCAATCAATAAAAACAGCTCTGGATTTAAAATTTAATAAATTTCTTCATTTATTTTACTAAAAGATTATCTTAGCACCTTGAAATGTTAATATGGAGGAGTAGTGAATTAGTATCACGTTGACAATGGTAACTGAGAGAAAGGTTGTTAAAATGCTTAAAATTAAATTTGTCTTTTGTCATTCATACTACTTTCAAGATTGAATTTACATGCAAGAAGCAATCCCACTGGTAAACATTTACTATTACCATTGCTTCAATAAAAATGTGAGAGTTCAGGGGACGTACGTGGAATATTGCAATCCAGGGAGGAAAGGAAGGAAAAAATAACATCGTGCTCCTGGGACTTCTGAGGAAAAAGAAAGAGCACTCCTGCCATGCCTTTAGACTGCAGTGAAAATATATGCTGTCTATTAATCACTGCAAAGTGCCAAGACATTTATAAAAGAGATCTAAAACCTTCTGCATACGCAGCATTATTCATGGTTCTACAGAAAAGCAAAATTGCATGTACACAACACTGGTCTGTAATTGTGCATCAGGTGGTGCAGCATTAACTTTGTCTGGTAAGGATTCTGCCAGAATCATTTCCATGAGGGACAGGTACCTCTCAAGCCTTCTGATGTTTCCTGAGCAGCCCTTCTTACAGAGGGTGGAGCAGTTCTTTCTCAGGTGATCTGCTGCCACTGTTTGGGTCTGCAGAGTGACACTGGCTTCGTGCTGTGATGAAAATATACCCTTGGGGGTTTGTGTGCTGACATAATGAACTGCTCCTAATATATAGTCTGACTCTTACCCTAAGCTTTGATCATTCTTGAGCACAGAAGAACATTTTACATGGTGAATGACGAGGCAAAGTACCCAGTGGTTTATTTTTGACCGTTTGTACATTAACTATGATCTCTTCACTTTGTTTTATTCAAACCTCAGTTTCTCCCAATAGAAAATGAACATATTAAAATCTGTCAGCCTCATAAATATGGCAGGAGGACTAATCAATCTGCTTTTACAAGACTCCTGAGAGACTAGTAATTTTTGAAACTGTTTACTTCCAGAAACTTTTTTCTTCTTCAGCTGCCTACCATTTTTCAAATATGTTGCTCCAGCTTTTCAGAAACATTTTTTTTAAGCTGCAAATCATTTAAAGCAGAGGAAAATTCTAAAAATACTCTCAATGTGTGAATATAGTCCCCCAAAGTTTGTTTTCTTAGCTGTATTTACTAAAGCCACAGCACTTCAGGAATGATGTAAAAATATTCATGAAGACTTGCAGATATTTTTCTGACATGCACTTTTCCTGACAAATAAAAACTGTGAGCCTTTACCATTGTATTAGCTAAAACTGTACACCTGGGTACAGTTTAAATCACGAGGATTTAAAGCTTTGTTGGATCAAGGTCCACATTCTTTCTGAAAACAGCTGTTCTATAAATAAGACTCCCTCCATTTTGTAAGAAGTAAATCTGTGCATATACCCAAACAAGCAGATTTTCAGCATTTTGCAAATAGTGTGAAGTATCTTGTTCACATAATTCTTTCTCAAATTCCAAGGAACTTCCCCAGGAGGCATTATACCTTTGTGGACTTGCACATCCCAGCAGGGCCCTAAGGAAAGACAGGTTAAAACTGTCTTGTGATTTCAGTGGAAATATTAGCAAAAGCTAAATCTTGAGCATGACTTTTAGAACTAGGACTTTGAAATCTCTGCCTAGTGATAGCTTTGGCAGCTTGAAAAAGGAGACAGCTCATAACAACTGCTTCAAACTCATTATTAAACAAATCAAGGAAAAAGATGTACATCTATTAAATAAATTTTGAAAAAGAGGCTTGAAAAAACATCATTGGGCACAAGATGCCCCAATATCTTGATAACAGGCCCCAAATAAAGATGCTTTTGAAATCTTGCTGTGAGTTCAAGGGAACAGTTGGCAGAGCAAATTAAACACACCACTTGAGGGATAATGTTTAACCCTACATTTTGGCAACTTCCAGCTACCACAAACTGCATCACATTCTCAAAGTCTGATTTAATATTTTGGGCTGGGGCATCTTCTGCCCTTGGAGCTCCATTCTGCTGGATTCTGTAAGAAGGGCACTTCCCTTCTCTAGATTAATATTTTAATGGCTTTTTTTCCTAATTGTTCTGCTTGTTGCTGTGAGTTAGATTGCCTGCAAGCAAAATTTGTGTGAGTCAATTATTTGTATATTCTAAACAGAGATGGAGAGAGGGGAAGGAAGTAGCATGAATAAAATATAAAAATAAAATGCATCGCTTTGTCTGACCTGCTTTAAATGCCAGATTAATGTCTGCTTGATTTAGTTGGGTTTTTTTCCTTGTTCATCTAACAAATGGTTTCATAGTAGTGTGTTGAACACAGTTTATTTTTACCACTAAAGCCCTGGATCCCAGTAGGGGTTATTAGTACTACGACATGAGCTCTAAAAGCTCAATACCATGAACACAAATCTTTTTAAAGAGAAAAGATTTCATGTGCATCACTCCTGAATCAATTTAACTCTAAAGCACCTTCTCTAAATTGGAATATGTTTCCTATTCATTTCTTGAACTATTGTGTTTAAATAAAAGCTTCCTCATGGTCCATTTAGTTTTACTACCTGTACTTTAACCACTGGACCAAGGAACACAAAGACCTGGAAGTCATGATGCCTGCTCCCTGTACCCAGCTCTGTCATTCCCCTAGCACTCTCTGCTGTTTCAGTTTCCTCAGCAGAGAGGGAAGAGGTGATAAAATTTTCAGGTATTTAAAGCAATTTATACCAACTCTGTGGCTGTTATTAAATTCCAAAAGGTCGGCTTGTACTTTATCTCTTACCACAATAAATTCCAGTGCAGGAACATTTTACAAATGATAAAGTTATTGCAGCTCTTCTTTTAGAAAAAAGACAGAAGGGATCCCACCGTGTCAGCTTCTTTTTCCCAGAGAAGCTGTGGCTGCCCCATCCCTGGAAGTGTCCCAAGGCCAGGTTGGATGGGGCTCAGAACAACCTGGGCTAGTGGAAGGTGTCCCTGCCCATGGCAGGGGGTGGAACAAGATGAGCTTTAAGGTCCCTTCCAAAAGAATATGGTTGAATAATATAATTTAGCCATAAAATAGAGTGTTCTGCAGAGATTCATCAGTAGAACTGATTGAAATTTGCATTTCTATATTTGGGTTAAGTTTTGAAATTTGTCTTTGTTTAAATGACGGATGAAAATCAGTTTGTGGAACCAGCTTTGCTTTGGTTTTGTTTTGCAGAGCTCAGAAAATGTCATTGAAGAAAATTGCTTTAGGGAATTTGCCATTTTTAAATTGCACTTTGAAATATGAAGTGTCAACCAGAATAAGGCATTTTTAAAAAATAAAGTTATTATTTAGTGATTTTTCACTACCAGCAATAACGACATTAGAGTAATAGTGCTGCCAGTAGTCTACTTTAGTATGAAATAAAACATTTGAGGGTTTTTTAAGTATTATGGACAGTTGTCTCTTAATGAGAACTGAGATATCTTGTCTAGTAAATTAGACTGGGTGTTACTTGTATTACTACAGCATAAATGTTCAAGTGTTTGAAGGGAGGATATTTCACCTGGTACAAATTAGCTGCTGTATTTAATAATCTTATGAAGAAAAGTTATATTTCAGTATTGTAAGAAGACACTGAAATCATGCAATACATCATGAAGTTACAAATCGTGCAAAAAATAAAACCCCATGCCTAAGCACCAAAGCTATTTGTACACAACTTTTGAATAAATACTTTTCCTCTTTATCTGATCTCCCCAATGCTCTTGAATCACTGATCATTCATTCCCTTTCATTCCTTGTTTAGAGAGTTTCTTTAGCTGAGGTGCATGGCATTGTAATCCAGATTCACACATGAGATTGTCAGATGTGTCTAAATAGGAAAGCAGTAACACAAATTGGAGTCCTGGCCTCCATCTGCAGCCTCCTGATCTCATCTCCAAATTTCCCTTCAGCCACTCCTGATGCCTCTTAACATTCACTGGCTTTGTAAGGAAATAAATTTGTCAGTTACAGAACACTGAGGAAACAGCAAGGTCACCTTAACAACACATATTTCAGAGAGAGTTCAGAGGTGCTTAAAATGTGTTGTAAAAGATGATGAGTCAAGAGATCAGCTCATCCAAGTGATCGTGGTGTCCTGTGTCTGGTCTGAGTAAGGCCAGATGAGAGAGAACAAACAAATAAGAAAAACAAAGTAGGACAACCCTCACCTCTGCCAGTATTAATTAGATAAATAAGAATTTGCACTGAGATAATCTGTGAACATGTTGTTCATTCTCAGGAAAGGAGAAGGATGGGGGGCATATGGGGGTTGTGTTGTATGTATTAAATTTTTGTGAAGTGCACATCATGATTAGAATGAATGATTAGTATAGTAATTAATACAGGTAGGCTTCCTCCTCCTTCAGTGGGCAGCTTCAGCCACAACAAACCTGTCTTCACAGTGCCCTTCTGCAGCCCCTGAAAAGAGGGAGGCTCATCCAGAGTCTGACACAGCACATCCCTTCAGTCCTGAAAGGCACACTGGGGCAACTTCTCCATTTTTCCTCAGCCATAAAGCAGTAATCTTATCCTGTATTCCACAGGTACCTCTAAGGGTGCTGCAAGATGTACCTCAGAGCAGCAAACCTTTCCACAGTGTATTTGGACTCAGCTTACAGGATTTTTCACCTGCAGTAAAGAAATTGTTAAAGACAGCAACGAAAAGAGATTGGAAATCATTGCTCTAGATGCAGCCTAATAAGATTGTCCTTGTGGATCTAAAGGTAGCTGCTGTGAAAAAGCCTTATATGCTGTTTTCAATTTTCAAAGCTGTGCAAACATGTGAGAATTAATCCACTGAATGAGCTCTGTGAAAGCTTAGATGTTCCTGCAGAGTTGCACTGCGTGGTCTGACACACATAGCAGTTCTAGGATGCACCCAATTACCAGTGCCTTACTCTGTGCTCTGATCTCAGCTCATTGCCCTACACTGCTTCGGCGCATTTTCTCTCTCCTTTTATTTTTCCTTTCAAAAGGATTCTTTGCTGCCATCTACTTGGCACAGTCAATTACAGCAGCACAAAATGCTACCGAAGCAGAATAGTAACATCCAAGCTTCACTTGAATAAGGTGCAAAGCAACTGTGCGAGTGTTTCCCTGTGTTCTTTTTCCTTTTCCTGAACACCTTTTAATGGCAGTCAAATTCTTTCAGCAGAACACTGAGGTGAGACCATACTGCTGCTGCATAAGTCATCAAAAGCGGTTTTGGAAAGTGCTGGAGCAGGGCACAGCTCCTTTGAAACCTAGGAAAATGTATAGTGGCATTGTGCAGTTGGGTTTGGGGAGATTTATTTTCCATTTTGCTTTGTTGTGCATTCAAATTTATTTCGTTGACAATGCAGGAGAACATCCGTGCAGGTCCAGATCTCTATTTCTTCCTGAAGCTAAGGAAAATATATCAGAGGGGTGAATTCACTTTACTCACCAGCAGGGAGGAGTGGAGACACAGTGCAGACAAGGGATTCACCAGTGAACTGCTTTCTCCATCCCGAGGCCCTGAAGGAGCATCCAGGAAATGCTAATGAGAGATGAGGAGGGTGTAACAACTCCCTGACTCTGGTTAATGCAGTCCCAGCCCAGACAGATCAGTAACCTTTTCCAGCTCACTCATCCATCAGCAGCTCAGATGGCTCTGCCAGTTTTTGCAGTGAGCTCTGATTAAGCTGGATGTAACAAAATACATCAGTCGAGGAAACAGAGGCACCTTTCCCCTTGCCGAGTCTGTGTTTGCAGAACACCAAGCATGTCAGGACAGCCCTGCCTGGTGGCTGTGGCTTGTTCTGTGGAAGCAAGAGGATGAATGGAAGGCAGTGTTTGGAAACACTGGAAATGTTTGGATGCTTTGGAAACCATCCAACCAACCAAAAACCCAAACCCAAAAACCCAAGCATTTTTTTCTACTTTATTTCATACAGGATAAAAACGTCTAAATGTGTGTGTCAAATCAAAAGCTTGCTTAATTTTTAGATGATGGATACAGATCTACTTTATGGCTACTGGACAGGTAATGAAACTATATATTTTTAATTATGCTATTGAAACCGTTTTTAATATATTTGCCCTTAAAAATGTAAAAACATTTTGCACTCCACAGAAATGTAAAAAAACATTTTTTATAATTGTACCAAAGTATAAATCAAAAAACCAAAAAATATCTAGTTAGTACATTCTGCAACAGCTACATCTCTACAAAGTAGTATGAAAGGATTAAAGAATCATTACAAGAATGAATCATAGGAAAGGTCTTCTGAGTAGAGGAAGTGAAAACAGGAAACAGATGAATTAAGAAGGAAAAGATATAGAACAAACAAAATATTGCCCATGTTTTTGCAAAAAAAAAAAGAAAGACAAATATATGTAATTACATCTTGTACATCGAGAAAATTACGAATTTTGTATTTTAAATTTCTAATCTGGAAAAAGATGGTGTAAAATCTAGGATATGAACTAATAAGAGTTGCAACAACTATGAAGCATAGTCACGATAAAGGTTCTGAGAAAGACCTTTACCAAACATATTGTCCACTGTAAAAGAATTACAGAAGAGATGATGTATAGAAAGCAGGAAGAAGGAAATCAAGCTATGAACCCCCCCCTTTTTTAAAGCAGAATGTAAAAAAGTAGGCATCCAAAAATGCACTCCCAGAAGCCAGAGAAACAACAGCAATTCTGGACACAGAAGTTCCAAGTCCATGGCTCCCCGGATGCTGTGGTGGTGCTGTAGGAGAAGAAAGTCAGAATGGTCACAAGGAATATCATCCAACAGACAAGGCAGGTGCTCCCATCTCCAGGGAATGCCCTGCACATCAGCAGTGCAGGAGAGAGATGAGGAAGATGATCACATTTCAGAAACTTGTGGAAAGAGCCTGCATCCTTCCCAGAGCCTCAGTGAGAGCTGTCCAACTGCCAAGGGGCATCCCTGCTCCCTGAGAGGCACGAGTAGGAGACAAACAGCCTCATCCATCCCTGAGGATGCAGCTGGGCAGGAGAAGCTTGAAAGCAAAGCTGTGAGTCCAGCCCACAGCAGAAAGGCAATGGCTGAACAATCTGTGGCAGAGCAAATACCCTGGAGCTGCCAATTGCCAGTCGGTGGCTCTGAGGAAAATACACTTTGTGCCACGGCAGAAGAGCCTTGGTGTGGTGCTGGACAAGATCCTCGAGCTGCAAAGGCAGCAGCATTTCCATGTGCAGCTCAGTCTCTGGAGCAGGAAGTGCAGGAGCAGGAAGTGGAAGATGTCCACACTTGGGATACCCCTGGCAAGAGCCTCCATTGCTGCCAGAGGCTCGGTGAGAGCAGTGGGACTGGAGGGGCAGGAAGCTCTTTGGAGAGGAGTGCCTGCAACCTGAGATCCCTGGGCATCTGTAAGGTAGGAATGATTCCCAGTCCCCAGTCGTTATATAAGTGGAAACCTCTTTTAAAAATGTACATAGCTTTTATAATAATTTTGCTGTCAGGTTGGAATACCTTGAGCCTGAATAGCCAATAGTACAGCTGTTCAGCTGTCTGCAAACCAATAATGTCCTCGATTAATTCTCCAGTATCAGCATCAACATTGTTTTCCTAAGACAAGTGCTTGTAGAAGAACTTCTCCAAATGCCCTTACTTGTGCTACCTGTTACATTTTAGAGACTTTGTTCTGTCTCTATTGCCTTGACTGAATGGCATTCTCTGTTCCCTTCTTCCAAATTCTCTATTTTTTTTTCCTCACAGGTGTCAGCAGAACCTGCTCATCCCTAAGCATGCAGATGGCCTAGAAAATGCAGAAAGCCAAACAGGAGACCAAGCAGTTCCAGAAGGTGTTTCCTGCAGCCAGACACACAGCAGAAAATTACAGGAGCCATTACTTTCTAGTCTACGGATTTCAGGGTGCTGTGGTGGTGCCAGAGGAGAAGAGTCTTGGTGTTGTGCTGGAAGGGGCTCCTCCAGAAGAAAAGGTGGTGTTCCTATGTGCAGGGAACCTTGTGGCAGCAGCAGTGGAGGAGCAGGATGAGGAAGATGTCCAGCCCTGAGATATTTCTTCTGCAAGAGCCTCCAGGCGTGCCAGAGGCTGAGTGAGAGCTGCCTGAGTGCCGAGGGAGGAAGGCCTTTGGAGTGGTGTCCCTGCTCCCTCAGAGGCACGGGTAGGAGACAAACAGTCTCATCCCTGGGGATGCAGCTGGGCAGGAAATGCCAAGAAGTAAAAAGGGAGTCCAGCCCTTTCCAGGAAGCTCTTCTCAGGCTCAAGTGTCCCGGCAGGGAGTCTTTTCAAGCTGGGAAGTTTCTTTGTTTGGACTTGTGTTTAGGCTACCAATCCCAGGATTCTTCAGTTGGGAACCCCCCAGTGCTTTGCAGTGTAAAAGAGTCACATGAAAATAATGAGATTTCTTCATCTGCAGGATGGTCCTCCAAGATGTCCTCTGTCTACCAGGAATATGTTTACACATCAAGATCCATTCTTCTTTGGAGCATGTTAAATAAATTAGGATTTTCTCAGAGAACTGTCTGTGCATTGTCACTTTTTTGGATTTGACTGGGCTTCCTTTATTCCCAGGAACTGACACAGTGATGGGATTGGATACAGGATGGGAATGCTGTGTAAACAGGTAGAGTTTGGTTGTTGCTAAGCAAGGCTTGGCCCTCCTCAAGGACTCTGCAGAGTCCTAGAAGCCACTCAATATGCCATGCTTTTCCATTGAGGAGGTGACAAAGAGCCTGGAGGGAGCATGTCGAGGACAGCCAAATGTACTGGCCAGAGGGATATTCTGGGTGCTGGGATCACCTGGATCTTGGACCAGCCAGCTCCTGCCTTGTCTGGTGGTGCCTGAGCGGGGCTGTGACAATGGCAGGGACATCCTGCAGCAACTCTCCTCTGTCCCTCTGTGTGTGCACTGTTAAAGCTTTTTTGGTGTTATCCCTGCCTCTGTCTGAATCCTTGTACCGTCCCCCCAGCTTAGGACCCCACCTGTCCACCACAAGCTGATCCTTAAAAACAGTAAATGAATAATACCTATCACCTGAAGTGCAGGCCTTCCCACAGGAATTTTGGATAGATCACATTTATAAGACCTCCATAGGGAAAAATATACTTTTGGTCTGGAATTAGGCAAGTACCACTGGAGCAGCACTGGTCTATAGCCTATCTGGATTTTTCATATGAGCCATCTTTCAGAGCTGTATAAGTAAAGAACAGTGGATTCTAGTATTTAAGTGGCCTTCAGAATTACTGGAGTGATGTCCACCCACCCACTATTATTATACATACCTCTATATGGACACAGATGCTAATGCTTATGTTAGCTGGTCTAATTTTTCTACTGCCATTTATCAGGAATTGAGCACTAAGTTGAATTTGGAAGCAGGTCCAAATTCAGACAAGGCAGTTTATTTTCCAAAGAAAATACTGTTGACAATAGAATCAAAGTTTACAGACTGGATCTTCTGAATGCACAGAGGCATTCAAAAGTTGCTCCCTAAAATATGGAGTAAATACACAAACTGGCCTCTACATACTGTCCTAACACAGTCCCTGTGTATTTGTGTACATTAGACTGTACTTTTTCTGGTGCTTTTGAAAAAAGGCCCAAGGTGAGGGATTTCAGCAGCTCACAAGGTTTAATGTTGCATGGCACAGTCTGATTTTTTTTTTTTTTTGCAGGTTTATATTGGCCAATATTTATTGAATTTTATTGAAGAGCTGTGTTTTGTTTACATTCTGGCTGGGATTTTGAGATCCCTTCGCCAGACACCCACAAATACCTAAGTACTTCTCAAAGTACAGGTTGTGCAGAAAGAAGCAAGAGACAGCCTGTCAAAGCCACGTTAAAGGGAACAGTGTGTTACTGAAACTCTGACAGATCCAAGGAGCCCCACGATCCTGTAATTTTGGTGGCACTGAGGGGCTGTGCAGGATCTGCCCAGCCTTGTGTAATTTCACAAAGGCTGTAGGAGAAAGAACTGGCAAGACCTAGAGAGGTTTCTGGAGTCTCCAGGAGCAAGGAAAGAGAAGGAAGCACAAGGCTAAAGCTGGACTAAGACTCCTCCTTTCTGCACAAACCCAACTCACACAGAATGTCAAAGAGCCCATCCAACCTAAAAATCTCCCAAGAAGCAAAATCACAGCAGAACAACAGTAGGAAAAGAGCCTTGAAAACTTCTTGCTTCTTAAAATAGCTCTTCCCTGTGTGCCCTCCCTCTCCACCATTTACTGGCAGCTGTAGCAAGTAATTAAAAAGGGATTTTCATGTTAGGACAAACATGCAGAAAGGAAAACATTTTACATTTTTCTTTGCCAGTATGTACATTTCTGAGTAAATATTTTTAAAGATACTTCCATGAGCGACACAACTACTTCTCCTGGAAGCCAGATGACTTTTTCTGGTTTTATTCTGCAGTTGTCAAGATGATGTCTGGTTACAGCAGAGTAATAAAGTAATTATTCCCTGATAAAATTTTAAGGCAAGGCTTCATTTTACAGTTATCCATGAACAAAGGGAATGAGGTGATGTTGTATAAATCAGAAAGAGCATTTGTCAAATGTCAATCACTACACATATTATGTGAAAGGGAAAACTGGCTCAGACTTTTCTAAAGATTTTTGCTCTTCATTTTTAAATTTGTTTTAATTTTAATTTTGAAACCAAAAAAACTTGACAAAAAAACTCCACCAAAACCAGCAAACAAACCCCCCCCAAACCCAAAATCAGTTTAAGAAGACTTTTTTGAAATGGCATAGACAGCAAAAATTCTTTCCAGAAAAAAATTATCTGGACCAGGGAATCAGTACCACTCCTGGTCAGAGTTGTGCCTAACCCATTCAGAATCAGTGGTCTGCTCAAAGGATTTCCTTTCTTTTCATAGTGTTACAGCACATCCCAATATTTCACTTTAGTTTACTCCTTGTTTTGTGATGGAAAATTGTCCTTCCACAAGGGCAGCAGGAGCTTTAGTTTTATAAATATTCACCTCCATGATCAAGATTTATGTTTATAAAAATATTTATATTTTCCTCTAGGAGAGGAAAAAGTATATTTTATAATTAGGCAGGAGCAACAAACAAGCTGTGCGATTGCATTATGAGCATGTGTGAATTCAGAATAGGATGCCCTGTGAAACTTTGCTTGGGAAAAAAACGTCCTGGACTCGCACAGTAGGTGACTGTTAACTTGCCAGCTCTTGCCAGTCTCAAAATACCAAGACTTACCATATTAGTTCACTATGGGTCAGAGTAATTTCCCAGCAGTGGGCACTCAGGTGTTAGTTAGGTCTCACTGAGCCCCTGACAGTGAAACCTCAGTCATCCCTGGGCCTTTTCTATGTGTTCTTCTCTTCCAGAAAAGTTAGCATAAGAGCAAAGAGACATGTAAAGAAATAAAATTAAAATATAATTAAAAAGAAACAGCATTAGAGAGATTTTTATTTATGCATCTGTACAAATATATCTGTGCATGTGTTTATCCCCAACAACAGGCTTACCTTCTTAACTTCACAGACTTTCATGGTTACCAAATATGCAAATTCATTAACCCAGAGAGATTAAAATATATTCTAAAAACATTTCTTTATGGCTGAATTAAAATTTATAACCTTTAACATAGCCCCTAAGATTAGAGAAACTGTTCAACCGAATTACCTTCCAGTGCTGCACACTAGAGTTACATTCTAGCACATAAGATAAAAGCAGGTGCTTTGCATTAAAATTCCTGGACACCACCTCTTACACAATAATTACACTGAGGTTTAGTCTTTGGATGCTGCTACTTTGAATAAGCAAACTGAAGTTTATTTAAGTGCCAGTTTAACCAAGTGAGGTTCAGAACATGGTCTGGGACCTGCGTAAGAGTAGGTGCTGGTTAGCCAGGGGGTACAATTAGCAGTATGTGGCAACATGTGTTACTTCTGTTCAAAAGGCTTTTTGTTTGTCCATTAGGCCTCAATAGTTTTGTACTTTTGAACAAAATAATGCAAATTCACTATATTTTCTGACACTGGGGAAATGCCCGTGAAGTCTTCTTCTTAGTGAAGTGCCAATAATTAATAAATATCTCTTTCTGTCTGAGCATTTCTGTTAACAGGGTACAACCATTATAGCAATTAGCGCATACCAAAGAAGGCATGAAGCCATCACCCTTTCAGAGTGAATTTATGACCAGCTGATGTGGTTTTAAGTGTGTAATGCTCTCAAAAGGGTTAGTCCTGCCCTCCCTCTACTCACAAATACTGAGAAAGAGTCCTTATTGTGGCGTTTCTTTCCTCGTGTGTGGACAAGTGTGATCTGCTGGGAGTGGCCTGTAAGTCCCCAAGGCAGCTCAGAATGCCAGGGGCTGTGACAGAAACAGCCACTGTGGGGGCAGCAGAGAATGAAACTCCCACCAGCACCCGCTGGATCCCTCATGGGCACTAATGCCAGCTGTAAATCCACTGGGTGCTGAGTGAACAGGGTGTGGGTGGGTGATGATCCCTGAACCCCAGAGGGAGTTTTGCTTTGGCTGTACCCGCTGTCCTTTGTCATGTGGAACTGTTGCGGTGTACATTTTAGGGTTTTCTAAGCTTCTGTATTTTTTGTTATTTGTTTATAATGGTATATCCCTACGACCCCCGCCATCCTCCAATTCCCTGTGGCCTTTCCCTGAGATAGATCCTGTCAATCACACTGCCAACCACACCCTAGGCCTGAAGAGTTCTACTAAGGCTTCAAGGTGACCCAGCAAAGTAT
>VXBB01000846.1:318367-334543 GCA_013399915.1 Illadopsis cleaveri | reverse complement strand
CCTTTCTTTCCCACAGATGGCCCTGTCAATTGTCCCCTGTTCTTGGTCACTCCCCCCTCCCCTGAGATTGGTTGTAAGCATCCCCTTGCCCGAGAAACGCCCCTGGTACTTAAGAGGCAACCGGATCCCTAGAGGGTCACTCTCGCACTCTCTCCTCGTGGGTCAGGACTGAATAAACCTATCTGCTTCCCACGCCAGAGTCCTCCGTCTTCTTCCTCACCGTCTAACACATTTCAGCCTGAGGTTCAGACCCACCAAACATCAAAGGTACAAAGCTGTACCCTTCATATGCGGGCCGGTAAGCTACATCAAACCCCAGCATGTGTAACCACATGAGCCTCCCTGCATGGATACCCTGCGGCAGGGACCTGCTGGACAGATGACCACTGCTGGTGGATCTTGCCCTGGGTGCTCAGCCTCACCTACAAGGTGATGCTTCACCCAGCAGTGTGGGCTGGCTTCAGGCCCAGTCAGGCCACCTGGATCTCTTAGAGGCTTTAAATAAGTCCTGTAAGTCGCTCGTCACCTTCAGGCCACACTGCTGGGTGAAGGGAATGTTGTGTGTAGCATTCTGCCTTCTTCTGCAGGCTGGCTCACCTTGGCATTCCAGGTGCACAGAGGATACACCTTGCCCTCAAATCTTCCAAATAAACAGGAGCAGAGGCTCTGTGCTTGCAGGCAACCTGTCAGGCTCTCACAGGTGCAAACAGCTTCAATGTTCAAGGCTAGGCTTAATTTGCTGGGTTGTCAGTGGGCTGGTCAGGTTAAGTTTTGTGATCTGGGTTGGCTTGTCCTCTAACTCTTAGTAGCGGTGTACACCTGCAGTCACACCCACTATGCACGGATACAGGTTTCTTTTATAGCTGTGTTTGTCTCTGCTGGTACTTCAGCACTTTTCCTGGTGACAGTTTTATTCTGAAGAAAACCTCTCTCCTGAAGAGCTGCCACAGGAGGGCTCCCGTGTTTAAGGTTTCCAGATACGAGCGCATTGGCAGGGCGTGCAAAGGGCTTTATTTCCCTTCACTCCTCCCCTCAGCACTAGGGAGGTCCGGCTCACACATGTCAGGGAACAAACAGTTGTACTTTGAGCCACTCACAATGGCTGCTATGACCAGGCTATGTTACACTGAAGCTCACCCTCCATGTCTGTGCCATTATAGCACTGTTCTCCTGGCCTTCATAATTTCCTAATATTTCCAAATTTATAATCCTGGTGTGGTAACTTGGATGATATTCTTAAAGAACCACATGATGGAGGCCTGTAAAATGAATTTGCCTAAATCACTTTCACTGACCGAAGCAATTTCTCTCCTCCACCTTAACCAAATGCAATTGCTTTATCTTCCTGGTCTTCTTATCAGATAGGACTAATCCTGCTGGATCACTCCAAAGCAGCTGAATGAATCAGGAAGGAGTTCCAGGAATGCCACAGCCCACTGGTCTGTTCAGTTTGGGGTAAAAGAGCAGCTCAGCTATGACAAAGGCTCTGGCCCAGGATCCTCGCAGAAAGGTTTAGCTCCTCAGACTGGTTTCATGAAACAATTTCCTGTCCAAAGATGCAAACACAAATGCCTTCTTTGGAAAAGGCTAGAAGATAAAGAGCAGGAAAAAAGAGATGTGGAAATGTGAAGTTCAACTCTTTTTCCCTCTTCTTTTTCTGTATGAAAATTTCTAGCACGTCTTAAAACTTCTAACACAAGATCTTTCCATTTCTTTTTCACTAAGTCAGTTTTTCTCTAGACTCAGCAAAACAAGCTCTATTTATTAATGTGAGCTTGTCCCAAGATCTGGTTTTGCCAAGTCTTGAGCATTAGAAATCCCCTAAAAATCCTTTCCTTCTCATCCATCCTCCTGGCCGTCCTCTCCCACAACACACACAAGGCACTTCCTTAAGGTTTGCTCTGAGATCAGAGTTTCCTCAGGATGTTCAGCCTCAAAGCTTAAGAAACACTGCAACACATTAGTCACCTCCCTCACCACAGTTCCCAAACACCAGCAAGCCAGACACCCAGCTGATGCAATTCATCAGCATTACCCTGTCAAATTTCACTGAGGATCTGACCCACAGCCACTTGCTGGCCTTGTTCTGTGGGTTACCAGAGAGGCACCGTGTGCAAAACAAAAGTGGGAGAAACTCATCCTGTGTGCTTAGGGTCATCTGAAGATTAAATTTTTGTTAGGTGTCAGATACAGATAAAAAGAAGAGGATGTGTGTGTTCTTGTTATTGAGATTTGTAGAAATGTGCTGATAATAGTATTATCCTGTAGGAATATCTCTTTGCGTTTTGTGTCCCACACTACTAGAAATAATAAAAGCATGCACAAGAAACGTCAACAGAGGGAGTACATACCACATGATATTTACTTAATCGTGTGTGAGAACTCTGCAGTGAATATAATTCACCCAAGGTGAATTAATTTTATTTTCCTTTCCCCTTGTGTCTTCTCTGGATTTCCAGGTTTTCAATGCCATTTGCAAGAGGACAGTTTGTACAGCAGAGCTGTGCTGTCTGCCCTGACGTGGGGCAGCTCCTGCCTCTCACAGCACAGGCCACAGGATANACAGTTTGTACAGCAGAGCTGTGCTGTCTGTCCTGACGTGGGGCAGCTCCTGCCCCTCACAGCACAGGCCACGGGACTGCACGTGTTGCTTACGCAGTGGTGACACTTCCATTCCTCTGAGTAACAACACACTGGCATTCCCAGCACATTCCAAAAGATAACTCCAGTGCTGTGGTAAAATGCTATCTAACTCCATTGTCACCTAACTCAGTACAAGCAAAGGGTGAAATCCGGGGAGATGCATCAGAGTAAACCTACAGGGAATCACGTCCTTAAAAAATTCCTAGCAGCTTCCTTGTCAAAGCCCAGCTGTGTTTTCTGCTCATGTTTTTTCTCACTGCATGTGCAAGTTAATATATTCCTAAATAATTTTCCAGAGAAGTTTTGTTTTGTTTTCCAGTTTCACAGAATGGCTGAATGGATTTTCCTCAGACTTTCTCCCAGAAGCCATTGGCTGAGCATAGTGATGGAAAATTTCAGCCTAGAAAGTAGAACCTTTCAGAAACTCAGGAGCAAGGGAAAACACTGGACTTGGAACAAAAACTGTTTTGAAGCCTTAACAACAATACTACGTCAACTCCCATGTGGGTGCTATGGTACAGACATAGCCTTGATTTACACACGCAAGTTTTGAAGCTGAGGCAATCGGTGTTAGTTATTTTATGGACCAGTAACACAAGAAAAACAGAAGATGCACACAGCTGGGTTGTGCTTCTGGCCTGATTTGACTCACCAGACTTTCTCAGGAAATGTTTGAGCGTGTTTCATTCAGTAGGTACAGCCGGCAAGCCTGGACAGAGCTCCCCTCTCCTGTTTGATGTGGTTCCTGGGGCTTGCACATCCTTTGTATCACACAGGCTCGTGGGCGCTCAGGGCAAAATGAAATTGGCTGATGATTAAATGGCAAGCAAGTACAGTGGCACCCTCCAAAAATCATCTGATACTCTTAGAACATACAAATCAGAGCCTGGGTGACAAACTCATCTCTCAGTTCCATCCCCGAAACCACATGATGGTGCAGAGGATGAGAAGGAGCAAATCTAAGGCAAGAAACTTGGTAAGCACTCATGGAATTTAATCCTCTGCAGGGACACCATCATTCATCTTCTATATGAGAATCAGGAGAGAACTTGCTTGTGGGGGCAGGCAGCAAAATCAGTTTGAATTATCCTGGATATGTGATGTAGCCTTCCCGTTTTGCTTTCCACCCACTGTGAAAAACTTCTGCTGATAGGTAAGAGAGGATTTACTAACACAGCCTGAGCCATTGGATTGCAGCTCACACTGCTTCATATGGAAGGATTCTGAAGCCTAATTCTGCAAGAGCAAGTGCTCACAGAATAGCAATTATTGTGTCCTTCCATGCTGTGGAACAATTATTGCTCTCTTGTAATACCAGCAGCAGCTCAGGAGAAACCCATTTGCTGCTGATGCAGTTTGAAGCAGGAAAAGTAGTTAACTTAACCAGAAGCAATCTAAACAAAGTGGCCTTTGGCCTCAGTGGCCAGAGCTCCTGTGTTAATTTACAGCTTGGACCACCAGTTGCCAAGATGCTTTTTAGTCTTCAGGTTGGTGAAGCGGTTTTGGGTTCTGTGCAGAAGGTGGTTATTTTTTTGTAAGCTTTGATCTGTAATGAGAAAAAAAAATCATTTTACATTTAAAAGGCAGAATATCTAGCCATTCCTTTGAGAGTAGGAGAGAGATTGATTCTTGCATAAACATAGCATAAATACCCAGAGAAGGGAAAATGTATATTCCCTACCCTAAATGCTTGTGGTTGCTTTGTCATTCTCGTCTCCTATAGAGGGTGCCCTTGTTTCAAACATTCCCCAGTCTGTGGTTTCTTCTGTCAAAGGGTTGCCTTTAAAGCAGGTCTTCAAGTTAGGTGGTCCAGTCCAGTTAGTAAATGCTAAGCAAGGTAGAAGACAGCATGATTAAACAAGATAACATATTTTCCCTGCTGTACAAGTAAAGAGCACTGCAGACATTAAAGATCAGGAGGCAGCAGCTGCTCTCCTTGGAGTCTCTCATTACACAGACCCTGCACAGAGCCTCACCAACAGGCTAAAACCACTTTTCACAGTTTCATTCTTTCTTTCCTTTGAAAGAGAAGAAGCCAAAGGGCTGTTTACATTTGCATTTTAAAGTCCATTTATACAAAAACCTTCTGCTTTGTACTGAATATTGGAAAGAAGCTGCACCTGATATTTATAAGAATTTACAACAAGGTGCATTTTAAACAAACCAAATACAGTACAATCAAGAACTGGATAGGTTTTTCTACTGTCACGTTGGCAGCAATGACTCAGTGCTGGAAAAGGAGATGCTTGATCTCTGCAGCTGTCCAGCCCAATAACCTGCACATGATATCCTCCTTCCTGCAGAGCCTTCCATCTAAAAGGCAGCAGGGTATTACTTGAGGGAGATGCTGGCACAAATGGCACAACACAGCCACTTTCCATTCCTCTCTTCCCTTCTGTTCTTCCCTTCACTGTTTTTGTAGATGACAAAAATTGCCATCAACTGTGTCCTCCTTCTTCACCAGCACCTGGTGTCATGAAGCCTGTATCCCAGTTCTATCCTGACAATCCATATGGATGCATTTTTTTAAGTGCTCAGACTTGAATGATTTTAAAAGGAGATAGCAACAATGATGTCGGTTCCAGGAAGTACAGTGTTGGCTAAACACTGTCAATATTTGAGAATCTTACAGCTAAACATCTGCATCTGCCTTAGAGAAGAGGCAGTTGACCCTTCAAGCATTTTGAAAACCCACCCCACCCCCAAGATTCAGCTGCAGGCTGAGGAGAAACCAAACTCTCCCACCGCTTCAGTTTCAGGCTGCTGCATTTGCAAGTGACACTCCTGGCTATGATTTCTACCAGTGTTCAGCAGCAGCTGTGCCCCCAGCTGGGAGCTTTCACTTTCTATTTTTAAAATCAGTGAAATCAGGAGCATATGTGGCCTATAATTTACCATGTATTTTTAATAATAAAATCCACTCAGCAGCATATCAGTCTGGAATTCTATGCAGGAGATGCTTTGCTCCTTAGGAGATCCTTTATCAGGGTTTAATATACCTGCTTATTTTGGGGGGCTGATGCCCTCTGCAATTTGCCATCATCCAAGTGTACAGTACATCACACAAAATCCTAAATCATACAGAGTTTGTTGCCCAGGACCAGGCTCAGAAGTAAATAAGTGAAAATAGCTTCTCCCTTTGGTGCAAAATTGGAAACAGTGCATGAGAACCAGTTACAGCCCAGATATTCTCTTGTTCCTGGACTGTGAAAAGTTAGTGAATACAATATATTTTGATTCAGATTTGCGAATTTAAGTGGTATGTTCATTTAAGTGCAAATGTATTTTAAGCATTGTTATATTTTCAGGTGGCAACTATTTCTAGCTAGAAGATAAAATGCAACAGAAGGAGGAAGAAAAAAACGTAAATAATGTCTGGCTGAGGGTGAAAAGAAAACTGAGATGAATGGCAAAAAAACACTGTAGGGGATATAATTTTTGATTGCCATAAACCAGAAGACAAGTCTTTGGGACTTACAGAGTCAATACATAATGTTTCGGTTTTTTTCTCCTTGCCTCTTAGAATTAAGCCTACTTTTTTTTCATTTCAGAAAGGTGTAAACCACATGTGCTACAGCCTAATCTGGGTGTCCATCAAAACTAGGCCTGCTTCTGATTTGGGCTGGTCTAATGTTTACATTGAAAGGTTTTGGAATAATTTTTTGTTGAAGTCAGTAGAGTTACATGTGTAGCCTGTAAGAAAAGCTAGAATGGCAAATCACACAGGTCTTGAAAGGAACACAGCATGCTTCAAGCATCTCTACACAGGCAGGAAAACAAGTAATTGTATAGCAACTCTTCTGGTGTTCCCATATGTGTAAATGTTCTATTTTTTGCCAAAGGAACTTTTTATGTTAATTGTCTTCCTATGTGAGTTTAAATGGCTACCTAGATCTTTCTACACTCTGTCCCAGAGGTGCTTAGAAAACTTGAGTAGGCTTATGAGGTTCTGTTTATGAATTATCTCTGATGTTCAAAGAGTGCTTATTTCTCATTTGCTTTGCCTTATTCTGATCTGCTGTAATCAGTTAAGCCTTTAAGGCTTCCCTTGGGGTCCATCCATCCTCTTCTGAAGTGCCAATGCAGAGGATACCCGTGTCCCTGAGGTGCCTGTGACTTGCAGAGGCACCAGATCTTGCAAAGGCTTCTCACACATTCTCTCTATATTTGCTGTCAGATTATGCCCAATTAGGCTTTCCTCTCCCTGGAGGTGTTATGTGGACAAAAACCTGGCCAGGTCCCCATTCCTGGCGTACCTGATGATGGCCTTATTGTCACTCATGAAATGAAACTGGGCTACGGTTAGTGGTGATCTCCTTTAATAACAAATCAAGTTTATACTCAGTTTCTCAGTAGTGTTTATATTATATCACTGCACTGTATTGTAATTGCTATTGTTGCTGCCTGAAAGGGAGAGTGGAGGAAGGGGTAGAAAAATCCTGCCTACCTACCTGTGTAGAAGTTGTCATATCCCATTTATAATTTCACTACAATACTGCATGGAAAGGGACAAGAATAAGTGTTCAGATGACTGTTTCAGGGCCTTAAAAATCTAGGATTTGTGAAACGATATCTTTAAATTGGAGGCATGAGTATGAATGAGGTGGGCAATGAATTCTGTCCTCAGGACTAGGATGTCCTGGCAGGACAACCAGGGAAAGCTTCCCAAGCTGCTGCCTAGCTCACAGTTTTACAGAGAAGCCTGCATCTGAGACAGAAAGGCCTGTGCCTTTCAACAGCTCTAAATTCATATGAAATAAAATTATGTCAACCAGAAAAGACTGGATCCTACTGGCAAACACCAGGAAGGGAATGAAACTGATGAGAATGATGTGGACAAAGCTGCTAAGTTGAATATCTCTAGACCTTGAAACCAGAATTGTTTTCCCAGTGCAATCTTCCCTGCCTTGGAGCTTCTGGGAATGGTATTGCTGACAGGTTTAACCCAAAGGTTAGCTGGTGAAAAATAAACACGACTTCATAGCATTGTATTTGGCTTCTGCTCAATAATCAAATTGCATTTCTGTCTTATTCACTTCTCCTCTCAAAATATTTCCAGTTTTCATACTCAGCCAATTATCTGTAAAACTCAGCAGTAGTAACTGGGACCAGTACTGTTTGATGTCATCCTTAATGGCATGGGCTAAGGGATCGAGGGCACCCTCAGCAGGTCTGCAGATGACACGGAGCTGAGGGGGCAATGGCACACCTGAAGGACAACCAGAGGAATCTGGACAAGCTTGAAAAGTGTCCCATGGGAACCCCATGAGGCTAAACAAGAACAAGGGCAGGTGCTGCACCCAGGTCAGTACAACCTCTGGGATCAATCCAGGATGAACAGATGGAGCAGCCCTGGCAGAGGGATCTGGGGGTGCTGGTGATGACAGCTGGCCGTGCCCTGGCCGCTGGGACCCAGAAACCCCCAGTGCTGGGCTGAGCCCCAAGTGTGGGCAGCAGGGGAGGGGAGGGGGGATTCTGCCCCTCTGCCCTGCTCAGGTGGGACCCCATCTGCAGAGCTGCCTCCAGCCCTGGGACCCCAGTGCAGGAAGGACAGGGAGCCAGTCCAGAGGAGGGACATGAAGATGATCAGAGGAATGGAGTAGCTCTGCTGTGAGGAAGGTCTGGGAGAACTGGGATTGTTGTGACTGGAGAGGGAAAGGCTCCAGGGTACCTTTCAGTACTTAAAGAGGGCCTATAACAAAGATGGAGGCAAACTTTTTATCAAGGCCTTTTGTGACAGGACAAGAGAGGGTGATTTTAAACTGAAGGAAGGTCAATTTAGATTTGAGGAAGAAATCTTTTACAATGAGAGTGGTAACACTGGAATGAGTCGACCAGAGAGACGGTGGATGCCTCATCCCTGGAAAAATTCAAGGTTGGGTTGAATGGAGCTCTAAGCAACCTGATGTGGTTGAAGATGTCCCTGCTCATTGCAGGGGAGGGAGGAGTAGCTGACCTTTAAATGTTTCATCTGATCCAAACTATTCTATGATTCTATGATCCCTGTCCAGGGAACCACTTATTTACAAGAGTAGTGCTCATCATTCACAACCATCTGCTCAGTTCTGCTCAGAACTTGGTAAACAAGGCTCTGGAGAACCAAGCAAATGCTTTAGCTTTTACAACATTAGACTTCTCTGCTCTAGCACCATCTGATGTAGATATGGTTGACTCACTTAAAAGACAGAAGTGGAAACTGAAAAGTAGCTTGGCTAATAATGTCCCATGCTTGAACCTGCTTTGGCAGTGGAATACATAAGATAATGTAATAGAACGTTTCCATCTCTGATTTCTAAAGTCACCATAGGATCCAAGAAATGGTGAATCAACAGGTTGGCAGATACTTCTACTTTTTGCTGGCTCCTTTACTTGCTCTGTATCTCCTGATTACCCTGGGAATAAAAGAAAACCCCCAAACATATGATGCAAGTAGGGAGACACAGAGATCTGAGACAAATGAGGTTAAATAAAAATTTCTTATAACACACTTCATAAGGTAATTAATTCTGAGCTGTGCTTCAGGTTGTCTGGGGCACCTGGTTCAAAAATCTTCCTGAACCAGGCATATGAAATCAGAAACTGTTTTCATCCATGTTAAATGCCTTCCATATCAACAGCAAATTGACTCTTTCAAACCACAAAGGTAGCATCCTTCCCAGAGGTGGACACGCAGGAAGATTGCCTGACTTTTTAAAATTAGGTCAGGAAAGTGAAGGATTATTGGTTGGAGTAACAGTTAGTCAAAGTCCTTGGATAGTTTGCATGCAGAGATGCACTCAACATTGCCAGTGCATGAGAAAACTCCTGGGTTTTGAAGGCTGAAGCTTTCCTGCACAGAGGTTACCAGCTGGTTTAATTTCTTTGACAAACACAAACCTGCAAGGAGCTAAGAAGAAAGTAACTTAGTTATATTTGCTTTTTGATGTGAGGTAGAAGTTCAGCTCATTTTTCTGGCAATGAAACAGTCTCAAAGCAGCCATTTTCTGTGTCCCATTTATAATGACATTCCAAGAACAAGAAAAGACAAAAAAACCCCGCCCATCTCATAAAATGTGACTATGAGGTGCTTAAATCCTCTGGTAAAAGAAGAAAGAGTAATTGAGGTTGAAGTTTGGGACAGAGACTTCCAAAAGTCAGAACTACTGGTAGAAAAGAAAGAATCCATACCAAGGCACCCCCTTTTTTATCTCCTGTTATGCCAGGGGAGGCTACTACTCCAATGAAAGCAGTGGAAGGGCAGAGGTATAGAGGAGACTCTGAGTAAAACTGACTGTGAATGCTGATGTCGGCAGCAGGTAAAGCAGCGCAGGGCAGAAGGTTCCAAGTTGCTCCAGTCAAGCTGGCACATCCACATGGCACAAAACCTTCCTGTGGTACTAGACCAGGTCCAGAAGTACAGCTCAGCAGCCTCAGCTCTCCCGCTCATTCCGTGGCGCGGTGAAAATAAACCCATTGTACCACCGGGGCTGAAATGCTGAGCCATTATTTTTCTTTCATAATGTTTGTTTCCAAACTGGCTGTGCCTCTGTGCAAGGTGTAATGTGGGTAACATTCACTGTGAAACACTGGCAGTGAGTGGGTCGTTTTCTAGGAGACTTCTTTGCTCACTGGCAAAGAGAAAATACCTCCTTCACACCCTCACACAAGCTCTCCCAGAGGAACAGGGAACAGAGCAGTGCCTTCTCCAGACAAGCACTTCCCAGGTTTGTTCTTTAAAGGGGCTGCAAGTCCCTGGGAACACCAGGAAAACTGCCTAGAGTGCCATATATATCATACAAGATGCATTAATTCATGAGTGTCCCATCCTCCAACCTAGACTGTGCCTGCAGCCTCTTCTGAGACTGTCCCAGGGGGAAACTGCTCCTGGCTGCATGTCTAACAGGAGTGTGACATCACCCAGGAGCACTGACAGTGTCACCCACTGGCTGGAAACTGTGACACTGGGAAGCACAGACCCTTCCTCCACATCACCACTTCCACCCCTGGCTCTCCCCGTGGTGTCATCTGCTCAGCAGTGGGTCTGGGGAACTCTGCAAAACAGAGCTCTGCCTCTCACAGCAGGGGCTGAGCTCTGCATTAAGCCTGTTTAGGAAGATTAAAGAGTAAGGAATATTAGGATATTTTATATCCTACCTCCCTTTGTGCAAGTAAATGGCTCCTAAGAGGAGACAGAAGACCTCACCTTAAGCAGTTTCCAGAAAGTAAGCGAGCAAGCCCCCCTACCCAAGCCTGCCTGTTAATGTAAATTGTCGGGAATTATCCTTTTAAGAGATAAAGGGGAGAGAAGGAACAGAGAATATGATTGTGCCTTGCAGCCAGTTTTAGAGGGAAGCTGATCTGGGTTTGGCATAATGCTGGCTCAAATTTCACCTGTAAAAGCCCTGTAGACATTAAAAAAGCATTCATTATCCACCCAGACACAAAAAACTCATTATGCACTATTTTTCCAATCTTGCTAACTATGCTCCTGCTGAAGGACAGTATTACCTGCTTCCTTCAGATGGCTTGCAGCTCATGAGGGTTTGTTTTTAATGACACAGAAAGTTCTTGGCTGGGCTTCTCCCAAATGACCATGGACCTACATGTATGGATTCCTTTTTCCTCTTTAAAGTGTTCAGGCACAACATGATCCCAAGGGCTGCCCATCTTTGCCATTTCTTGGGATATTCAAAAATAACAATCAATTGACTTGTTGCCCATAGCCAAAAGAGTTCAGCTAGAATCTGATAGTCCAAGTGAGGCATTTTCCACATTTCTGAACATAAAAAATCCTGTGCTGTCTAACAAAGGACACAAAATGTCTTCCATGATCTATTTAATCATTTTTTCTACAATTTCCCTCCTGCATGGTAGTAAAAGGTCTATCTTGAATTTAATGATAAATGTAGAGGTCCCTATTAAAGGCTTAGCTGGACCCTATAATTAGGAATTATTTCAATTGTGCTTAGACTTTTATTAGCCCTTTGGTTTCAGGAGGAAATGTGTTTTAGCTGCCTTTAACCATGACATCACAGCTGTTAGCACAGCAATGACCTCCAAGAACCACAGACATTGTTTTTTCTTGAGCAAATGCAGCAGTTGTATCTCATGGTCAGATGTTAAGAGAAGTTTTGTCACTTAATTACACTGCAGGGCACAGGAACCACCCTGAGTGTGCTGCCTGCCTGTCATCTCCAGGCTGAAAACGGGGTCCTGCCATCTGAAGGCACCAAGTCTGTCTGCCTACCCTGGTCACAAAAACCCCCTGCAGCTCGAGGCTGGGGACAGAGTGGTTGGAAAGTGCCTGGTGGGAAGGGCCCTGGGGGTGCCTGAAGGTGAGCCAGGTGTGGTCAGATGGCCAAGAAGGTCAATGGCACCCAGCTGGGATCAGCAGTGATGTGGCCAGCAGGATCAGAGCAGTGATTGTCCCCCTGTACTGGGCACTGGTGAGGCCACACCTCAAATCCTGTGTCCAGTTCTGGGCCCGTCACTGCAAGATGGACATTGAGGGGCTGGAGTGTGTCCAGAGAAGGGAATGGAGCTGGGGAATGATTTGGAGCACAAGCCTGAAGAGGATTGGCTGAGAGAGATGGGGGGGCTCAGCCTAGAGAAAAGGAGGTTCAGGAGGAACCTTCTCACTCTCCTGACAGGAGGGTGTAGCCAGCTCAGGTTGGTCTCTTCTCCCAGACCACCAGCAGCATGACAAGGGGAAGTGGCATCAAGCTGCACCAGGGGAGGTTCAGGTTGGACATCAGGGGATATTTTTTTCTGGAAAGGGTTGTCAAATATTGGAACAGCCTGCCCAGGAAGGTAGTAGAGAACCCATCCATGGAGGTGCTCAAGAAAGAACTGGACTCAGTGCTTTGGTCTAGTTGTTGTGGTGGTGTTTGGTCAGAGGTTGAACTCAACCTTTGAGGTCTTTTCAAACCTAATGATTCTGTGATTCTATGGCTGTGTGGACAGGACCTTATCGAGGTAACACCTGGCTTTCTTTGGTTGCATGATTAGTCAGAAATTCCTTCCCAAATTACCCCGCTGCCGAATATCTCCAGCTTTTCTGGGACTGCTCTGCAAAGACCTTACACCAGAGCCATGCTGGTAGGAAGGAGGAAGTGTGTGGCACATGGCAGGGAGTTTGCTCTGGAGCTGAGCCTCCCAAAGATGTGGCATGTTCTTACCCTGTGAGCAGGTAAATGTATCCTTTGGCTCGGGCATATGTGTGACAGCTGCTGCCTGTTCTATCAGAGCTGAGTGCCTTTGGAACCCTTACTCTAAGCATGTTGCAGCTTTTTCCTCAAGACCCAAAGGTAACTTGGAACTAAATATTTTTTTCTAAGGAACATAACTCCAGCTTGAATGTGTTCTTCTGTGGTGCACTAATTAAACAAAAGCAGGCATTGGCAGTAAGCAATGCATAATAAAACAGCTTAACACTGCCCAGGTTCCCACAATGTGAAAGCACAACAGAAAGAGGTGTAGGGGAGGATTTTCTTTCCATGGTTAAAGGCATCCTGCACTGAAAGGGTTTTTCCCTATGCAGATTCCTCAGAAGAAAATAGGATGGTAGACTCAGCACGACACAGTAGATGAATCACCTCTTATCTGTAAAGCCCAGTCCCAGGGTGGATGGGTGGCAGACAATTTGGTGCCATGCAGTATGAGATGGTCCCAGAACCAGAGAGAAGCTGTGATGTGATGCCAAGTGACGTGCCAGCCCTGCACTGATGGACTGTGAGACAGGAGACAGCTGAGGGAATTTTCAGCCAGAGATTGTGAGACTTGGCAAGTCTGGGACTGGCACTGCAAAGCTGCTGGAAAACCAGCTTGAGGTGACAGTGTTGTGTTTAAAGAATCTTGTAATTTTTGTGCTTAAAAATGACAACATAAAAATCACCAGCCTCAGGCTTTCTTCAGCTCTACAGTCATCTGTAAACTCTAGCAGAGCTGTGTTTCAAGGTAAGGGGGGAAAAAAAACAACTAAAGAAGTGAATGAAGGATATTTGATTGTTTTCCTGCAGCTTTTGGTCTGTGCCTCTCCCACTAGGTGGCTGAATTCCTATTAAAGAAGTAGCATGGCAAACCTTTGCACACACATGCATCACCTGTGAGGATTAAAACAAGTGTTCTTCAATCCCATGTTTATTTCTCCAAAGGGCATGGAGGGAAGCAGCAAGAGAAGCCTTAAATGATGAGAAGTATTTGGAGGTGGATCCCCTGCACACTCTACCAAAGGTTCTTTCCCTCTGTATTGTTTGTCTTCTCCCACACTTGGTCTTTATCTGTTTTTCCTCTTGAACTAGAAGTTTTCTTTTCCCATAAGTTCCTATGCTATATACTTACGATGCTACAATTTAAGAGTAGGAGAGGAGAATTCCTATTTTTAGTTCCACCATATAAAATGTTATCTGGGGACAGGTCATTTTGTCCTAAGTGATCAAGCAGAAAAAGGATATGGCAAGAAATCAACTCTTAGAAAGGATATTCATGTGGCTAAGGCATTAGGCTGTTAATTCTTGAGATTTGTGTTCCTTTTCTGGCTCTCTGACAGCCTCCTTAGGCCCCTCATGGGTTAATTTCTGTTTCTCACTTCTCTTCCTGCAGTATGGGGATAATGCTAACTTATCCAACAGCTTGGTGCAATGAGGATAAATTAATTATTCTGTGACAGATTTTCAAACACATTAGTGCTTGCTGCCACAACAAAGTCTTTTATGTAAACAAATACCCCTGGGAAAACAAGAGGCTGGATTTAAAGATTGCTTTTGAGATTAATTCCTATACCAGCACTCCCACCATAGGCACACACCCACACCAAAGGGAGAAAAAAGGGGACAAATGTATGTTGTCATGCTTTAAAGATCTTGAAAATCAGCCAAATCTGTGAAATGTTAAGGAGACTTAATGCAATACTTATACATCCTGGGGCTAGTTCTCAGGAATGCTGAGTACCCTCTGCACCCCACTGACTATGAGTTGTTGGCATTCAGCAAATTCAGAGAGAAAATAATCATTTAGTGAACAAAGGACATTTGAATTAAGCTTTATTTTTCAATGTGTGCATTTTCACAAATGCAAAAGCCCTTAACCATAAGAAGTTCCACAAAGCTGAACTGCTGTAGCATTTGCAGGCTTGGCGATCTGTATCTCAAAATACTAAACAGGTATTAACTGTTTGTAACAGTTAATAGTAACTGATTGATAGCTGATTATCTCTTTTCTTCCTCTCTGATTGTTCCCCCAACCCATGAAAATGTTCTCTTGTGGCTCCCAAGAAGGCAGCCAGGGAAGAAAATAGGGTGAGGATTTTGCCATTATTTTCTCAAGTGTCTAAGATGGCCCCTTCTCTCTCATATGCATCCTGGAGTCCCAAAGCTTCAGCAGCCTGTAAGCACACCCCAAAACCCACTGGCAGATTGGAATCCTCCATTGCACACATTTTCCTTCATAAGACGTGAGGAGAAGGATGTGATTTTCCACTTGGTCAAAACCAATGTGACAGCGTTGAGTTTCTTGGAAAAGTAGCTGGTTTAGTTCCACCTGAAAATGGAGTTTAATTCCTTTCTGATCTGAGACAGCTTTTAAAACTCGATTAACAGTAACACCTGGCTTTTGAGGATGTGTTCCAACCAGTGCTTCTCCGTCTCAAAACTTGTTGCCTTTGAGGAAGTTTACACCCAGGCCTGAGCTCAGTGTGGAACCATGGATAAAATCTTTTCTTTGAATGAGTGTGGGATTTTATAGGTGCAGAGTGGGATTTTATAGGTATAGAGGACCAAGGTGGGATGGTGGGAGCTGCTTCTGGGGAAGCAGCCCGTGACTGGACACGGCCTCACCAAGGCCGGACGGGCCTGAAGGCCGGCGTGACACTCCCCTCGCTGGCAGAGTGTCTGGCCAGGCCCGGGTGGATCAAAACCTGAAAAACAAACCAGAGCCAAGCCCTGGGCTGAAAGGCACACAAAGCTGGTGCCCAGAGCTCGAGCCCCCATCCCTCATCCACGCCTCACGGAACATTTGCTGGGAGCAGCGCATGCCGAGCGCACGGCGGCGCGCGGGAAGGGAAATGCCGCGGGGGCCGTCAGTACTGCGGGCCCTGTTTACCAACCAGGGCACGCTCCCTCGGCTTGGCCGCGTCACCCCTCCTCGCTGGTGACCAGCTTTGCCTCAGACCCACCTCAGAGCTCTGTTTTTTTTGGCGGGGCCTGCGACCCCGGGCAACCCAGCCCGGTGTTTGAGCCTTGCCCAGTGCATTGCAGAACGGAGAACACACGGGTTTTTGTTTCAAAGATATTGCTTAAAATAACTCCATCTCTAGAAAGTTGAAGTTGGACACCACCCCCTTCCACCTCTTTCGCCTTGCTCTACCCTCTTTGCACAGCTGTGGCTCCCATAGGGACCTAAAGACAGATGTGCCATGAGGATCTGGTTATCATTGCTTGTTCCCATCCCCACCAAAAAAAGAGGGGAAAAAAAAAAGGTATTTCTTTCTCTGGGCTGCTGGACAACAGCAAGTGTCTGTGAGAAGAAGGGGGGAAGTAAAGCATTGGCTGAAAAACA
>VXBB01000846.1:258625-318314 GCA_013399915.1 Illadopsis cleaveri | reverse complement strand
CCCCGCCCCCCCCCGTCATCCTGTGCTCTCTTCAAACACGTTTTTAAACATACCAGTTTTGGTCTGGTTTCCTGGATGGCACATCTTCGTGTCTAGCTGGGCTCCATCCATTTCCTCATGAGACAGGGTAGAACCAAGGTGACAAGATTGATGAAACATTTTGAATGAAGGGAATGGGTGAGGAAACCCTCCCAGGAAATCAGTGGAAGTGGGGAGAGGGAGTACTTTTAGTGAAAGGCATTGAGCAAATCTGTTTCAGGAGAGAAAAAGTAATTTATATTCTAGAGAAATAATTTGGCATTTCCTCTTGTTTGTCCTACCAAAATGATGAACTGACTAGTTTCATTTTATTTTATTTATTTTTTATTTTAAATTCAGTACCTGAATTTGCCCATGTTTCATTTTCTTTTGCGGTTTCGAGGTGGGTGAGTTAAAATGCCTGCCTCACCTAGAGTTCAGAAGCAACCAAGTTACTTCCACTTCTGGAGGGTCCTGTATTTTATTCCAAATTGGCACAAGATCTGTTCAGTTATTCTTAGCCTTCCTGACACCTTTTTGCTTTTGTTACATTAATGCATGGATGTGAAGAGGGAAGGGACTCTGGCTTCTGGATCCTGTTCCACTGAGCTGCTAATTCACATTAAGAAAGGTCAAGTCTAATAGAGCACTGCCTTATGCTGAGGCCAAGAGGAAAAGGAGTTCATTTGAAAACTCACTTTCCAGGTGTATTAACCCCTTCAAGTGCCATTAGGCTGTGTATCTGTCACAGCAGCAGCTCTTTTATGGAGGAGCCCAGATAAACTGGCTTATTTCTCAGCTTTCAACTCCAATTCTCTCTAGCTCAGATCACATCTCTACTATGTTCCCACTGCTGCTTAATCTCACCTTGTATCAGGCTGCTGCCTGCCAGGAGTAAAGACCCTCCTCCCTGCTAGGGTGTGGAGTCTGTACATGTCTGTTTATTTATCAGGGCACTCTATGCAGAGTGAAAAAAGGCAGCAAAACCAACTAAACAGGATCACATCATAATTTTTTTTTTTGATAGGCAAATGCAAAGGTACCTTCATGGGTGCAGTTGGAAGAGTTTTACTTCTTGGAGAAAGCTAGAAGGGTGAGGTGATACCATGCGCAGGGGACTTGATCTTTGCTACTTGTATTCCAGCTGTGAAATAAAGGACCTGAGTAGCTAAGAGGTGCTGGCTTCTGCCTGACACCATCCATATGTGTTTGTAAAATATGATGATAAAAGAGAGGAAGGCTGGATGGCTGCTCAGAGGGTGCATTGGGAAATGAAAACAAAGTTCATCAGCTGAGGGACAGAAATACATCTGTTTATCTTGAGCAGAAGTAAGAGGTATGAGGAGTGAAAGAAAATTTGCTTTTGTTGAAAAAGAGAAATACAGATCATGGTATTTGGCCACAACACTAAACCTGAGGCTGATTTGAACACTTTAAGAAAACAGAACTCTGGGCTCAGCCTCAAGGGAAAGAACAAACAATTTACTTTTCACTCTGTCTCAGTTCAGACCAAGTTAAGAAATGTTTTTCTTTGACAGGGACAGTCATGATGAAGAAAACAAAGCAAAACTACCACTCTGGGATTGTGGGTGGTTCTGCACAGAGCTTGGTACTGACCTGACTTCTGTAAGGGGAGAGCCCCAGGCAGTCTAGTGAATATAGATGCACAGCCAACATTGGCTCACAGTGCCCAAATGAACTTGTTAAAATACAGAAAGACTGCAAAAGGAAATGAAAACAAAACAAGAGAGATATCCCAGCTGTGTATATTCTACTCTTTCAAGATGTCTACTTCTACAGGGATCTTTTCTCCTTAACCTCAAAACAGTTCATTTTCAAATCTTTTTTTTGTAGAGGAGCTACTTTAGTGGTGGGTTTTTCTTCTAAACATACGGTGTTTAGTTTATGTCTCACGGTGAGACTGTGTGTGATTTTTTAAACATATATTTCTATGCACTTGGGAACATAATGGTTCCTGAGCCATTTAATGGAAGCTGTGTATGATGACCTTTGCAACGCTTCTCTTTGGCAATCTCAAATAAAACCTAGAGCTAGCACTAGCGTTGGCACAATACACCAGATGTCCCTTTCCTCACAAATAAGGACCGGTGAGAAGCCACAGTGGCCAGGTGACACGATGGGGAGCAGCAGTGATGTTTGCTGGAGAGCAAAGGAGTCGGTGGCACACGGTGCTCCTGGTCAGCACTGCCCTTTTCCAGGCACTCTGACGCCCCATGAGGCTGGCAGGCACCCTCCCTCCAGGAGGGGAACTCCCTCAGTGTTGGCTGGGAGAAGAAATTCAAGTCTTTGCCCTGTGTCCTTCGAGAAAACAAGAATCTCTCAGTTTGCGTTTATGAGAAGATTTCACATTTGATTCCAGCTGGAGGGAAATAGAGAAAAAACACACCCTTCCCTTCGCCAGGCTGGAGGTTGTCTGCACGCACAGACTGGGACTGTAGATTATTCCACAATGGTTTGAGTATGCCCCACTTGCCAGCCCTGCCAAGAAAGTCTTGATCCCAGGGGAAAGCAGCACATCCTTGGGTATGAAGGCCTCGCAGGTGGGCAAAGCAGAGGTGTGGCTGAGACAGGCTTTGTGCCACTCCATTTGGCACAGCTAATGACAAGGTTCCCCTTTGGCTTGCCAGGAGGGGCTGCTGCCTGCAGAGCACCTTCAGTGTGTAGCTCAGCTGTGAGAATATGCATGTTGGGAAAGTCTGCTCAGGGCTTTCGTCGCTGGTTATTGGTTTCATGAAGGCCAAGGCATTTTTGCGCAGAATCAGAAATCCTAGAAAGAGTCCCAAAGCACAAAGTTGTTCAAAATCTGGACTATTTCTGAGGGAAGAGGCTGAGTTCAGGCTGTTCTAGATGGAGGATGCCAAGTCTGGATCCAGACACAGATTTCTTGAGAAGAGCTCACATGTGAGAGTGCAATCTCTTCCCCAAAGGAAATAAGGGTGAGATATGCAGTTCAAATTTTGCCACACCTTATGTGCTCATAAATGTGAAGCTCCAGGTGAGACATGTCTGCTTAAATCAACCAGGGACTCCCCAGGTGCAGGCATAGGACAAGAGCCAGCAGTCCAGCTGGCCTTGCAGCTCTCTCCAGCTTTGAAGGATCTGCTTTGGAGAGGAATGGGAACCCAGATGGGAAGAAGAGAGGAACCAAAGTGAGCACAAACTGTGCAGGAGTGTGAGAAAGCAGGAGGATCAAACAGATGTCACCCTGAAGTCCCAATTCTCACTAGTTGTCTTTAACATGCTGCTCTGAGTAAAATACCTGGAAAATGGCATTTTGTGTCACCTCTGTCCTGCTCACCTTTCTGCTGCTCAAGAAGGGAGCATCTGTTACAGCGTCTGGTCTGCACTAGTGGGTGTGGTAAATGGTTTCATATAGCACCAGCTGTGGGCTCCAGCAGGATTATGTTTAAACACCTCTCTGCTGTTTTCTTTACCTTCTCTTCTTGTCCCATATTCTGCCGTGGCCTTCAGCAAGGCTGAGGAGGAGGGCAGGACAATTAGATGCAGAGCATTAATGATCATGATAAGAAGAGCCGATGCTGAATGCAATTCCCATTTCTCATTACTATGCTACTGTAGCTATGGTTTGGCCGTCCTCCTGGCCTTGGCAAACACGATCCACTTCATCTCCTGCTTCTCCTGTTGGCTGGGCTCCCATCCTCCTCTTGGCTCCTGCCGCCAAACTCCTGGCTGGCTGCAGTAATCCCACATAATATTTCATGCAAATTTATATGAAGCCCGTTACAAAGCTCAGCAAGGAGACACTGTTTCTTTTTCTTGATACAATTAATCACTTGTAGCTCTGCTCCAAGGACCAGCCTGTCTCCTGTGTAACTGCTCCTTTCTGTCAGCTGGGCTGAGAAAGTGCAGTACCACCGAGGGCAGGGAGAAGCCCGTCTCTTGCTTCCTCTCCCACAAAACCCCAGGTGAAATCACTCTCCTGAAAAGGCCCCTGCCTCCCTCCTACCTGTCTCACACAGTGCTGGAGTGAGTGCTGGCAGAGACCCCCACCTTATCCTGCAGCCCATGCTCCCTCCCTGCAGCCTGGGCTGCCCTCCTGCCTGCTCAACACCTTGGTGAACACACTGCAGCTTCTCCCCTTTCTCATCCTGTTGCTGGGAATATTGCACGGGATTGCTCTTGCCTCCTTTGGTTTCCATTACTTCATGCTGTCTAGTTAATCTTTCAGTGCACAACTCCTTCTTCACCCCTCCTTTCATCCCTGCTACCCACCCCCAGCCTTTTCAAGTATTTCTAGTTTGTGGCTGGGTAGTTTTTGTTTTTTGTTGTTTTTTTTTTTAAATACCCCAGAAAGTTAACCCACAGTCTAATGTTTCTGTGGCTAAACAGAAGACTCAAGTCTCTGGCCTCGTCAATCCAGGACCTCACACTAGTAGTGAAATTCAGAGAAACAGGAAAAAAAAACCCCAACAAAATGGATCTCTTTTTGACTTGCAACTGTGGGTGTCCACTTCTTCACTCGATACTTCCTTGCTTGGGTCTGTCTGGCTCATCTCCCAGTTTCTCATCTTCCTCCTTGTCTCAAATATAGCATCAAGAAAGTAATTAACAATCATATGCTTAACAAAAGCCTGTATCTCCCTTTTTAGCATCAGGCCCAGAAAGCTTTTGAAAGATGCAATCTGTTTTCTGCTATTCCTACAAAATTTGGGGTGGTCTTTGGGTTCAATAAGAGATAGTAAAGGAAAAAAGTAGTTTAATTATGTGTTTAGGAATTCTTAAGACAAATGCTAGAACAACTGGCTGTATTTATTTTTCGAGCTAAGTACCCAGAATGTCCCATTTTCCCTCCCAGAATAAACTCAGGCCATGTGTGGTAAAAGAAGGAAACTAAATAAGAAGTTGGCCTTTTTCTCTTGTTTCCCACTCCACAGATTCATTATGGGAATGTTCTGTAGTCTCTGAAGCACAACCACTGATTGCTGTTAAGTGAAATACTCTTGCCCAAGAGCTGCGGTTCCTGTGTTCAAAGCATATTTACAAGTTCCCAAGGAATTTGGGGAACAAATCTATTATACTCTAGAAATATTTTCCAGTTGCCACTGGCTTACCTGCCAGAGAAGTATTTCCTCTCAGCAGAGAGTTATCTTTCACTGGCTCTCCAAACTGATGCATTTCAGGGACCTATTTGCAACCTGAGATTAGAGCAATAACCAAACCAATGGGAGGGGAGGTTGCAGTCACATCTATCAGGCAAAACCATTTCTGGAGGTCAAATTTGCCTGACAACTTTCTCACACCTCTTTTTTTTTTTTTTTAAATGATACAGAAATTTCCTTCTAAATTGGTCCAGTATCTGAATGGCTGAAAAGGCAGCAGTACTTGGTGGCACTTATCTAGAAATTATGGCATCGCAGGGAATAAAATGTTGACAGAACAAACTGGGGAAGAAAGCCATGGTATGAATCTGATATTTATCCAACACTTCATCCTCTGATCAGGAAATCTCCAAACCATTGGCTTCCAGAGAATGAGACAGTATACAAAGGGAAATATCATACCTGGAAGAAATAGGCACCTGTTTCTTATACATTTTTTTTGGTAAGTAGACAATAATTTCCACTGCCAGAGACAAGATATGGGGCCTGAGGAACCCTTTTCGCCAGCCTCATTTTCTTATTGCCAAAGCTACAAAATCATTTTGTCTGTGTGTGTGTGTGTGTGTGTGTTCTTTCATTTTGGGTTTTGGTTTTATTTCTTTGGGGTTCTGTGAGGTGAGTTGTAGGTTGGTTGTTTTTTCAGTCAGCAGCAAAATACTTTTCTGTCAGTTGCTTGTTTTTTGGTTATTAAACATGTGTTTCATTCACACAATTTTAAAATTTGGCAAATTTACATTAAAAATAAAGTATAAAACAAAATATTTGAAAATAAAAATAAATATAATATTTTATAAATAAAATATTGTAAAGTAAAACATAAGTACTTTTCATGTCTTTGTAGAGCACTATTTTACCACCATCAGAAACGGCCTACGCAGGAGACTTCTTTTTGTACAGTTAAAAGTAGAGAAGGGAATTTTCAGGACAGCTTTCATAAAAGGAGAAGGAATTGAAACTGAGATATACAGTGCTTTATATTTTCGCTGATGAGTTTTTGGAAGATAGCAATTTCTTACCACTCTTTTAGTAAAAAATACCACAATCTTTTACTTTCGACTTAGACCTGACCAAAGTTGGGATTAAAATGGTTATTAAAGGACCTTGAAGCAGTCAGAAGTTTGAGGGAGACTTGCTTGTATATTTTCCTTAAAGCAAGAATTCCCCCAGAACACCAAAAGGAATTCCAAAACTCCAGAGCTGGGGTTTATGAGAACCTGAATTAAAGTAGGGATCTTTTTTACAACATAGAGAATGAAGGTGTTCAGGTTAACATGCATGAAAATACTGGAATTTGAAGATAATTCTCCCTGCCCATTGGAGGAGGTGATAATTCTGCTCAGGTTAACTCACAGCATGACAGGATTTTGATGTGCACCACCTGCTTCCTGGGATGCAGCAGCTCTGCACAGGCTTCTCTGGGTCTCTGGGTCCCTCTGTGTCTGCTGCCTGCTCTCCTTAGCAGCCCGTGATTTCTCCCTGACTCAGAGTTGATGTTTGCTGTCCCCCTGCCACAGGATTTATCTGTTGAGATTCACTCAGGGAAGAAGCAATATTCCCACTTTCCCTCTTGTCCAGCTGCCAGGGCAAGGAAAAGAGGCAGTTCTCCTTTCTGTTGCCCAACCACTCCATCTAAAAGATATACCCCAAGGAAGACTGTCTCGTACTTGGAAATATTAAGTTGCCAACAGACAAAACCAGAAACTTCCTGTTGCAAGACAGAAAAAAGAAAATCCTTATTTTTTTGTTCTTTTAAAATAACATGTTCGGTAGAGAACACAGCTTGGTGTCCCCTCTTGCTTCCTTCAGCTTCCAACCTATGTGTCCTGCTCTAAGTATCTTTGCAGGATAACTGCCTGGTAACTGTTTTACATATTGGAAAGTTCTTTGAGTGAGAAAATGGTGCCAGTGTCTGTGTGGTTGTCTCCAGTGTCAGATGGAAAATTTCAATGACAAGCTGACATCTATGCCCTGAAGCCTGCCTGAGAGCACCTTCAAAGGTGAATCACAAGAGGCCTGCTCTTCCCAAAAAAGATTTTCAAAGATATTTTTAGGATGCTTGAGGTTTTTTCTTCTTGTGTGGTAAAGGGAGAGATAGCGTTGCACAAGAGCCTGTTGATCTCTCAACTGGAAAGGAGCAGTAATTGTCTTTGAACACCACGGCTGGGGCTCCTAATTCCTGGGGAGTGAATGCTGCCAGATGTGCTTGACCTGGACCATGCATAGGGAACTGAGGAGGGGCTCCTGAATGTAAACCTGCCAGTACAGTGTGAGAGGAAGTAGTTAGCCCAGCCTCTATTTTTGAGCCAACTGTGTGTGATTTCAGGGCTACCCAGAGATTTAGCTTAAGTGCTGTCTTCCGTACATCAAAGCTGTGAATCCAGGCTGGATGATAGAGAGCCATGGCCTGCAACATGATCCATCATCCCCTTCAGACATGCCAGGAGGCCCATCTGTTTACTTAACAGTTTTATGAAAGCAGTTGGGAGGAAGAGCTTCTATTTGACTGGAGAGATTTATTTATTTATTTGCTCATATTTATATAAATAAATACAAAAGAAGTGAAAAAATGCCACTCTTCCCGTGACAAAAGTTACCAAAATAGCCTTTCAAAGATCAGTGACAACACTAAAACTTCCCTGCAAAACATAACCCACCACTATTCGTTTCTGGTGTGTTACCTTTACAAACTGCCCTTTCTGCTTCTTTTGCCCTGAGGTTATAATATTTTTTTCCCAAAGACGAAAGCTAAGCTTAATCAGGCTTCCAGGATGCTCATTAGCAGGATCCTGGGGAAGACTGGAAGCAGGAATACACACTAACTGCCCAAGCTGAGGACAGCAGGGGAGAGCACCCTGGAAAGCTGATGTGCTTTCACAGGCTCTAGCTGATGTCAAGTCATTTGATGGTGAGGGACCACGGTAGTTCAGAGGATGGAGGAGAGTTTCAGGGGACAGTGGCTGCAGAGCAAGCACCTGGCAAGACTTTTCAATAGAAGGCACATTCTAGAGCAGCACATCACAAGCTACAGTGCTGTATCGCTGCTTTTTCAATATTCTGGGAGCCACAGGCTCTGTTTGTGAATCTTGAGCGGTTCATGTCATGCTGTAATGATTTAATATCCCATCTGTCTCTGGACACTGACAGAAAATCCCCCTGGGCATAAGCTCTGGCAATTTGAGATGCTACTTCTGCCATGGATGACCCATCCCAAGGCAGGGCATTGCTGCTTTGTGGCAGAGATAAAAGAACGAGCTACAAGTCGCCTTGCATCCACCGATAATCTATTGCACCCAGGAGAAGGAAAGCTTGGATTAATTGGACCTTGAAATGAACAGTCTGAGCCAGAGATGTATGTCCTGTCCCACCACTCCCTCTGCTTGGCAGCCAACCCTGCCAGATGGCCCCAGCCTGGGAAAGCCACCATGCACGTGAGTCTGTGCCTTGGATATCTGAGCAGAGGCAGCTGGCTGCTGCGCCGAGGACACCATGACAGTCACAGAACCCTGATGGAACAACACCCTTCTCTCTCCATCAGCACTGCTTTGAAGAGGTTTTTGGGAAAACCAGACAAGGTTATTGCCATGTTTCCAGTGAGAAAAGGAGTTCACATTTGTTAGGATGTTAAAGGATTTTGGCCGGAAAAGAGCCTGTAGTTATTTGCACAATTTTACTTGTACAGACACCCAGGTACAGATGCTTTCATGGAAACTCTGGCTACATAACAGTATTAATTTTGTCTGAGTCCTGAGAATATTTTTGGGAGCTTTCAGAAACTTACAGGAAGTACCTTTCATTTTCATTTATGTATAGGTTTATTGTTATTTTTATGTATTAAGCAAATAAATGGAGACACTTTTACTTTGCCTCTACTAGATTTCATGCTAAGAAGGAAGGTGTGGTGGAGGGGATAAAAATCTTGGCTGGACTAATTGAAAAACAAAGCTCATGGCAATGCAAAAGTTGAATGCTCTTTCTAGAAAACCTGGTCTTAAGAGCCATGGGCTCCTCTGAGACTGCCTGGGCTACTGCTTGTGTTGTGGCAAAGCAAACAAACAAACAGAGTAAAGTAAAGATGAGAGGGTCCACTGAGATTTGGGTCTTTCACTGTCTCTTTCATGAGAATGAATGGGGTGACCACACAGACTTGGAAAGCCCTGCAATGCTTGAAGCTGCTGCTGGCTTTCAAGCAGGCAGAATGCAGGTTTGTCTGGGATTCACTGAGAGTGTTAGGGAGTCAGTTTGAGGGGCTTCAAGGCAAACCAGGAGTTTTTATTGCTCACACGCAGGAGGAAAAAATTTAACAGCTGCTCTTTACTCTCACCAGTGGTATGTAAGCAGAAACTTGAATTATACAAGAGAGTCCTAAGAAACTCCTGGAAAGGCTGTCTCCCCATCTTTGCTGCCTGGAGACCCTTTTATGAGCATGAACTCAATTCCCAGCAGCAGTAGGGAATCTCCTGTTCAGCCTGAGGTGGCCAAGGTGCTTTCCTAAACATCTGGGTGGTCTCAGCCCCCCTGAAAGGAAAACTCTTTCTGCTGAGCAATGACACACCAGGTACAAGGAGCATGTATTGGCCAGAAATATGACATAGGGGCTCCAAACACAAGCATGCTGTGTTCCACTGCACAGCCCTTTGTTCTCTTTTCTCCTTGAGTTCTCTCAGCCTGGTCTCAGAGATCTATAATCACGGCTTTTAGAACTTACTGGAGCAAGTTCCTCCAAGTCATATGTGGAAAAATGAGAAGAGCTGTTTACCAGGCAAAGCATATCTAGTTCTGTCCTCTATGCCTACCTGAGAAGAGAAAACAAATCCCTTTGACTGCACATTGTGACTACAGCAATGGTTCCCCCTTTGCTGCCAGAAAAATACTTGGATATGGCCTCTCTTTCCCCATTTAAGTTCTTTCCTTTCTGCTTCATTGCCTCTCCTGAGAGAGCACTAGCAAAACTGTAATTATCATGCATAGGCTTTGGATGCTTCTTTGTCTTTAATCGAGACACTCTGTTCATGAAGGTAAAATAAACTAATTTTTTTATCACATGGAAGATTATGTTATTTAAGGTAGTTGTGAAGATGGAAAAATTTCCAGAAGTGCCTTTTGCTGTAGAATTCAAATAGGCACCTTAAAGGTAGCAGAAAGAGAAAATTTCTGTCTCTGGTGCTGTCATGGTCTGGTACCTTTCATGAGCAGCAAATACAGTTTTCAAACCACTATAAAGAATAAAAACTCAGAGCTGATAAACTTAAAAAAATATACTATGACAGAAATCTAGCAGTAGAAACACACCATGAATGAAATTTAATTCCCTTTGAAGCAGGCAACGGCATCATAAAGAGGTAAAAGTATAAGAAACATGGGGATAACTAAATTAGGTTATTAATGACTAAAAGAAAATCCAACCCTAGAGCTGAAAGAAAAGGAGGCTGCATGATGAAAACCATACAAGTTAGAAGAGGAATTAAACCAAAACCAAACAATAACTTTGCAGTTTTCTCCTCTAGCACAGAGCTTGTCCTGACCACAGTGCTCTGTGCCCGGTGGGAATGCAGAACAATAGAAGGCTTTGAAGATAAATGGTTGTTAAGGTCAGAAGGAGCTTGTTGGACTTTCCACAGATAATAAGTCATGGATCTTCAGCCAGCAAGAGGCCACAAAATATCAGTCAATACAAAGCCTAAAATATAAAGACTGAGGCCTTAGATTTGTTCTGTTTTCAGCTAACTATAGGTTTCCTGAAGGAAATTAGATAGCTAGATATAGGAAATGTACAATAGTCTGAACTGCCATTTTTTTACAGTAGTCTGAACTGCCATTTTTTAAGTGAATCATAATGACTAATCCTGAATCCATTAGGCTTGCCTTAGGTAGTTTTTCCTTAGTTGCAAATGGAAAATATGTTTGTTTGTTTGTTTGTTTATGGGAGTATGTCATAAATATATGGCTTTCAGAAGAAAATCAAAGTTGGAGATAGTCATAAAATTTTGAGACCATATTTGAAACAGTTTTTTGAAGAGCTTCTTTTCCCATAAACACATTCCCCCTATAAAATTGCTGAGCTCAGATGAATATTAGATAAATCTCTTGATAGCTTAGAGGTAGGTAATTATTCATGTCTGCTGTGAAAGTAATGGGGAATAGTGGACCTTTGCTACGAAAAGAATAGGGAATAGTGGATCTTTGCATTACTGCTGCCATCAGGAACTTTAGAACAGGGTGATGGGATTACACACATGCTTTCAGTTCCCGAGGGCTTGGGAGAAAAAGAGAGTTTGCTCACTATAATTCTGAGAAAAGACAGAAATAACCCACAAAAAGCACCTCAAATCAGCCTGATCAAAACCTATTCACCTGGAGAAGGCTGGCATAAATCCCGTATGAAATGCTGAGGAAAATCTCAGCCATGTAGACACCACAATGTGACTCCCATTCTTGTTCATCCTTCATCTGTGCTAAGCTGGAGTGGACACGACCATGGTTCAGTTGTGAAGTGACTGCAGAGCAGCAGGTAATTGTTGGGTGCTGTGGAGGTTGAGGAGCAGCTGTAGCTGTGTCAGGCTTCCTTTTCTGCATGAGGAGCTGACACTCAGTGCTAGTAAAAGGCTCAAAATGCTCCCCTCTGTGACTATTCAGAGGTCCAGGACACAGCAGAGTCACATTTTCTGCAGTGTTTCCATGACTTCCTGCTCTCTGGACCAGGTGGGTTCAGAAAAAGAATGTTTTATGTTATCTGGCATGCATCCATTGTCCTCTTCCAAGAGTCCACCTCAGGTGGGGATGATTTTCTCTGAAAAATGGCATGTACGTTTTACCCTGAATCAGATGCACAAGGCTGATGTTCTCAGTACACAACATCACTGCAAATTGGATAGGAAGCCAACTTTTATTTCTTAGAGCTTGCCGCCTGCCATAACATCTTGACTTGTTCCACATGTTCCCTACACTATAAACAGAGCCCTGAGTAACCTGACACAGTGTCACAAATTAAAATAAGAAATACTGCTTTAATTAAAACACTAGAGTGAATTTGTTCAATAATTAGCAGTTGGATTTGTTGGGGAGGTGGTGGGGTCTGCTGTGTATGTTCAGAAAGGGACCACAGGCTAAGATACACAGCATCTCCCTTGAGGGCATGAAGTAAATTGATTAAACAGTGCCACAGGTCATGCTAAGATTTATAGCCAAGGTCTCTAATGTGTTTTTTGAATGAAAGAGCAAAACCCCTATGGTTTTCACTTCAAAACTTTTGGCAGGCTCCCTATTAACTCCACTCATATGCCAGCATGGTGGGCAGTGCTGGGAGGGTACTTTATTCTAAGGTACTAAAAACTGTGATTAGGCAATGATTTATGGCTTTCCTTAAACTCTGAAGTGACTTTTTTTAAATAGGAGTATTTTTGGCTAGGCTAATTGAACTAAAAGTTGACTGATTTATGATTTAATTTACAAAACCTTTTGCCACACCTTTAATGATGAAATCTCCTTCTTTTTTTTCCCACTGAGGCATATTTTCCATTACTGCTATGCCAGTATAGCATTGAAAAAGCAGTTGCCATCTCAAACATCACTGAAAGGCTCCATTTCTTCTTGGAGGCCGTTTAAATTATATATTTAAACTCATCTTTCCTCACCTCCTTCTTCCCCCAAACAGTAAAAGAAATTATTCCTACAGCATTTTTAAAGCTTGCATGAATCCTGAAGTTCTGTCCCACACAGAGCCAGTCAGTGAGATTAAGGCTTGTTCCATTATTTTCTTTACAGAATATGTGAGCTTCTCATGCTTTGGTACATACACCCAAGGGGGTGAAAACACCCAAGAGCAGCCTCTTTAATCCACCACTTCAAGCTGCTCTAAAGGCATAAAAAGCCTCTTTGTTCTCCTAAGGCAGTTTAGCATGGAAGTCACCAAACTGTTGCCATTTATTGATTTCATGGTGGTTTGTCTGAAGCGAGAGCAGAGCAAAGGCAGAACAGTTCTTTGCCAGTTCCTTTGGCCTCCAAATGGAGCTCTGGAAAGTCAGCATTGGCATGGTAAGTGCTCTGCTGGAGAGTGACAATGACTCATCCCTATCTGTCCCTTTCCCTGGAAGCAATGAGGGGTGGCACAGAACGGAGCCCGTAAAGACTAAAATCTCCCGTTTCCCTGTTTCAGTCGCATCAATTCCGTGTCTTTTGAAAAATCTACCCAAACCTTTTGGAAATCTCCCCAGTTTTAATTCTGCTACAGGCATTTCAGACACCACAGAATGCATTTATAATCCTGTTTAGACTTTTCACCATTCACTTCTTACTGTTTCTTGATGTTGCTCCTATAACCTTCAACCATTCAAGCAAGCAGCCACAGGGATCCACATTTTTTCAGAGTCTACCTGAATTTTTTAGTTACGTTTTGTGCTGCCAGTAAGATGTGCTGCCAGTAAGCACTTGAAACGCATCTCCATGCTGTGTAAAATGTAAAATATCACCAGTAAAATTAACTGACTAGTTGAAAAAGAGAGTGACTCTGGTCAAGTCAAACTCACCTAGGTGTATGGAGAACAACAGATAATATTTGCAACAGCACATTAGTCTATACATGTGAACAAAAGACACCAACCATAGAGACACTCCAAGATGATAATCTGATTTTTTACAGTGTTTACTTTCATGTACTTGCTGTTTTCAGTAGTTTCTGGCTGTTTCATTACAGAACAGTATTAAGACATGAGAAAGGGTAGGACAATCTAAAAGGTTTAAAAACAAAGCTATAAAACTTGTTGTTCCACTCCTCTAAGGAAAGCTCCAAAGCTGTAAAAAAATGGGCCTGGGGGAGTGTTGAAACAGGGATTTTATGTCAGAATGTCTTGCAGAGCTTGTCAGAAGTCACAAAAATCTGTAAACAGATCTGGGACACACAAAATACTCCAAAGCAATGATCAGTATCTGGAGAAAGACAAGGGAACTCTGAAAGATTTGACTCTCAAAGATTCACATTCATCAGACAAATTGTTCACAGCCAGAATTGACCACGAGTCTGCAAATGAAATTGGTTTTTTTTATTTTTTTATGGTTCAAACAGAAAGCTGTTTTATATTTGTAATAAAATAGAACAAGGTAATAGAAATTACATAGGTGAAACTATAGACTTATATAGAAATTATTGATAACCCACACTGAAGATTATAAAGTAAAATGAAGTAATATCATGGAAAAAAATAACAGTTTTTGATACCTCTTGGGGGAAAAAATCAGTGATAAGCTACAAGTAAAGGGATGGAGAACTTTTTGGGTTTGGGTGTTTTTTTGGTAGTTTGTGGTTGTTTTGTTGTTTTTTGTTGTTGTTGTTTTTCTTTGAATGAAGGTGAATTTACTGAAGTGGGACAGGGAAGGTTTTCTTTGAAAAGTGTGGACAAGAGAGAACTCAGATGTCCCATGCTATGCCTTTTGTGAGTGTAAAAGAGATATAAAGAAGGTAGTGTTGCAGGTAAAGTAATTTTCTGGGGATTAGGCAAATGATGGAAAAATTTACAGAACAGATACACAAACTGGTAGAGAAGATACAAATAGCCTAAGAATGCAGTCCTCTCCATGTGTTTGGAAATGAGCCTCATGCCAAATATTTTCCTGTCTTCTGTGCCTTTATATGCCTGTGACATTTCTCTGAAAAACAGAGCATCCACCTCTGTGCACAAATAGTTCCACTTTTGGACAGCACTCCTGAGGAATTTTGGCAGTAAGTCACAAAAGCAAAACTACCTGGATATATTTCTAGAGCTGAGCAGCACAAATAGAATTCATAAATACAATAACTGCTTCTGTTGGACGAAGGAGATATCCTTGCCCAAGGGAGACCTGAAGGTATACACAAGGTTGATACTGCAGGCCTTACTGAAACAGTCCTCCTTGGTTATTGACTTGAGTGGCAGAAACAATCTGGAAAATCATTTAACGTTCAACTTGATTGTTAGTTACTGCTTTTGTGACATCTCCCCTGGGAAGGAGCATGTGAGGACACTCCGCTGCCACAAAGCATCAGTGTGAAATTTTTGGAAGCAGCTGTGGGAGGCTCTAGCACACAACAAGAACTGCAGCTCAGACACTGAGTGAGACTCCCAGTCTGTGTTTGCTTTGCAGGTGTCTGTGTATCTTTATGGTGGGTGTCTTTGCTGTGGCTGTTATGGGCTCATTTAGAAAGGTAAAGCTCAAAAACAACTGAACCCAACAACTTGACCTATCTGGCTCATCAGTGTTAGTCAGATTTAAAAATCAGATTTTCTGGAAAGAGTAATCTCAATTACGTGATTTGTTTCTTCACAGTTATGTGAAGAAACAAAATCAACAAGTCTTCAATGCTTGTATCCTTTAATTAAAATCCTCGGAAAGTGCATCAAGGATAAAGAACAGAAATGTCTTACTCTACACATGCAGGTAGTTAACTCTCTTAATTTGATAATAACTGAACTATTATCTCAAAATTGGCATTATTTATAAAGCTTGACTTTAGATAGTAACATACCTTGAAGATTTGCGCTCCAACCATTCCCAAACTTCTTCACAGAGAAAGGATAATCTCTTTTTTATCCTCTTTGTGTGTGTGTATGTGTGTGAGAACTCAAGAAAGAGGGAATGGAAACACGTTTCTTTATGGCATGAGTAGAAGTTTTGAAAATTTGAGTTTCAAAAAATAAATGAATGAATTGGAACTTTACCAGAGCAGATGTTCTCTTCACCTGTTATGTTTAGCAAAACAAGATTCATTTTAAAATACCTCCTGCTTCTCTTTAGAGGTTATTCTGTGGCATTGCAGATATAAGAGGAAAGAGGAAATACAGAGCAGCAGATTTGTGGGTGCCAGTCAAAAGGGGTCCATGGAGTCTGTAAAAAAGTAGTGCTGTTGGGCAGAAAGCTTAAATTCAATCTTTGGGAAGTCAGGGGCAGAATTCCCATTACCTTTGATGCTGTTATGACTTCAGCCTTTCTTGCCAACAGCTATGCTCAGATCTCAAATTTTCAGTGTAAATTTTGCCCCAGTTTGATTTAGTAATTTTGAAAGATTGTGCAGGCCAATTTCATACCCGTAAAAGACTATTTAAGTCATAGTTTTTTTAGTTCCAGAGGAACAAAGACTGATTATTTTTATTTTTCTAAAAAAACCCTCGTTTTCTATAAGGTCTAAATAAATGTTTTATTTTCATCAGCTCTTTTCTAGGTCTTGATAGATTATTGGAAAGAATGCATAGGGAGGGGAAAAATAGGAGAATTCTTATCACAGGAATTTTTTTTGTCTGGTGATGGAGAGAGCAGATGATCAGTTAGTATTTTCACAGGACTTACCTTCAGTGAGTGGGACAAATCACATATTTTCCACCCAGGCCATTTTAAGGAAAACTTTATGTCAAGTAAGTAAAAGCGTTCATCACAAAGTCACGTTAATATTTTTAATATATTTCTTTAAAAATGTAACTGAACAAAGTTGAGATGGGATGTTTGCTGAAAACATCTTAAAATTATCTGAGAAAACAAAAAAATATATTCTTTTTTTTTTCTCTTTTCACAAGAGAGGAGTTACCTCTGGCAAGAGGCTCTCTGAGCATACGTGCAACTACGATTGTGTACATCTCCAACATGTGTATTTGGGCAGGCATGGGCAGATTTAGCCTTGGGCTAGGCACAAATTCACATCAGAGGGCCCTGAGAATGCACAAAGCATTGGGTCATGCTGCAGAGCAAGAATTACAGTTCAAGAGCAAGTTCTGAGCAAGAATTACCTACAGTGTCTGTGGGTAAATTCACACCAAGTGGTGTTTGATGGCACTTTTGCTGATAAACCTTATCAGGGCCATGTTTACCTTAGAAACTATCTGCAGGACACAGAAACATGGAATCAACATCACCACATCAACCAGAGCGTGGCACTGAGTCTTTCTTCAGACACCACCTTAACCCAGCAGCAGTTTTCATTCCTGTTGCTTCTATGCTTTATCTGTTTGAGGTGAGAATTTGTAATCTAGAACCTCCTTTCAACCTAGTAGCTACATACTGTTTATTGAAAGGTCTTGCTACTAAGAAAGATCAAAGTTGTGTTTTCTGTTGCTACTAGAAGTAGTTCTGAGGATAGTACTCAGCCAGCCAGGCCCAAACAGGGAAATTAAACAATCAGGCAATTTTCAGATAGTTTAATTCTTGCAGGACTATTTTCCATGGTGGATGAAAGGTTTGAGGTGAACCTGATTTTGTATTTCAACAAGGACAGCTACCTTGCTATCTCTGAGCAGACTGGACTCAGAAAAGAGGAATGGAAATTGTTTCATGAGTGGACAAAATATCAAGCAGGGATGTTCAATACAGAGATAGGACAAGGGGAAATGGCTTCACACTGACAGATATTAGTTTTAGGTTGGATATCAGGAAGAAATTGTTCCCTGTGAGGGTGGTGAGGCCGTGGCACATGTTGCCCAGAGAAGCTGTGGCTGCCCCATCCCTGGAAGTGTTCCCGGTCAAGCTGGATGGAGCTTGGAGTAGCCTGGGTAGTGGAAGGTGTCCCTGCCCATGGCAGGGCATAGCACTGGATGATCTTTAAGGTCCCTTCCAACCCAACCCATTCTGTGGTTCTCTGAGGATTCTATGAATTCCAACTCATAGAGAAAGGATGGGCATGGGCAGAAATGCTTTTTCATTCCACAAACACGGCCCAGACCCACTTCCCCATGGACTTCTGACTCAGCAAAGCATCACATCATGTACTTCACTGTACATAGCTTTCACTGGTGGCCTTTACTGTCACATGATTTATTCTTGCAGCTGAAGAAGTGAGAGACTTTTTAGTTAAGAAGATGAACACATTGTCATAACTGTATGGAGATTAGAAGAGAAAATATTAAGAGCACGCTGTGGTATTCCAATGTGACAGAGAATACTTTTGATACAAGCTCTCTCCATACTAGTTCATTATTAGAAGCTGTTCTTTTTTGATTCCAGTCTCAATGACCTTTCTAATTTAATTTCTAAATCACCCTCCCCACGCTCTGAAGAAAGAATTTACGACTCCTGTTTTCTAGTTGGGAGAAAGTAGAATGCCCCCAAAAGAGATTCAGACCAGATTTTGCATAGGATCTTTAAGAAGTGCTCAGCTTTGAAATTTAGATAGATGGGTGTCTTTGAAAAGGTTTCTGGGCCATCTGTGCACTTTTATGTGACTCCGTATCATAAGATCCCCCCAACTTCACTTAAAATGAATTCACTACCATTGTGAAGAAAATCTTTAGCAGAACAAGGCAAAGAAAACAGTCTCTCAAGTCCACAACCAGTTCTTTCCTGACATTGTATTTTTCAAAGAAGCAGAACATTTAAAAACCTTTGTGTATGTTTATCTCCGTGCCTGCATTTATCAATATCAACAATACTGATTTATAAAACTCTCTTTGGGAAGTACTAAGTCAAAAACATCTCTGCCATACTTTGTAGATCTGACTGGTTGCTCATAGAAATAATCTGATCCAGTGAGATTCAAAATGTATATTTTAAAATAGTTTTAAGTGGTGTATGTGTGGTGTTTTGTTTTGTTTTAAAGTTTGTTACTTAGTTAGTTTCCTCTAGATTTCAATACAGCCTGGACATGTGGCAGCTTCTTGCATTTGTGCAATTTAAAGACTAAAAAATTTCTGGGATTAGCAGGACACTCCCAGCTAGGTCACAGCATCTTATTATGTGTCAAAGTTTGGAGCAGTGAGAAGCAGTAATTGCTGAGCCTTGGCTGCATCCTGTCTATGCTCTGGGCAGTTCAGGGTGTGTGTACATGTGTTTGTTTTATGCATGTCTGTCATAACTTGTTTTAGGGATTCAACCAACCATTTGTCTGCAACCTGGCTTAGTAATAAGTAAGTCAGAGGAAGGAGGGGGCCCAGGGGAAAAAAAGGTAAGATCCTATAGAAGCTTGAAAAATATAAACAATAGATGAAAAAGAAATTACTTAGAGGGTTCACACCGTTCAGTGATGGATTAAATTTAGCTGGGAAAAACTGATGAGAAATAAGGAAAGTATTGCTGTCACTAAAATGACATTTACAAACTGCTCTGGACCAAAGTATTACTAAATATACAGTATGAAGCCAATTTAAATAGATTGTCTGATTTTCTTATACAGCCTTTATTATAATTATGGAGACCTACATTGAAGTGAAGAGATTCAAGGCCTCCTTCTTTCTCACAGTCAGACTACTGTCCTGCAGTTGTGCAATTGCTACATCATCCAGGTTTGCTTCATCATCCAGCCTTTACACATGGCATATTTGCCTGTCAATCCCTCTATGGAAAAACACTGGCCAGTATCCATCTCTTACCTCGCACAAAAAAGGCTCTGTGGTCTAAATGTTTTCAAACATGCATAAGGCATGGAGTAAGTGCCTTGCATGATTGCTCTTCTGCTTGCCCCAGGGTTTTGTAATCCATCTACCTGTGCCACAGCCCCTTTTCAGCTGGGCAGCTGTGCTGTTATGGCTGCTGCTGTCCCTTTATTAGTCCCTCCTACAGTGATGGTCTCGAGGGACAAGCAGAAAGCATGTTTTTCATGAATACGTACCCCTGGATATGTTGATGGCCAGGGTGGTCTACCCCTTTGTTCATTACCCTGTGCAATATCAAGTAAACCAAGAGTCTCTGTGCAGTGTGGTGAAAAATAGAGCAGGCACAGCAGCTCAGCCAGCTGGCCCTGTATCTTGTTTCAGCCAGCAGTCACACTGGATGCTAGAAAGAAAAAGTAAAATAGCTCAAAGCGATGACACTTCTTCAGAATACCCTCCCACGTCTCCAGCAGTTGGTGGCACAGAGGTTTCCTGAGTCAGAGGCTGTGGGGAGTGCAGCAGCTCTCAGCTTGTCCTGCAGAGACTGCCAGCAGAAGCGACAGTGATGCACCACAGCTCCCCAGGCACCCTGATGCAAGTGAGCACTGAGTGAAGGAAGGAAGAGAAAACAGATGTCTTTCCCTACAGCTTGCAAAATACATAAAATTTGGGGAGGTAGGCGACGGGAAAAAAAAAGTGAGAAATGGTTGAGGCTATTTGCATCTTTTAGTTCTACCATGAGATGTTTAAAATTTTTTGCATATTCATACACACAGTAATTGATTCTCTCTCTAGCCATTCTGGATGTTATGCTGTCTTTCCTGCACCTTCACACATAACAGCTGGTGTACCCACACACAGATTTTAAACATGTAAAGGTCAAACTTCATTTTTCCTGCCTAAATAGTGCTTTGTCTGCATCATATTTTTCCTCGATTTCACAATGCCACAGAACAGGAAGAAATTTGTATTGCCTTTTGCAAATAAAACAATGAAAACTAGGCCAAAGGCAAGTGAAGGATCAGTCAGTGGAATTCCAAAGTGGAACATTGCATAGGTGCGTGTCCTTCAGTTATAGAGACTTGTCTCCAGATGGAACAGCCATGGGAAATTTCAAATCTGGGTGATACCCTGGCTGCCTCAGTGGTCCAGGACTAAATTCTAACTCAGCAGGTATGGGGAGAAAAGTGTTTCATGTCTCAAGCTTCACTTGTTATATGTCTGTATTGTAACAGAGGAAGTCAACATCTGGAGTAAAACTCTTGTAAATTAATGGAAATATCTGAGAAATTATGCCAGTATCCTTCTAACACAGATTTTATATTGTTACATTAGTAGACTGTGCCCTGAACTTGTAAGTTCAGCCAACTATGTCTATAAAATGCAGAAGAGACTCTATTAAATATTTTAGTGATTAAAATGTAATAATTTTAATCAAGTGTGAGGGTAAGTGTTGCTGAGGAAGAAAACTAGATATGTTCCTACAGATATACTTGATGGCAAAACAACTGCTCCAACTTGAAACTGAGAATCCATGAGATCAAGCCAAAACTCAGACAGTTGTGTCCTGATTTGAGGGTGAGTAGTTTTCAGGGCATGGCTGAGGTGGCTGTTAAGTGTGAGGCAAAAGTTTTAGTGAGGTGAGCAGTGGAAAAGATGACAGTTCAGTCTAGGATGCAGAGTCAGATTTAAGATAAGTATTATTATAAACTTGAAACAAAGTTTACCTCTATTCACAACTTTGTTCAAAACATTTTAATATATCAATTGCAGAAATGAGAAAAAGAAAGAGAAAAAAGAAAAAGAAAAAGAAAAAGAAAAAGAAAAAGAAAAAGAAAAAGAAAAAGAAAAAGCCAAATCTTATTGCTAGTTTCTGCGTTCATTGGCTTTTAAAGGGAGGGCACATTCAATCTCCAGTCACACTGGACTAATGTCCTAGGAACTTTACACCAGACCCAGATGGTGGATTTTGGGAGGTCAAGGGGAATGAATGTCTCCTTATTCCTACAGTGCCAAGAACACTTTGGCTTCCACTGCCCAATAAGCAAAGCAATACCTAACAGGACCTTAGATATCCCAACAAGCTGTTGTAGGAACCTGGACACACACAAACCTTTGCTGCATGGCTCACCTTGATCCAACACTTTAGGATGATAATGCCTGAATGGACAAACATTATCTGGTTTACCAGCTGGACTCTTTCTTAGTCAGGCTAAGCTCATTACCAGTCAATGAACACTCTAAGTGTCTTTTTTTGGTCAATAAAATCAGGGATAAATGTCATGATACAACAACAACGTCTGTATCAGGTCCACTAAGCCTCATTCCCTAAAATGTTGTTATTTTCTTTAATTGCTTCTCTGAAAGAAAAGTGAAGGAATTAGGGAACATCGTGACAAAACTGTGTGATTTCCTTACCTGTTGTCTAGATTGGAAGTTAAAACCTAAAGCTGCATTTATTATCTATCCAATCCTCTTGTTTTAGGAGCTGGATGTGTCACTGCTATGAAATGTGTTTTCTTTCCAAAGGATTATTTAATCAGATATAAACAATAAAAAGGCAACAGTTTTAAAGCCTTTGATATAATAGGTAAAATATTATCAGCTTTTTTCCCCCTGATATATATGATGGTGAACTTAATGAAGAGCAGATAATTTATTGATGTCTTCTTCACATCCAGGGGTATAAGGAAGAAATTTTGCTATTAAAGAATAAGGTGAGGTTCCCCAACCTTCCTGCATTATACACATCCTAGATTATTTAGAGCTTAAATCAAAACAAAGATATAGAGTAGTGGGTGCTTCATCATGGTGATTAAACGATTCTGTCTGCACTGCATCATTTCTTACACTGCAATGATTAAACTCTCAAAGACCTGCCCAAGCAAGCTTTGAACTTAATTGGTAGAAAACTTGAGAGGAATTCTCTTGAGGGGCAGTCATTTGTTTGTCTCTTTGGAAGTAACACTGAGGAATTAGAAAGGGAGCTATTGTGAGCACTGTGCTTAGAATAGGAAATAACCACGTGGTACCAATGGGCAGCCTCTTTCTGAGGCACAGCTGTGTCCTGGGAATGGGGAGATAGAAGGCAAGCAAGCAAATACTCTAAAATATGGATTTCATTCTATCATTCCAGCCATGGTGACCTCTCACATTGATGGTTTTCTTGTACTTCTGTACTGTGAACCAGTTTGCAAAGAGTAGAGCTAGAGGTTTACTTTTCTTTTTTATTTCTTTGGTAGGGAAAGAAGGAAGGAGAAGATGGGGCAACAAAACAGCCCAAAAACGCAGTCACTGCAAAACAGATTAGTACTTTTGGGAAATGCCTTGCTTATAAACTCTACCTTAACAGTGATACCACTTTTTCAGTTCAAGTGACATGAAACGACACAGCACAATGAAGTCTTTTAAGACTGGTTCCACACTTCAACAAATAACCAAGGCCAAGTACCATGCATCCAACTGGTAATTTTTTGCTTCTGTGCATGTTAAAATACCCGATATGCCCCTGGCACAGGCGATGCAGGTTTGATAGCATCCGCAGGAAGGAGGCCACTTATTTTTTCATGCGTAATTTATCACCACAGGTATTTTTGCCTACCTATGTGTCCTCTGCTTAAACTCATGGTAGCACGTACATTTGCAGCTGGACGTGCTGTTGCTGTAGCAATCGTGCTCCTCCCTTCAGCTCACTGGCAGATCCTGAAACAGGATGTCAGCATGAGTTGCCTCTCTGCAGAGCTACTGTCTATCAGAAAGAAACAGTCTTGAGACACCCTGTGGGGCACTTTTTGAGAGGAACAGGGGTAATTACTTAGGATATTTAAGTATAACATTAAATATTTACTTCTCCTGAGAAAACATTTAAAGTGGCAGTACTTTATACGATTCCTGCAAATGCAAACTCACAAGCTTGGCCAGGATATCTTTCTCTTATTCTTCACAGAAGTAAAATTCCACCTCTTATTCCATATATATCTGCATTTTTAAAGTTTATTGCTTCTCACTAGCCACCTTACTGAATTACAAGTTTTGTGAAGCAAAAGAGAACAGTTCTGAAGCCTTCTTTTCATCCTAGTCTTGAACCTGATTGACAAACTTCTGCGAGCTTTTGGGGGAGTTTTGCTTCTGATCGGTGTGACAAGCTTTTCATTCTCTTTACTGTAGATGTAGGCACACATACCCCGTAACTACAGCTGTGCAGCTGATTTTGCCTTCCCTCACTGCTTTTGCCTCACCTTATCGTGAAAGGTCATGAGATGGAATTGTGATGATTGCTGCAAAGGAGTTGTGATGCGTTTGAAACACAACTTGTGGCTCCGAGTACGTGTGCATGTGCACACGCCCCTTTGCTCCAGACATAACTCATTGTTCTTTACAGGCCTAACCAAATCTCACTGCACCCTCTTCCCACACACTCCAAGTACTTCCAGTTTGACGTGTTACCTCTGTGCAGCTTCAGTGGTGAACAACAATCCCCCACCTTGTATTACAGACTTTAATAGCTGGTGATTTTTTGGTGATTTGGCCTGTGTGGGAAGGTTCAGGGAGTGTTGAGACATGGAAAGTTAAATCTCCAATTATCCAGAGGTCGTGACAGTCAGCCAAATTGTGTGCTTCCCTTTCCACCTCTACACCCACTGCACTGTCCTGCTGCTGACCCTGAAATGGAAAGACCACCCTCCTTTGAAATGAAATCAAATCCTCAGAACTTGCTCATCCTTGGGCCTCTCCCAAAAGCTCGTGCTGCCAAACATGCCTAATTTCTGCAGAAGTTTCATAACCTGGTGGGCTTCTACTCTCTTGCGACCTGAGCTGAGGTCATTGCATTCATTTCCATTTACGAAGTTGTCTTGCGATGAAATCTATGTTGTCCCCGAGGCAAATGTGTGTCTGAATTTTTCCCACTGCGTGTGCGCTGCCCTCCTCACACAGATGAGGTTTTCTGGCAGCCTTCTGTCATGTTGTTATGCTTTGAATAATTATTTTTTTAAAAAATTCTCTGGTCCAAAGTTCATTTTTTTCCTGTCTCTCATGCTCTCCCCCCCTCTTTCCTTTTTGACTCCATCGCCATCCTCAACCCCTCCATTTTATCTCTGTGTTATTCTTGGCCAGTCTAGGTGCCAGTTGGGAGCTAAGTTAATTTAGGTATTTGTCTGCTTGCCTGTCAGGTTCTATCAAGGGTAAAAAGAATGGCAAGTTAATAAACCCAAAATTATGTCAGGCATGAAAGCAGACTCTTATCCCATGCTGTTTATCTGGCAGCAGGTGCAAAAAAGAACCAATAAAAGAGAAGAAATGCGGCCTTTTATGCACACACAGAGACACACACGTGCACACGCTCTGAAAAGAGGGAGAATGGCTGCATGTTCCTGTCAGGTGGCCAGCACAGGATTAGCTGGTGGTCTCAGGCCAGACTTTACGGGGCAGGTGTCCACATTACAGAAACCACAAGCACCATTCACAGGCTTCTTGGCAGCTGCAGCGCAAGGACTGACGCGCGCTCAGCGCTTGAGGCGAGTCATTCCGTAGGAATTCAGGAACAGAAGTGGGGAGGAGAAGAGGGTGAGTTTGTTGTGCTGCTGGTCAGTCACCACTAAGAAAACACATGGGCTCCATAGACAACAGCCTGGTTTTGCTAGGAAAATGGGAATCATGGAGGTGGCCTGGTCCTTTGGGGAGTGTGTTGTGGACTCAAAATTTGGAGCGAGCACTATTGTACTAGAGGCAAAAGTGTCAAAAGCACTACACAAATATGGCTCCTGGCATCATGAGGATTTTGTTCAGCTTCATAATGTAAGATAAGTAAAGTTTTCTCAATATATTAGATAGTTCAGAACAATATATATCAGGATCGATACTAAAACGATGCTCTAGGATGGCAAAGTTTAGGAATAAAATGGGTTTGGAGATGTCTAGAAATCTACGCAGGTTCTGATGCAAATAAGACAGAATCACCTAAATAGGAGGAAAGCAAATCCTCCCTTATTTTCCTCTTGGTTTGCTTTATTGAGCTTCACACCTGTAATTTCCCTTTCTCTTCTCCATGAGAAGCCTAATGTCCTGCCTCCCAGGCTTCAGGGCATGGTGTTTCTCAGCCTCCTTCCCTCAGCAGATGTGTTATCAGTTTCTTTTTACTCATACCTTCCTTCTCTGCTTTTGCTCCTGGAAAAGAATGGCAAACTGTATCTTTCCTTATAGCTTTGGACAAAGTGCCCAACATGATCTTGAATGAGACTTGTACCCAAGGAAAAGCTGTGACTTCAGGCAGCTGGAAAAGCAGTGTACTGTTTGTTTCTGAGTTCTTTTCCCCTTCCAGTGTCTGTTTATGTGGAGTTATCCCAGGCAACTGACTGACAAAAATCAGAGCCTTGCGACATCTCAGTGATATCACTGCCTATGCATCCAGCTTTTCAGGACTAAACTGCTGAACTGCATCAAGAATCCAAATTTCCACTGGACTTTATGAATGCAAGATCAGCATTTGACAGCTGGGTAGTTACTGAAAAATTAAAGCCTTAGTATGTGAAAAGCCTTCAAAGGTTTGGCATCTGTAGTGGGTGGCAAAACACACATAATTAATTCATAGATCACAGCATGCCTTTCAGCAGCATTGCATATTGTGTTTGATTATGTATTTTATCTGTGTTTATATGTGTATTCATAACTATATAAATTAGACTTGTATAATTATGTATAATTACATAATTTTGTTTACATTTGTGGCTGGGAGTTTCCCATAACCACTGCTGCACTTTTGAAGTCACACACTTGTTGATAAGGATATAAAAGTTCCAATACCATCTGGAAGTTCATACAAATATCTTTCATTTAGACACTGGAGGGACATGCTGAAAACATCGCCATTATATTTGGTGTGCAGTGAACAATTTCATTCAAACCGTGAAGAAAATTTATATTTGGTGTTTATATATATTAACCTCCTACTTATTTTTAATATTCTAAATAATACTTAAAACATGACAGATGACTGGCCCAAGGGGAAACCACAATCTAAAGAATTCTTGGGGTTTTTTTTCAAGGTTGTTCTTCTGTTTATACTTGTTGTAACTTCTTTTTAGTTGACTTCCTTAACCTTATTGATTTTTCTTTCTGTTCCTCAGCAATATCCAATCTGGTCATGCTGATCATGTTTTTACTGACACCAATGGCTTAAAAGTGATGAAATGGTGTTCTTAACATCCTTCTGATTCCAAGTATTGCTGCTCAGAGTGGCTACATATTTCAAGCACTTAATTAGTAACACCTGTCTTGCAAAACAGGCATTTGGTAAAGTGACAAAGTTTGCTCCAAAGGCAAAAGTGGTGGAGCAACTACAGTGAAGGCTGTCTTACCTCAAGAATATGAACTAGCCTGGTTTTCTAAGAAAACACACTTCTTTACCCATCAAACCTGTTGGACCATCTGCATCTTTCTGACAACCTTTGAACCCCGGGCTGGATCCATCAAGTCAACCTGAGAGACATAATGGTCTTGTTATGGACACAATGGAACAGTAAGCTGTTATTACTTGGGAAAAAAAGTTGGTACTTTGGGAATAGGAGGAAGGAAGACACCCTGACAGAACCCTAACAGGAGGACTCAACCTTTAGACTCAGCCTTGCTGCCTCTGTTGAATGTCACAAATAAGAAAAAGAAGTCAGTCAAATGACAAGGAAAGCAGAAGTGTGGCACTCTCACCATACTGCTCATCTCCTGCTGAGATAGCAGGGCTCCCAAAAACACCTAGGAGGTGAAAAGGGCTGAAGATGACTTGGGACTGGGTGGTTTGGGCAAGGTGGAATGAGTTACTGTCACTTTTGGGAAAGTTCTTCCTGGCAGTGGGGAAGATTCCTACAGTGTGAGGATATAGGGCGTACTGGGTATGTATTAATAAGAATCTAGGCTCCTTTAGTCCTGCTGCTGATGGACCAGCTTCTGTTTCCAGGCTACTGAGCCCCAGTTCATCACCACACCATGGTGGGTGATTTGTTTTATGCAACTTAATGACAATAGTGGCAGCAGTGGGGCTGTTCACTGCTCACAGGCTTGCTGCAGAGCGGGGCTGGAGGATGGCCACAAACGACCGCAACAAAGAGCTGCGATGTGTCCCACAGATAAAAGACATCAGTTCAACATGTGTAAACAAGCCCAGCGTCTCTTGCATTGAATTCCACTCTTGTTCAACATATCGTTTACAGCACCAGACCTCATCCCTGTGGAGCAATTTCTTTCCCACTTGGTCTGCTTCTGATTAGTGTAAGAGAATGACGTATAGAAATGACACCGCAATAAAGATGATGGATAGTCAGTGAAGCAGCTGCAGATTAGGAGAAAAGGAAGCTGACTACTGAAGATTGGCTTAGCAAAAAACAGAAAAACAAAAACCACAAACAACAATACAAGATTCTAACTGTCCATACGAAAGTCACTTGAAATTCTCCTACTGGTGTTCTTACTGGCATGACACTCAGACCATGTAGAACAGTAATTTCCCAGTGGAAACAAACTATTCAATTTCATGTCAGGGGACTAAATGCCTTTTAGATCTGGCCTTTAGATCAAGCACTTAGCCTTAAATGCCTTCTCCTCTGAAACTCATACTTAACAGGGAATAGGAAAAAAAGATGAAACAGCTTTGAAAAACCCAAACAACATTCTCTTTAGATAAAGCTGTTAGACTAGGGTGTTAGTAAGTCTGTGGCTTCCTTAAGCTCATACATGGATTTTACAGACCGGGCTGAGTCAGTCTAGCGTGGGATGAGTGGATGACTTTATATCCTTAATCAGATTTTGAGTGAATAGTTATTTTCCTTCTGTTTGCACCTGAGGAAAAGCTTACAAGTATTTGCACCACCTTCTAAGCAAACAAAATGAATTGGGCAACAGCAGCCTGGAATACTTTACTGCACTCCTGATTCTGAGGGGACCTTTCCTGCTTTTGCTGTCTTTCACTAAGAGGTAGCCTTTCATTTCAGAAGGTGGTTCAACATGCCATTTTGAAAACAGGGAAGTGGAGTAGAGGAGAGGATGAGATGAGTGTGGGAGGGGGGCCACAGAAATTTTTACATCATGAGTCAAGTAGCTCAGCTGTCCAAAAATTTCCCAGAAGATATTCACTTATGTCTGTGTGAGCTCCTACAGAAAGGAATGGAATGTGCCATAGTTTTCCATAAAATTCTCCAAAGAGAGGATTGATCCTCTGCTCTATGCCGTGTTTATCCCCTGGTTACAGCAGACTACACTAGTTTTAGGCCATAGCCTGTTTGTTGAGTTTCTTGAATCTGACATATATTCTCATAAAAGGAATATCATATTTCTCTGCAGCAGAACTGAAGATGATGGTAGCTCAGTCCAGTTTTTTTTTCCAATCTTTTAAATCCTTTTCAGTATACTGAAGTAAAACAAGATCAATCTCAGTCTGCAATCTCTGGATGTATTAAAGAAGCAATTTGTCTGACCATGCAAAGCAAAGAACCACACATATGCTCAAAAGGAGGACACACCACAGGGATAGGAGGTGTCAAATTATTTTAAATAAATCTATTTGAAGAAAGCAGTTCAGTGCATGGTAAAGAAGCTGACCCAGTGATGGGCATCTGATTGACAGGGGATTTAATCAGGCATTAATTTTTCAACTGCATCATGAGGGATGCTGTTGGGCAATTTGTTTCCCCTGTGAGCTGTGAGCCTTCCTCCAAGGGAAAGACTGTAGCCAAGATGTTGTCCATTTATTCTTGCACTTTCTCTTCAGATTTCTTAACACAATCTTTTATGCTAATTATATGAATGCTAAGGAAAAAAAATTCTCTTTAAGGTGGTTGTGCCAACATTTATTTCAGATAGTTTATTGGATCATCATCATAGATTTCTGCTTTTAAGTCATTAGTTTATCTGAACTTAATTAAAACATGTTAATTTAAGTCCCTTCCGTTCAACTAGTTGGCTGCTAGTCCCACAGCTGTAATAAATTTTGACATTTTACTGGGGCTTTATGTAGTTTACAAATTTTCTGTAATTTCTTATTATGCAGCCTTAATAGTTGAGGCATTGCTTAAAGGTCGTTAGTGGTTTGTCTGCTATGATTTTAAAATCGAAACCAGTGCCAGCCAATGTGTCATGTATCTCAGCAGATGTAACCAGTCCCTAAAGCAAACTGATCTTCACACTGTAGCACACATCAACAGTGTTACAACAGCCCTTGAACAGCACCTCAGCTGGGAACAACTGGGAACAACTGGGAACAACTCACTGTTTCTGGAGCACTGCCCCACTGAAATAAAAATATATTTATAAATGAGACACAGACTTTTCAGTTTCGAGATTCCCAAGAGCTGTTACAGAGCAGCTGAAGGTGAAAAAAATATCATTAACCATTTCATCAAGAATAACTCCAAAATCCTTTGAATGATTCTGTACATCATCAATGAGTCATTTTAATGAGTAACTTTTTGGTATCCAAAACACTGGTGGCATTCATGGAAATTCACCTCATGATGGTGGCTGATCAAATTTTGTTGTCATTGTTACTGGTTTTGCTCAGATGCAGAAGTTGTCAAAAGTGAAAAAAGCAGCCTACACTGACTTCAAATTTAAAAATAATGTTTGTACTACCCCAACACAAACGCCTTGTTTGTTTCATTTTCTTCCTATCTTGTTGTTGCAAAAGGTCTCTGGGGTGGGAAGTGCTTTTGTTCTGTGTTTTGCTTGGAGAAACTCTGAAATAAAGGGAAAATGCATCAAGGTGTCAGCAGTGTGAAACTGTATTGAAGATAATGGTCAAGAGGCTGTTGACTTTACTGGAGTCTGGGTTTTGCCCCATGATCTAAATTGCACTCCTCTGAAATGCTACAAAGATCTTCTCTTTCAGTGGTCACATACCAGGTTCCCAATACAGCTTCTTAATCCACTTTTTGAGAAGACAAAATTAGATTTGCAGATGGTCTCCCAACTGACTGGAGCAGAACAAGTGGGAGAACAAAGTTTGTTGAAAAAAAAACCCCATGTGTCTTTCTTTTCAGGAAGGTCTGTGTTGCATCCTTCCACCTCTGTCCTGCTCCTTAGTCCACCCTATTTTTAAAAGTGGAGGGACGAAGAAAGTTTGATGATTTTTCTGGAGTAGCTACTGGAGAATTTGACCCTCACTTCACTAGGAAGTTTGCTCCCATAAACCACCCCTCTCAATTCTGCAGAACAAGAAAGGCTGAAAGCCTTGAATAAACTGTAAAGTTGTTGAAACAAATGTTTAAATGGTTCTTAAGCTCTACCTATGAATCTTTGTCAGGTCATTCATTATCACAGTTTGCCCACTTAGGAGAACAGAATGAAATAGATCCCAGTGGCTCAGCTGAAATTATGTGAGCCTTAGTGACACACACTGCCCCATTTTCCTTCAGGGAATATTGAGTGTACCACTGGATAAGCCATGAGCATAAACCATGATTTGGAAAGCAGACAGGATTGTCCAGATTCTCTTTGTACCATAATAACATTAAAACTTGACACTACACTTCCTGCACAGATTAAATGCTGTTGAAAACGGGGTCCTTACTTACTTTAAGAAGCCACTACCTCTCTGTAAGGAAAGTCAAGGGTGTCAGAGCTAAGGCCACCAGAGCTAAGGCCACCAGCCTGAAGTTTTCAGAGAGAGGAATGGTGACATCAAGGTACTCAAAGCATACCAATACCTAAGTCTTATCTTATTTTTAAGGTAACAGGTGCCTGACAGCTTTGAAGTCATATCAAACTGCCTAAGGACCTACCTGGCTGATAGAGGGGAAGCTGCCTTAGTAACTCAGGCATAATCCTATGCTTCGTATTTTTCAAAACCTTGGCTGATGACTGCTGGCAAAAATGCTGTGCTTTCAGTAAGGGAGGTGGAAAGGGTCATAATTTGGTCATCAACATCTGATGCATCCCAGAAGAGGACCTTAAAAGGTATCCTGCTAGGAGTGATGTGTTGTTGTTGGCTGTCCTTGTCCCCAGCTGCGATTGAAATGGATTCAGCATTTTAGGAGTGAGAATAAAAAAGTAAATAGTTAAGTCTCTTAGCTGTTTTATTTTACTTGGTTTTAAAAATTATGAACTACTGCGATTTTGAGTCTGAGAAGAGACTATTTTGTCTGATTGCTTTGAATAATTGTCAGTGAGATTTCTTTCAGTGGGAAAAAGAACATGGTAGATGTCTTGTTTTGCATACTTAGATTTAAATAACATAAGGCACCTTTCTGCCTTTCTGAACTTAAGTTACTCTCTATCTGGATGTAATTTGCAGGCAGCAAAGTAGCCAACAATCTAAAGGGGCAAAACAGTATCCATTCTTCCCACACCTTCTAAAACCTGACCTTCCCCAAAGTTCTTCACCTTGTCTGTCTCTACAGTGCCACCTAAATAGCAGAAAGCCTTGTTTCTCTTTAGTTTCCAGTTTCCTTCTTTAAAGTATTTTTAATTTTAGCGTGCTATTAATACATTATTGATGAAAGATGCCAAGTCAGGAGTGACTGACAGGCAGGTCAGTTCTCTAGCAAGACCAAGTTTAGATTATTCATTTCAAGATAATTGTCCAAAATGATGGCCTGAATATATCCCCCTTATCTCACACTTCTCCACATAAATCCATTCACCCTTTCTGTACCCTCAAAAGATATGCCCTGAAAAGGACCAGACAACTTTGTCACAGCTGTGTGTAGCTCCCAAGTCACAACCTTGCAGCATGCATCTCAAAAGTGAAGTATGCTACAGGGTGGTTGAGGTTGCATGGACTGGTAAAATCACGGGGCTGAGAGCTCAGCTGGGGAAAGAAATTGATTTTTCTCAATTATTTGAAGCTAATACAGAGTAGAATCCAGGTTCATAAGTCCTTAGAAACTAGAAGAGTGTAAGAAAAGACAAGAGTCAGTGTTGGGATGGCTTCAGGTCTAGAAGATGGCTATTATGTTTTTTTCAGAAGGATAAGAATTAACTTATTGAAGTTTTGAATTGACTATTGTCTCTGCAGATTGACTTACCTTTGACTGTGGAACAGAAAGGGACATGTAAAATGGTAAAAAAAATGCAGTTATGGGTTGCATTGTCTTTCCCATGTTGCCTTTCCTTCTGAGGGGTGCTGTAGCATTCCATGATATATAATTCCATGTGTGTGTCACTTGGTGTAGACTCTGAGATGGACTGGAGAAGCAAACTGTTTATGTATAGGTCAAATTTTACTGTTTTACTATTTTTTATGGCATAAATACAGATAAATCTTAAAGAATTCCTTCTATTCACTTTTTTTTTTCTTTTTTCAGTGAAGAACTGGGCTCAGTGGGACTACATGCACTACGGAATACTGTATCTGAAAATTCAAACAAAACTAAGTCCAATTAAAATTCCAAGTGAGCTCTAGGTAGACAAATTACAATTAGAATGGTAACATCCCAGACTCTTTGATTGAAAGATGTTGTAAATTGTGGTCAGTACTTGAAATATTACATTTTAATCAAGAGAAGCAACCAACAGGAAGCTTTGTTTTCTTAATACCATCCCTTGGCATTAAGGTGAGTGGTGGATACCACCTCTCTATAGGATGCTCTAGTTGGCTTAATAGGTCAAACAGTGACATGCACTTGGTTTGTTAGATCTGAAGACATTGTGCAGTGAAGTGGATGCATAATAAACTACTTTGAAATCTTTGACTTGAGTCACAGAAGAAAAACAACTTCAGTGTGAATATTATACATGGAGTGAAGACGTAGAAATAACTTTCATTTCCCACTTCATCTGTCCTCCCACAAGCTCCTCCTTCTAGTGGAGAAAAGGCAAACAGATTTCCTTTCTTTCTGTGCCAGTAGTCCATCTTGTTCTCCTTGCATGACAGCAGATGTGTTGAGAAGACAGTAGCCTTGAGGAGCAGAAAATCTGTCTGTCTGTGTTGAAGATGCAAAGGCATTCTCACAGCTTTTCAGCCTGGGGCTTCTTTTTAATCCAGTGATGTGCATTGTGTTAGCTGCGAGTAGGGAGACTTCACATGGGCACAGGGAACACTGCTGGGTTGCACTTGGAGTTTGGATTCTTCCTTTGTCACCTTGTGTACAAGGTGCAGGAAAGTCACAGAGGAGACAACCAACTATATCACAGAGTGAGAGGTGGGTGGGATTCTTGAGGCTGTGCTGTGCAGGGCCAGGAGCTGGACTACAATGGTTCTTGTGGGTCCCTTCTAACTCAGGATATTCTATGATTCTAGGTGCTACAGAAGTACTTGGGGAAGTGCAGCCCTATTTGCATGAGAGCCAGAGTCTAAGAGATTTTTAAGTCTCACTCTCCATCACTGAAACTTTTCCAGTCTGAATTGTGCCAACAAAGGAGCTCTGCTCTGCTCCCCTCCTCTATGTGCAAATTCCCCCTGCTAACCTCCTCCACCACCCACTGTGTTTTCTATGTCACCACTGAAAGCAAGACACCCTCAAAACAGAAATAAACCAGCAACCAATGGCAGCCCTAGGTATCTCCCTGCCCATCAGTCTGCCTCTGCAAGTGTTCACTTTGCATCCCAAAGTCAGGCAAAAAACGTCCAACAGTCCAAAGAATGTCCTGGAAAGGAGGGTCACAGCAAAAGACAGTGGGACACAGATTGAAAATGTGCTTGTGCATTGTCAATGACACTTTTGAGCAGAAGGCAGTGGTTCAGTCCAAAGATGTCCTCAAATCAAGAGAACTTTCTCTAGTGGAGGCGAGAATAAATGCAGACAACTTCAGCTCTTGTTCAGACAACACAAGTCCTTCTGCAAGATCAGGATCACCCTTCCTTAGAACTGACAGAAAAATGTTATAAGTGATGTCACAGAATGTTAAGGAATGGAAGGGGATCATCTAGTCCCAACCCTCTCTGCCAACGTCAGACACTCAAGGACAACTCCCACTAGACCAGGTTTCTCAAGGTCTTAGATAACCTGACTTTGAACACTGCCAGGGATGAGACATCCACAGCCTCCCTGGGCAGCCTGTTCCAGTACCTCACCAGCCTCACAGTAAAGAATTTATTTCTAATACCTAACCTAAATTTCCCCCCTTTCAACTTGCATCTATTACTCCTCATTCTTTCATTGCAGCTCCTGATAAAGAGTCCCACTTCAGCTTCCCTGTAGGCCCCCTTCAGACACTGGAAGGCTGCTATGAAATCCCCTGGAGACTTCTCTTCTCCAGACTGAGCAATCCCAATTCCCTCAGCCTTTCCTCCCAGCAGAGCTGCTCCATCCCTCTGATGCCCTTGGTGTCCCTGCTCTGGCCTGGCTCCAGCAGCTCCCTGTCCTTCCTGTGCTGGGATCCCAGGGCTGGATGAGCTCTGCAGGTGGGGTCTCACCTGAGCAGGGCAGAGGGGCAGAATCCTCCCCTCCCCTCTCCTGCTGCCTATACTGGGGGCTCAGCCCAGGACACAGTTGATGTTTCTGGCCAGCTCATGGTGAGTTTTACACCAACCATCACCCTCCAAGTCCTTCTCCCAGAGCTGCCCTCCATCACTCCTCTGCCCAACCTGCCAGTGCACTGGGGATTGCCCTGGCCCAGGCGTAAGACCTTGAATTTCACTTTGTTGAACTTCATGAGGTTCACACAGGCCTACATCCCTTGCCTGTCCAGGTCCCTCTGGATCCATCCCTTCCCTCCAACATGATGACTGCACCACAGAGCTTGGTGCCATCAGAGAACGTGCTGGGGGTGCACTGATCCCATTGTCCACGTCACTGACAGAGCTGTGGAACAGGATCAGCCCCAGTACCAATCCCTGAGAGGCACCAGTCTTGACTGGTCTCCACCAGATGAGTTAACATCCAAAGTTACTGTCACTTCCAGTCTTTTCTGCCTTTCCCATCTCTTTCCAGTAGCTTGCCTGTTTGAAGAATGCAAAGATATTAAAAAATCAGCTGCAAGTAATTTCACCATAATAAAAACAAACAGAAATTCTGAAATTAATCCCGAGGCAGCAGCAGGCTATGAACTAAGATCTAGTTCAAAGCCGGATCTCTATCTGCTAATACAGCCAGCTCAGCCAAAATAAATCTTTATTTTCACCAGATGCTACATGTGGCTTAAGTATTCCCACACATCTGGGTTAGAGTAATGTTCAGAGAGAAGATAAGTCCTTTCTTGGACAATGTAAATGTAACTTTTGTGAACTGGTCTTATGATGATCCTTGATTTTCCAGTCTTTTACACAATCCTCTGGCCTTTCAGGGATTAGCACATTCAACAAAGGTGGGGTCACCTCCCAGACAGATTTGACTCTTGTGCCCAAATGATTTCTGGTCACAATCCAGACAGGTTATCCTGTGCCAGCTGACATGCACAAGTGCAGTTGAGTGAAGCAACGTGACAGAACTAAGACAAATCATTTTGGTGTGTTAGTCACATTTTTTTGAAGGGCTTCATGAATTGAGACTCCTAATTTGCTCTTACTTTTCACAGAGAAAGAAAAAGTTTCTGATTTATTTGGAGGCCCAGTCCTCAGTGTTCTTTTTCTCATTATGGTCTTAAGTTGAACTGAGAGCAATACTCTTCAGGCCACCACAGCCTAATAAATAAAAAATAGAGAAAGCCTGAAGGTGTTCTTAATTGGCTTGCAACCTTAAAAAAATTAGTTCTCAGTACATATTTTCTTTAAATCACCAGTTTCTTAAGAAAGAAATGTTGCTTGCAGGACAGCAGGAATGAGGAGAGAACCTGGGAAAAAATGTACTACATTTTACATTAGGAGAGGGAGAGCTAGAATAGCATTCAGATGTATTGAATAAGAGTATCCAAGACTTCTTGTTCCTTTTTCTTCTGCCCTACTAGTCCAGGATCTTCCTTTCCAGCATGCTGCTGGTGTTTGGTGCTTCACCCCAGGTTTAAGTACATTAGCACTTGCCTGCCATAGGGGTATAAAAAGAAGACAGTGATCTCTAATTTGATGTGGAAGGCAAGAAACAATGAAAAAAGATGAAGGTGAGGTAAAAAAAGATCTCACTGCCTAAAGGGAACATGACAGTACTGGAGATACTGCACAGAAGAAAGACATAGTGTTTGAATGAGGTGTTCTTTGTCACAAACTTTAATTCTTTAATTCTGTGTGTCGAGACAATCTTAAAAAAAACCCAACAGGAAACAACCAACCAAGAAAAATAGCAATTTTGACTGACAGCTTTAGCGGTGAATGAAAATTCCCAACCCGTCAGTGAGATGTGGTGACTGGAAAAAGTAAATATTAATGGAAAAGTTAGAATGAAGGACTTCAGGGAAAAGAGGCAGTTGTCATCTATCCAAAATGTCTGTTGAGTACTCTGAAAATGCAAGTTTCAGAGTCCCCAAGCAAGACTTCCAAGCCTCTGGAACGGCCCAAGCCACATGAATGTTAGGGAAGTGTACAAAACCACTGCTTTCCTTTGGCCCATTCACCTAGAGTTGTTAGAGTTTCCTGCCTAGAGAAAAAGAATCCACTACAGGGAATTCAGGAAAAATAGCTGCCTGGAACCACTATAGCTTTTTTCCTAAAACTATAATGATGCCCAATTCACAAAAAACTCCAAAAAGATAATGAAAGTATTTTAATCAACAGCAGGGGATTTCGCTGATTTCAACACTAGCCAACATAAAAATACTGCATTTATTAGAAAATCCTTCAGAAATAAAAATACGTCCCCACAGCAACAACGAAATATAAATGAACATTTAATTCTTTCTCACTTGTGAAATGTCATCTTTCTATGAATCACTCTTCCTGCCTCTGTTGTGTACTAGATATGAGGCCACGTCCTTAAAAAGACTCCAAGCAAAGCTGGTACTAAAAAACGAGTAAGAACAAGGAGAAGGAAGACAGGCTGCAAGGAAACAAAGCTCCAAACCCTGCATTTTTTACTGAACATGCTTATTTGCAAAGGGTTTTTCACGTCAAGAAGACAGTGCCAGAGTGTTGGTGGTGGAACCTGTTTGTAAATCACCACGGGCAAAGCGATGAGACACGACTCTGGTTTGCTGAACCTCTGTTGTCCTCTACAGCTCTTACTGTTTTCATCCCTCCCCTTATCCAATGGAGTTCAGTGAAAACAGGGAGTGAAAGGGACCATCTACTGTGGGATCACAGATTGTGCTGAGCTGGAAGGAGCACATGCTTTGAGACTGCTTTTTTTCAGGGTTTGGTTGGTGATTCTTATTCTCTCTTCCCTATCAGATGGACAGCTGGATACTCTATCCTCTATTCCCTGAACTATCTCGTCATGCTTGCCTCAACTTTCTTTCTCTTTATTTAATTTTTATAAACTTCCATCTCCTCCACCATTCTTCCCTTCCTGGTGGTGTCTCCTCCGGCTTGTGCTTCACACAGGCCAGAAACTACTTTGGAAATATCCTTTTAGCCCTCTCCCACAAGGAGTTAAACATAACACTATAGGGAAATTTAAAATCTTTTAAATTTAAAATTCTGCGGCATTCTGTCTGCTTCAGCCAAAGTTCCTGAGTGAAAAAGTTTGTTGAGAGGATTGAGAGGTAGCATTGGGATAGCTTTTGATTTCTTGCTGGGGAATGCATAAACCCTGGTTGAAATGGGAAGCTGCAAAATGTGGCAGCAAAAACACGTCTCTGCCAAAGTCATGTGTTCACTGAGGGGGAAATGAGGGGCTTGCCAGGAGGTCCCAACAGCCTATTGATGCACTGTCAAACTTTTCACCCTTGCTGTTCCACCACACCCTATTTTAAATCCCTGCTCAGATTATTTTTATTTTTTTTCAAACAGTTCATGATTTTGTTGGGCCTGCAGCTCGCGGAGACTGTGTTGCCACTAAAAACACACGGCTAAACACAAGTGGGTAGGATTCAAAGGAACGAGGCAGATATATTTATTTATCATCTATTAAAAGACTCTGAATCCAGATTAATGTTCCTTACTCGATACATTTTTTTTTATTGTTTCACCTGCTGTACAGTGGGAATTGAAAAGGCTCTCCTGTCATCTAATCTGGCTGTAGCTGCTTGAAGTGTCAGAGGATTCTCTGAGGAAATATAAACCAAGAAACCACCCACAGTAATACTTCCCAGCTGCCCTCTGAAGGTCAGGGCTCCCTGTGGGGCTGCTCCAGGCTCTCCCAAGTCACAAGAGAGCTGCTTCCCATGCCCCCAATGAAAACCACACCTTCTGCTGGTGTTTGCCTGGTTGGATCAGAGAAAGTGGCACAGATATGTCCTGCAATTCAGGTAACGAGCCAGGAGTCTTATCCTGGACTCCCCAAAACTGCCCTTCAAAATACTCTTTTTTTTAAAAAAAAACCACAGGTATATTTTTTGATGCTCTGCTGGATTCTCTTGCCCTTCTCCGTGCTGACCATCTGGAGGCCAGAAGCAGCAAGCTCAAATATGTCTTTTTCATTCATTCTTGCAGGCACATAGGGCAACATTTATGGAATCCCAAGTAGTGCACGTTGTTTGGAGTTTTCTGTTAATTGTCTTCTGTTATGCTCTTACGTCTTCCCTCCAGGCTCTCATTCCTTGTTTGTTTTCAGGTCTGTCTGTTACATGTAGTTAGATAATGATGGTTCCTCTATGGCTTCTTTCTTTTTCTAAGGCTATTATTGAACCTTATTTTTGTAATTTCTGCACCATCTCTCTGTTATCAAAGCCTGTGTTGTGCTCTTCCCAAAGCCAGAGTGAGATATACTGTATTTTGTAGAGGAGTCCTGGTTTTTAGTATATTTTTAGTATAATATTAAAGGCCTCTGCATGCAGCCATTGTTTTGCTTCTGTGAACTCAGTCTGTGCAGAAAAAAAAGCCAGATTCATATTTCATTCCATAGTGAATAATTCCCACACCTAAACCACCCTGTAGACACATTTCCCATTGGGCACACATGGCATCAGTATATTATTTTTTCTCTTGGTTTCAAGTGCCAGTTGTCAGCTACTAGCTGCCCTTGTGTTTGGCTGAACATTCTTGGCTTTATCTGGAGAAGAGTAATTCATGTCATGATCAGGCTTCCAGTGGTGAAGAGTATTTCTCAAGAAGAATAAGGAAATTTCAGCAATTAAAATCATTAGACCTGATTCCACTGAGACAGAACTGCATTTTGCATGCCATGCTAGCTAAGACAAGATTTTTGTTAGAAGCACGCAGTTTCCTTTTCCTTTAGCTCTGGGACTAAAGAATCTTGTATGAGGGAAACAGATTTTACAGGAAAAAAACCCCCTATAGCACAAAAATTAATGAAATGTCACTTTGGGGTTCAGCAGTTTTGTAACAACAGTCCTGCCCAACTGGGAAATTATATATATTTCTTTTTTAAAATACAACAGAAAAGGAATCTCTTGTGGACTTTTGAACCTTTAAACTTTTTTTTTCAATAAAAATATCTAAATTAACAGAGGAAAAATAAAGTTTCTAAATAAAGTCTTCCCCTAGGACGGCATTTTTGTCCTGCCAAATTAAACTAACCAAAACTTTTGTTTCTCTAGCAATTTAGCTTCCCAAGAAAAATACACCTGCAGCTATCAGGAGTTTCGCTTGAGCATGCAGGCCTTCTGTTTCACGAGCAACATTAGAGGGCACTTCTGCATTGTGGGAGGTTTCAGCCTGATGTTGTTTTACGCTACAACGACACAGACTTTGAGCTTCAGAAGGCTGAAAATTACTCTTTTATTTTTGGGATGTGTTTCCTTTTTTATATTATTTTACACAGACCAATTTGATTGGTGAAACAAAGGCAAATTTCTTCCCTCACGTTGGTCAGACTGGGGGGACATCAAGAGGAAATCCCTCCTAGGAAAAGGAATGAATAACAAAGGTACAGTTACAAAAACATTTCTCTTGTTTACAGAAAATTCCCTGGGAAAAGAATTTCAGAAAACCAAAGCATCTCAGGCATGGAACCAGGACTACAGGCTCCCATCCTGGCTCCCATCCCTGTGCCCCTGCACTGGAGAGATCTCACCCAGGGCTTCACTGATTTGGTGCCTTTCAGCATCTGGCGCTCTTACAGCTTCCTTTGACATAGGCAGGTGATTAAGTTATAATCTCTGCCTGAACTGATAATAAAACCCCATCAAAAACCTCTTTTCAATGTGGGTGATTATAGAGAAAAACCTGGAGAGGAGATTGAAAAACCTAAAACTCAGAAGGTTATTGGAAGGGAGAGTGAGAACTCAACCTATGTTTTTTCAATTTTTTTTTAAATGCCATGATTTTTAAACCAATTTTCTCAATTGAGGGTGCTGACTCACATTTTAGAGAAGTTTCAGGTTAGCAATGCTGGAAAAAGCAAACAAAAATTATCAATATAATGAAATAGTTTATCTAGAAACCCTCTAAGCAGCTGTTTCAATAGATATGCTTTTCTTTAATGATGTGATCTCTTTCAAAGAGTCATACAGAATTATCAGCACACACACAGAGGGCTTATTGAGTTAATTTTCCAATTCTTCAATTTATTTACCATTCCTCAAGGCCTGACCTATGGAACTGAGCTCCTGAACCCAAACTGCTGGGGAAATGCAGTTGTGATTCACTCCAAGTCTCTCTCTCTATTGCAAGACTGGATTTCACAATATGCCTCAAAAGCAACCTTCAGTGTTTATTATTGTACAGGCTAACTGGGCAAACTCTGCTTGGATCAGGCATCAAAATCCCCTTTGCTTTGAACCTCCCCTTTCTTGCTCACGATGCCAGGGAAATGTTGTAGGAACTGTTTGAGTGTTTCCTCCCAATCTCCCTGTGGAAGTGAGGAAGTGAACAAAGACAGAACATCGACAGGCCATTGTGAAAACAGTAGTCATTCTGTTCTGGACTGAATGACTCTGGCCTCTTCTTGGTGAGCTCTAAATTTAGACCTGGAATTCCAAGAATAAGCCATTTCTTACCAGCTTTTGGTTACTATTCAAGTCATTATTAACACTCAGCCTTCTCCCTTAACACTGCAGCTACACACAGAAATCATGGAATTACAGAATAGCCCGGGTTGGAAGGAACCTCAGAGACCATGTATCTTCACCAGATACACCAGGGGACACCTTCCTCCAGAACACATTGCTTCAAAGTCCCATCCAACCTGACCTTGGATGGGGCAGCCACAGCTTCTTTGGGCAACCTGTGCCAGGGCTTGACCACCCTCACAGGGAACAATTTTTCCTAATATCAAAACTGAATTTCTCCTCTTCTAGCTTCAGGCTGTTCTCAGTTATCCTATCACTGTGTGCCTGTGTACAAAGTCACTCAGATGAGGAGCCCGCACAGATTCCCAGCAGGATGTATTTCCTTGTGTGCTGCCTCATTTGCTGTGGGGGGCTGCATCCCACCTTGCTACCCTTGTACCTCATCCACCACATAAACAGCGAGTGCAGCTTGGGGTGGGGCAGCAGCTTTCTGAATCTGTGACATTTCCTGGGCAGAGGTCCAAGATTCAGTATGGCAATGGTGATTCAGACTTAAGATTTTTCCTCTCCTGGTCTTGAAGCCATCATTCCATATTTAGAAAGAATTGTGAAGGACAGTGAAGGAGAGGTATGAAACTTCCCTCACAAGCAGGTCAGCTCTGAAGACCTTGCTGTCTAACTGAGGCCTGCATTGACCCACAAGACAGATGTCCTACAGAAGTAAGACATGATCAGCAGTCCTACAAAGGAATGGGGGGCCTGTTTTGGCACAGGAGTGAACAACAACCTCGTAGCTGTGTCGTTAAAGTGGCCTGGTACAATGCACGCAGCTCTGAGGGAGCACGAACACTTGTGCATCTGTTCATCTCCCCCACCCTCCTCCCCATTCAGAAACCTGCCTGTCCCTCATCTTGGCAGCCACTCTCTTCAAGTTTCAACCATCTGATTCATGCAGCAAAAAGTCTCCCCACAGAAAACATACTGGCTGAACCACTTTGTTTTTCCTAGAGCAGTGCAAACTGTTATTGCAAGGGGAATTTTAGGAAGATTGTGCCTGGCAAGGAAAGCTCACTAAATAAATACATGATGTTAATTATCCTTTGCCTATTTCAACTGAGCATTTCAAAGTGCTTTGCAAACCATTAATTTAGCTGCAATTTAGTGCCATGTGGTAGTTAAATATTATCAACACTGTTTTCTGTAGGTGGGACGCTATGACACAGAGGGTGAAACGACCTGGATGACATCTGTCAGCAGCAGACCTGAGCCCCAAACCTACTAATTTCAGCTCACCAGCTCCCTGCTTCATTAGACCTCTGTAACACTGAAAAGATGTGGATATCTTGCAGGCAGTGATGCATTATCTGGTTTTGAGTCCTTCCTTTGACACACTTCCCAGCAGATGCTACATTAGTTTCTATATTCTCCCACCATCCTAGCCAGCCTTCTTCCTTTGTTTAATCACCTGAAGCCTATTCTCAGTGGAAACTCTAAATGAATGAAAGAAAAAAAGAACAGGAAAAGTTAAGAATGAAGCATTTGAGTGTTCATTTGTCAGAGGGAAATTTACAGCAAAGACAAGTCCAGGTGCAAATGCTACTCACGTATTCAGCCATCTCTCTTTTCTTCTGCTGGTTTGTACCATTTTGGGCTATGTGGATATTTGGATTAACAGAGATGGGCAATATGGCAGATGGACAGATGTGGGGAGCCACTAGATGGGGCTCCAGGAGGAAGAAGACAGCTGTGGCATCATAGGCAATCCATCAGGATCAGGCCGAGTTGTGTGTTTAGTATCCTGGCTTGTGTGGGATCTTTTTTTGGAAAAGATCAACCATAATAGCAGCATGCAGCACCTGTGCTCTCACCACGGGAAGGGAAGGAGGCATGCCTTCCAAGCCAAAATGCACAGTATTTTACCAGGCAAAAAAACCCCAACATTGTATGCCTTCAATTGTAAACTCTGGGTGGATGTGCTTATGCATTCAGAGCATGAGGCAGATGGTAACAAACCACATGCTTGTGGATTATCCCACTTTTTCCACATTTGCACTCTCAAAACCACTTTTGGTGCCCGTGGTTTAACCTCTGTTTCCATAACTTCTGTTTATGAGTTGAATGGTCACATGTCATCATGTTGAGTGGGAAAGTGTGTTCAGGGGATAAGGAGGTAGAAGTGGTTCCATATGGTGAAAGAAGAGGCTATGCCAAAGTATTAAAAAAATATAGAAAGAGGGAAAAGCAAGAGTAAAATCTTTCTAGGAGATCAAGAATCTGAAATGCTTGTGGCCTCCTAGGAAGAAAACAGTTGTCTGTGCCTGAAAGGGGAATTTATGATTTGAAATGCTGATAATATGAATTTCAGTGTTTGTAGAAGGGTGAATGTTAAATAGGTTTACCTTTCTCTGCTCTAGGCATGGTTCAGGCTGAAAGATTCCAGTCAGAGGCCACTGAGACGCTGTGAAACTATCAGCTTTAGTTCTTGCAATTTTAATCTATTGATCAGAATGAAAAAAAAAAAAACCCAAACACCCCCAAGAAATTNTTTAGTTCTTCCAATTTTAATCTATTGATCAGAATGAAAAAAAAACCACAAATCCCCCCAAACAAGCAAAAAACATAAAACAAATCAAAAACCCCCCACCAACAAAAAACCCCAAACAAACAAAAAAAACCCCAAAAACCAAAATGCAACAAAAAGCAACCAACAAAAAAAACCACCAAAAAACACATTAAAAAAAATTTAGCTATGTTCACAATAGTATTATGAAGTTGCTGGCATGGTATTAAATACATGCTTGTGGTTTCCTGAGAAAATTCTGCTAGCAAAGGAGTCCTTATGCTTCAGGGAAAGGCGAACAAAACACAACAGATGCCCTCTATTGAGAGTGTAGCTAGGGTCAAATTTATTAAAGTAGTGGATAGTAAATGAAATACCACAAAACTAATGAGGAATGGCCTCTTTTTTTTTAAAATATATCTGATGTTTTAATAAAAAGCAGAAAACAGTATAAAAATACCTTATTCTTGGGCAGGAATTTAATATTCTCTGTCCTGGCAAGAAAAGCTTCAGAATCCCTTTTGCCACCATAATAGTTTACCAATACTGGTAGTTTTATTTAGAAAGACAAACCAAAGAAACATGACTGGAAATTCGAACCCAAATCATACTTCTATGATACAAGCATTCATTGGTATTGTGTGCTGTATTTGGTACAGGAAAGGATATCTCAATTACCAAAAGTGGCTGAGGTAATCAAATTTTTATTAAGTGCTATGAAGCAATCTGAGAAGTCAAGATTTTTAGGAGTAGGGACCCTTCTCTAAATCAAGTGTCTCTAACAGATTTCCAGCTGGGCATGCAAAAAGCAAAGCATTCCTGAATATTCATGTCAAAGGAAAGGACTTTGGTTTTGAAAACCAATTATGTAATCATAAGTCAGTCCCAAAACAGGATTCAAAGACCAGATCAGCTGGCATTTATATAGTTAATTATTGGTGGGCCTAAGGGTTGCAGTCTTGAGTTGGGAGTGGTTTCAGAAGCGAGACTAAGAAAACCTGCTTGTGGTTCCAAAGCACTTAACTCTGCCTTCAAGGAGAAGCAGGCTTTGCAATAGCCTTTGCCAGTACAGCAGATGATGCATAGACATTGAGCTGAAATTCCAATTTCTCTTTGTCATCAGCTACAGTGTGGCCAGGATTCAAACCCGGTTATTTTAGGGACACATCCAATACTCATTTTATCAACTCAAAGACTTCCATTGACTTAAATGGGAGATGGATGTCAGTCTCAGAAGTTGGTTAACTCACAGTCTCAGCTCAGGAAAGAGTGTGCTGCCTCATTAATTCAGAAGTGGAAGTAGAATGGATTAGACTGGAAATGAGGGAGAAAGCAGAATGACACTCACAGGTCCAGACTACTCCATTTACCCGCAGGGTGGCAAACCCAAACCTGTTTCATCCCCATGAAAGAGAATTGGATTTCTTGCAGCGGGCCTGAAACTTTCTCTGAGGCAGGTTTAAACCTGCAAACTGTACAGAAACACTTTCCATCCAACAAGACATCCTATTACAGACCTGTTCTATATTCTGTAAAGCTGATGGTGGGTGGCTTTCAGTTGACTTCCTCCCCACACACTTTGCTGCCAAGTCAGAAAGACGAAAAATCATATATACTTGCATTCACCAAATGATCTCCAAAGCAACTTAATACTGGTTCAAGTCTTCCTTGTCTTATAAATCAGATTCTTTCTGCAGATTGTTTACCTACCACTTCTAGTGTGTCTCCAATAAATTAAATCCTGCTGAAGTGGTAAAATATACGAAAGATATACTGAATGGTCTGCAGGTTGTACAGTAGAGCCATTATTTTAAGAGGAAGTAAGAACGGCAATCATAAAATTTTGAAAAATTATGCAATAACTTTGTAGTTATTGCCCATCTGTATTCATTACAATGATCTACTTCACAGGCATATAAATAGAACTGGCAACTAAAAGATGTGCTGTTTGCCTCCAGACATGGCACTAGGCTTCAGCAAATGAAATCCAACTGAAGACTTTAGAAAAAGTGCTGTAAGTGTTCATCCACAGATGGAGTCTAATCACCCATCTCCTTCCACTTCCCCTCCCCCTGTCCCCCCTCCCCATTTTACATTCCCCCATGCTTGTTCTTACCCCTAGTCAGGACACCTTTGTAAGAAAGATGACAAAATTTAATTGCTTCATTTGCAGGGCAACCCTGATACACTACATGACTTCATTCTCACAAGGCAACAAGTCCCATAAATCACACCTACTGTGTGTACCCATTAGAGCTGCAGTATGACAACTTTATGCCTAATACTCTCCAAGCAAGGACCACACAAAACTAAGACTGTAAAATTACTGTTGACTCACAGCAGCTTTTATAACATGCACTCAGCTCAAAAAGACTTAACTTATATGGTGTTTAATCATATTTGGGCATAGGAGACCTCTCACTGATTCAAGACAACATATGTTTTAAAAAGAAGAAAAGGCAGAATATATTTGGCTTAGCTCTTTCCCTTGCAGTTCCCACAGAGAAATACATCAGATTAACAGAAAAATGACTTCTTTACTTTGTAATGAAAGAGGATCTGAGAAGCGTTTCTTCCTAAAATTGGGGGAAAAAATGGTATTTTATGCTACCGAGGGTTGGGAAAGGTGTAGGAAAAGTGCTGTTTCTGGGCTAGGTGCTTCACCAGTGTATATCTGCACAAAGCAGTGGAGGCAGCTGGAGCTACACACCCTTCTCAGGAGTCCCAATGCTACCAGGTGATGTGTCTTAATTCCAGCTGGCACCTCAGCCCCACGCAGCCACCACTCCCTCCTCCTCCCCCGGGGTGGAGGACACACTCACAGCAGCAAAAGTGGGAGAACTCCTTGCTGAGATAAAGACAGTTTAATAGGTAAAGGAAAAGCTGCAAAGCAAACCAAAGAATTTATCTCCCACTTGCCATGGGGAGGCAGATGTTCAGCCATCTCCAGGAAAGCAGGGCTCCTGCACTCGCAACGGTGACTTGGGAAGACAAACTCCACCAAGACTCATGTACCCCTGTTACCTGCTTCTTCTCTCAGCTCTGTATGCTGAGCACAATGCCATGTGGTCTGGAATGTCCTTCTGGGCCGTTGGGATCAGCTGTTCCAGCTATGTTCTCTCCTAGCTTCTTGTGCAGCCTCAGCCTCCTTGCTGGTGGCGTGAAATGAGATGCAGTGAAAGCCTTGACACTGTACAAGCCCTGCTCACCAATAATGAAAACATTCCAGGTTACCAGCCCTGTCTCAAGCACAAGCCCAAAACACAGCCCCACACCAGCTACTATGAAGAAAATTGAGTCTGTCCCAGCCAAAACCAACACAAAGGGTTCATCCTGCCCAAAAATATTTGCCCTATCAGGCCAGTGGGCAACCTCCACCGTAATGGCCCCGCTCATCCCAACTGCATGGACACAATTGCAGCAGTGTGCTAACATCAGAGAGGAGTGATCCCTGGCTGGGGGGACTGACTGATGCTATCCACACAGTTAGAAAAAGAGCTGGCCTGAAGCCCATGGTATTCAAAAATATCCCGCCGCCCCGCAAAGCTGGGAGCCTCTGGAGCAGAGGCTGTCACTGCAGGCTCCTGTGTGAACAAAGGGTGCCTGTGAGTGTATCCAAGGATTTCCATGTGCTTCAGAGCAGGGCTCCCATTGCTTCCCTCCAACAATGTGACATGCATCACTGCATTTCGCTGAGATTCTCTTATTTCTTTGCACAATGGCTTTTTTTCCCCACCCTCCCTACGGCTACAAAGGAGACGGAGGGGGTGAATCTTACATGCTGTCCAACTGACTTCCTTGCATTTGGAAGGCAAAACCAAGAAGTTTATATAATCAGGCTGACATGCAAACCAATTGAAATTACAATGGTATGTTAGAGTATATTCCTTAAGCATTCAAACCACAGAGAAAAAAAAAATCTCTTCCACTAAACTATGAGGGACTGACTGAAACCCGCAAAATCTGGGAAACATGGTAAGGTCTGACTGAAAGCTTGTCCTTACTTCACCCCTGAGGAAAAGAGTAGAGAATAGAGATAATACTGGCTGCTTTTTGGTGGGCCCTAAACATATAGCAAATTCCCACAACATAAATAGGAGGCTTGCCACCATATCCTCCCTCCTATTCCCACACAACCAGACCTCTAACTCACAGGCTTGCAGGGCAGCTGCTTTCTCTCTGTCCAGGACTTTGTTGTCACAGACATCAGTCTTGGCTCTGCTTCCCTGTTTTATAAGTTTCCAGTTAGCACCTGCTATGCTTTTCTTGATCCCTGCCCTTGCCAAAAAGGGTTTTGATAGCACCAACTCCAAAGCAAACAACACCAAAAAAAGTGCAAGGAGAACATCTCTGGATTCATGGTTTCCTATGGATTCTTCCCAAGTTCTCACATTCCCCATTCCCACCTTCTTTATCCCATCCACAGTATCATTCCTCCTTCCCTTCTCCGTGGTGGCACACTGTATATCTTAGCAATAGGCTGGGGCAGTGATCCCAGCTGTTTTAGGGCAGTGCATGTGCTGCCTGCTCAGCTGGTTGCTGCTTTTTTTGATGCCCAAGGAACTAAGCTAAAATTGCCATTTCCTCAGTAAAAGAACTATTCTGAATCTTCTTTCTCCATCCCACTGCCCCTTCTCATGAAAATTCACACGCACTCATCTTCACTTTCATGACACTGCCAAGCTGAGCTGAAATGAGTAGTGAGTTCAGAAATTAGCATGAGGGGTGGATGAACACACTGTATGCTCCCAGAAACATTATTTATTTTGGAAACCAACCTAAAAATAACCCCATCACACAAGCCTTTTAGACCAGTATTACATGAACCAAAACTGTTGAGTTCTGCACAGATGCCTCTGCAGACACGGTGTCTTTTGTTTTCATCTAGGATTTGCATAACTAAAGCTACTCACCTGTGTAAGCCTCACCAAAGTGCCTCTGAGTCTTCTGAGGTAGCTACCAGGGTGGCCAGTAAAGGAGGGATTAGATTCCATTGGGTTTTCCATCTGAAAATACATTAATGTGTACACACATATGAACCATGTACATGCACACGTAGGGTCCTCCTTATTTCTTCATAATTACAGGTTCCAAACACTTCAACATCTTTTGCAGTTTTTTTACAAACCATATTTTCTACTCTCTAAGGTATTAAAGTACTTTTATTTCTGTTTGTCAGTTGAAGAGCTGAAAACTTTTCACAATAACGTTCCTAATAAAGTAACCAGTTTCTTTGGCTTTCAGGAACATTTAATTGCTTATGTACATCTGAGAAATCAGCACTATGGGCCTCAACCAAGGACTAAGGAGAAACTCATAGAAAAGAAAGGAGTTGGATGTAATTCCAGATCTCAGATGAATGTTCTAGTTCCATCCTCTTCCATCCATCCTTTAATGAATTACAAAGCAATCAGCTGAGAGTGAAAAGAAAAACTCCAACCAAAATATATAGGAAAATGAGATAAAATAAAGAAAGGTTCCAATTTTACTTGTACAGTTTTCCAGTTCTGTGTTACATTTAGTCTAGACTCAGCTGTATTCTGAGGACACTTTAAATCATCCTAGTAAATGTGAGAGGTCTTGAGTAAGATGAAGTAAAGAGGTCTTGGAGAAGACAAAAATCTCTTTCTGCCTTCTCAACCCCTCCCACTATTTAAAAGTTACTTTGGCCTAATGAAAATCAGATTATAAGTCTCCATAAACCCCACAGATTAACATCATTAGAATAGCATTTTTTCTATGATGCTATCTTCTGAAGGAGAGGCGACATGCTGTACAGATGGCAGCAGCTTCAAACTCTGCTTGAAGCTGCGGGAACAAAAGTCTCCCTGCAAACAAAAAATTATAAATTAAATTTGAAAAGCAATATTTCACTTTCTTTATGGGTTGGCATAAGCCTGCAGGCCCACGGTTTGGGACATTAAAACCATGGGTGCACCCCATGAAAGACAACCCAAAAGTTCTGACACTGAAGCATAATGGTTAGGGCTGCTCATCTGTTTTTCTCTGTTTTTAAATGAGTACATCAAAAATACATGAGGTTTTCTTGTGGTTTCTTTTTTTTTTCCCCTCAGAGAAAGAGAGTGTATTGTTCAGCTGTTAGACAACAGAGCTGGGAAACCTAAGGACACATGGAATAAAAAATACAGAAGTTGGTATAAAGCCCCTTGTATCACATGTGGTCATATCTGTAATCAGCTCTGCCTCAAAAAAAGAAGTAGTTTCCAGGTTTGAAAAGCTAGTGAAAAAGAAAGGATTTCTTCATTTTAGAGAAGTAAATAGCAAGGGACTAGAGACTATACAATATCTCAGCAGTTTCGAAAAGTGAGAACAGTCACACTCAGGAAAGTTAAAGGGTCAGTCACTTAAATATGGTGAAAATAAACACATTGTTGCAGAACATGTGACTCTGTCCTTGAAACAAAGAATTTAGCAAGATGCAAACAAGTTATACATTTATGTATATATGAATAACAACTCTCTCACTGTTATTTATGGATAAAAGGGTTGACAGTATAATTATTGGGATTAGAGAGCTGGATAAACATGATTAGTTTTTCACATGTTTGGAAGATTTAAAAGTCACAAGAGACACCCCTGCACAGTGTCGCTTATTGTCACTCCAATCCCCTCACAGTAAACCCAGACACTCCAGCTGCAAAATTTCTGGTCCCAAGAGAACATTCTGAACATGGTGAGGGGAGAGCAGGAGAGACTGAATTGCCACCAGTGCCTGAGGCAGGCCCTTGCAAAGACAAGGAGGGGAGGACTGAAACTCTTATAAAGGTGTGGCTGAAGTGCCAGACCACAAATTTGGAGTAATGAGGGTTCAATCTTCTTGTGTGTTTGCCCTTAAAATTGTTCATGTAAAGGGGTCTGGGGAAAGATATATACCAGAAATACATTATTTGCCAAAACCTCAGTGCTTGCTGGGATCTACAGAGAGCTCTCAAGGAAAGCACATCCTGCAGGGATTTGATGCTGACTGTGTTTTTGTGTACCATACCCAGATCTTCTGGAAGATGAGAAACTTCCCATGAAGCTTGCCCAGGATTCTGCTTTTTCCCTGCATCCTGCTCCACCTCTTGTGTATGTTCTGTAGCTTATGCTGATATTTTTAACTCTGCCATTAAGTAAACTGGGAAAAGAGGGGAGAAACCACCACTAATCCCAGGCACTTGTGCAGAGAGGAGGAAGCACTCCAGTGTGCTTGCTGTGATGCAGATGAATGTATAAATAAACGTGCCATGCCACTGTTGTTGAAACTAAAGTTTGTTAAACCAGATTCCTAAATCCCAAGCCTGACTGAAAAACAATTTTCTCCTAAAAGTTCTTTTAATGCTCTGTTTGTGTATCAACATTACTGCTTTTTTCTGTTTGAGCTTTTTGAAGTAATTTTTCAAGGTTTTTTTTTTTTAGATGAAGAACATTGAATACCTACTCATGTATATAGCAACATATACCAACAAAAAAATACCAACAACAGAACAGATGATGCTGGAAGCAGCATTCTTGCCTAATTCCTCTAAAACAGAAACTACTTTCTGAGTGTCTGACACTGCGTTTTCAGAGACCAAAGTCCTTTCTGTCCATCAAGGAGTACAACAAAAAAGCAAGGGAGATACATTATCTGTCACAGTACACCATCCTGAAGTTAATTTTGTACTACTCAAAACACTATTTATTGAAAATACTTGTTATTTAATATTTAAACCAGTTTTCAACCAATCATAGGTCCATGGAATAGTTTGGGACCTTGAAGATCATGATGTTCCAACCCCTCTGCCATGGGCAGGGACAGTTTCCACTATGACCTAAATGTACCTTATAAATTCTATAAAATTCTTTTTTTAAAAATTACCTTTATCACACTTTTGTTGTGTCTTGACTGCTCAGTTTATCAGCAACTTGTATTTTGATGGATAGTCATGAACAGCACTTGCTTAAAAGAAATTTTGGAAAACACAGCTTGTATGTGAGGCAACTTCAGAGACTGCTCTTACCAGTTAGGAAGCAAAATTCTCCACTTCTTTTATAACACCAGAGTTGTATTAAAACTTTAGTTTTTATAAGAAGCAACAATGGATTTATGTAACACCTTTGATCTCAAACTTCTGCTCTAAGAAGCTAGAAGTTCTCTACAAGAAAAGAACTTTCTGAAAAATCCTTTCAAGTTTCTCTGCTCATATGCATGTATGTAAGCACCGTGTGGCTTTAGCAAGCTGCATAGAACTCGTATTAATTCGATTACATTAGATTAATTAATTAGATTTTATTAAGTCTGTTGAGAAAATGCACCAAATGTATTTGAGGCTTTGAACTCCAGGCCTAGTTCCCATTGTTTTGTATGGAATATTGAAAGTCATACCACTGTGGAGAGCTATGGCCTTGGGGCTGTAAGGAAAAAGAGGTTACAAGAATACTTTCTGAAAAGTGCTGTAAGGAAAAAGAGGTTACAAGAATACTTTCTGAAAAGTGCAACACAATTAGTATAATATCGGATCCGTTAGAAAATCACATCTAAAGTGAAAGAAAATACTTGTGGGTATTTGTTGAAGGACTTGTACATAAGTGTTAGAAACAGGAAAGAGAAAATAATGAAACCATAAGATCTGCAGAATGACTTAATGGACTGTGCAGACTTCATCCCTTCTGAGGACACAGCATGCTTTTAACTGCACTGCCCAGGCCAGTTGTCTCCTAGCACGTCTTCCCGGCTGACAATGAGGTGAATTAGGTGAAAGCCAAAATTTGTTAACAGGTAAGAGTGAAAAACTGTTGGTTTCATCCATGGAGAAGTGGTTTTCACATTTGAACCATTGTATTGGACTTACAGGAAAGGGGTTTGGTAGTGGGAGGAGTATAGGGGTGGCTTCTCTGAGAAGCTGTTGGAAGCTTCCCCTCTGTCTATCAGAGCAAATTCCAGCTGGCTCCAGGATGGACCTGCTGCTGGCCAAGGCTGAAACCAGCAGGGATGGTAGTTATGCCTCTGCCTCTGGGATAACATATTTCAGAAGGACAGGTGATAAAACAGAACATTTTGCAGCTGGAGAGAGGAGTGAGAAGATGTGAGAGGGACAGCACTGCAGACACCCAGGTCAGGGCAGAAGGAGCAGCAGGAGATGCTCCAGGTACTGCAGCTGAGGCTCCCCTGCAGCCCATGGAGGGCACAGGGATGCAGAGATCCACCTGCAGCCCATGGAGGAGCCCACGCTGGAGCAGGGGCATGCCCAAAGGATGCTGTGACCCTGTGGGAAGCCCACACTGGAGCAGACTCCTGTGGAGAAAGGAGCCCCAGCTGGAGCAGATTTGTTGCAAGATTGTGACCCATTGAGGGACCCAATCTGGAGCAGTCTGTTCCTGAAGGACTGACCCTGTGGAAGGGACCTGCTCTGGAACAGTTTGTGCAGAACTGCAGGCACTGGGAAGGACTCAGGTTGGAGAAGTTCCTGGAGGACTGTCTCCCTTGGCAGGGACCCTGCACTGGAGCAGGGGAAGAGGGTGAAGAATCCTTCCCCTGAATAGAGGGGAGTGGCAGAAACAATGTGTGGTGGACTGACCACAACCCTCTTTCCCTCTCCTCCTGCACCACTGTACAGGAGAAAGTGGAGGAAATTGGAAGTGAAGTTGAGCCTGGGAAGAAGGGAGGGGTCAAAGGAAGATGGTTTTTAGATTTGGATTTGTTGCTTATTGTGCTACTCTGATTCAATTGGTAGTAAATTAAACTATTTTCTTTCTCCAGGTCCAGTCTGGTTTTGCCCATGATGTTAATTTGTGAGTGATCTTTCCCTGCCCATGAGCCCTTCATTGTTTTCTTTCCTCTGCCCAGATGAGGAGAGAGAATTGATGGACCAGCTTTGGTGAGTACCTGGTGTGCAGACAGGGTCAACCCACCACAATAATTTACTCTGTGTTTGTGACATTCCTAATGAGAAGCTCAGAGCCATGTCACACTGTGGGAAGGGATATTGGTACCCCATTGTATTCAGTAGGAGATTTACAGCAAGGCTTGCCCATTTTTCCCTTGATGTTCATTATGACCTCATGACACTCTGGAATGAGCCTTCCACAAAACTCCAGTTTTGTGGAGTGCAAGAGCTGTGTTATTCTCCTTGGAGTGTTCTTGGGCAGCCCAGTGATGAGCTGTGGATAGGGCCCCTTAGCAAGTCTGTCTTCCTAGACCACTTGGAAATGTCCTTTATTTCTGACACACTCCACCCGTCCTGCCCGCCCTGGCTTTGTTGGCTCTTCCATCTGAAACAAAAAAAGTCCTCTCACTTGCTTTGCTCTGGTAGTCACTAGAGAGTTAGGGTCAGAAAACCAGGACTGAGCTGCATCTTACTGAAAAAAAGCTCCAAACTCCATGTGCTTCTGGCAAGTTTTGCCTTGTTGACAAGTGCAGAGAGGTACAAGTGCCCCTTGGAGCAGCATATCCTCTCACTCTTCCAGCAAGTGGTTGCAGGACAGTGAGAGAAGGAACTAGACTTTGGCCCTGGTATTGTGAGAACCATCCTTTGAAGCCTATGAAGGTGTGCTTGAAGAGGGGAAAAGGTTCTGGCAGACAAGCTTTAGGCAGGGGTAAGTTTATAAAACCTCATGAATAGCCCTGTAGCCAGACTGGTGAAGATTTAAAAAGAGATGGAAAAAAATAGTTGTAGTAAACAGCTACCAAAGTTTGAGAAGATCCAAATGCTTACAGGACTGGTAGATTTTTTTTTAATTCTTAGTCGTATCAGAGGTGGTAGGGCTGCAGAATCTGTCCCTATGTGGGTAATAGGCTTTTTAATTCCCAATATTTTTCAGGGAGATTGAAGAGGTTAGTCTTTCACTCCGTATGTAAAACTATGATTCATCCATCATCAAGAGCATCATAATAATAAATATACCACCATGGCTGGTGTTTTCCACTGAATTTGGCAAGTATACTTAGAAAGAAATGAAATTAAAATTTCAGGAATTTCCAATTGGGCTTGAAAGCTGTGAAAGAAGAGTGATGACTGCTATCAATGCAAAGAGTTATGAGCTGCCTGGTTCTTCTGTTTTATGGAACAGCTTAGCCATAGCACAGGATCTACTTCACTGCCACTGTGGCCTGGTCCTGGCCATGGCCTTAATTTTTCTGAGGATGTTATTCATAAATGTTCTCTTAATCAAGCTCAGGCCCAGAATGTTACTGTAGAGGCCAAACTAATTGCCAGGATACACGAGAAGCCAAACCCTAGAAGGTAAAGCTAAAATTTGTGTGTCCTGGCTCAGAGAAGCACTATGTTTCAAACCTGAAATAAAAAGTGGGTTTTTACATTTCTTAAATAGTTGATTTTTCCCGCTTCAACAATTAGAACTCTGTGCTTCTCAAAGAATTCACACTGATTAACTACATATCCTTAATTTTTTAATCTGACCACAACAAAAATCTTTCTTTTAATTTTCTTTTTTTTTTAAGAGAAAGAAATAAGGATTTATTCCAAAATTATCCCTGGCTAGTGTGCATGGTTACCACACTGAAAGAGACAGCAGTTTTCTGGGTGGAATGGCATTGCCCTGGGTGCCAAGACCCACATGGAAGTTATGCCAAGGACTGTGAAGATTTTTATGTCTCTCCTGCCATCACAAACATGAATGTTATATCTTTCAACTAGGCAGCTGGCGTGTACCCCATTGATTACACCCTTTAATTGAGAAGGGGAGAGATGAATGATTTTCTGTATTCTTTTCACATGTAAAAGCTTCTAGAGGATTAGCAATCTCGTGGTTCTTGATCAAAATACAGTCTACAACACAAAACTCTGTAAGATTTCATTATATCTTAATATTCTGTTCATAGTATCATTAAACTCTTATGCTGGAATAGTCTCATCCATGCTTAAGAACTGAAATGCTATTCAATAAGTGACATAACGTCCATGGTGGGGTTTTTTTAGATCTAAATCTGCCAGCTCTCACTTCTGTGACAGTGGGAAACATTTTGCTTTGTCATCTTCAATCACATGTGTAAGAAGAAGTGAGACATGAGGAGACGTGAGGAGCATTGCCTGGAGAGAGAAGCTGATGGACCCAAAAGCCTTTTCCTCTCTGTATCATCCCTTGCTTTCATCAGAGAAGGCCACAGCTCCAGCAGATCTGTATCAGATCTGTGAGCACACCTCCCCATCTTGAAAACTCTTGCTGCCTGGGCCCATGGCCATCTGAGATATGGCACATCCATAATATCCCCTGACTCAGATGCTTGTGAAAGAGCAGCTCTGGAGCAAAACCTCTCTGACTGTGTGAGGCTGAGTTTTCTTGGAGATCACTTTTATGCTCAGCCCCTCCATGCTCACCTGGGTTGTGTTGCTGGTACATCCATGCCCAGTTTAACACCTTCCAAATTTTGGCCCTAATCCCACAGATTCAAATTTCTAGCTTGGTTTCACACCCATCTTACCACTTTGGACTTTTTGACCAGTATGAGCTATGAGAGGGTATGGGATTTTGTGCCCTTTAATAAACAAATGCTACTGATGCAATAGGAATCCTAACCTGTCGTCAGGAAAGATACACAACCCAGAAAACTACTAGGCAGATACATTAGATAGATATTGTCATCCCAAAGGAAATATTCCTACCCACACATTCTTCCACAAGGTAAACTTGAAATATTTCACTTGTCCTCCTGGAGCTCTGAAGAAGATTCTTCTGTTCTGTGCAGAGAGTTCAGGGCTCTAAAGGCTGGGTCATATGAGGGAAAGCTGAAAGATTACAGTCAATGAAGAAAAAAGCTGTAAAAAAACCCCCACCAAAACTCAGCAGAGAGCAACAAAAAGCACTAATTCTATTTCCTTTAATGTCAAAGCCAAAAGGAATTTTGCCATAGACTTGACTAAGAACTGTTGAATGTAGAAACATGTTCTCATCAGCAGTTCTTAATTTATCCTTGCCTGTATTCCAGAACAGTCATTTAAAATTTTGACACTAGCTGCAGGATTGGATTTGATTTGAGTATCAGGAACCATTTGCAGAAGGCATTAATTAGACTTCCTGCATGTCAGGAGCAGGCTTTGTTGGAGTTAGATCCAAAGCATTCATGCTGGAGGTTAGGTTCCTCTACAAAAAAACCAATCCACTCAAGGCACTACTGCTTTTCACTGCCCTCTCTATCTTAAGAAACAGTGTCCAAACTTAAAATACAAGTTTTGTGGTGATCTTAGATAGATGAGTCTTAACACTGCAGATACTCTACCCACAAAGGGTCTGCAGATAACCAAAGATTAGTTTTAGTGCCTTAAACCATGGTCATATCTTGGCAGCACAGACAGGCTTTTTTCTTTCTGCCCTTATGCTGCCACCTCAAACCACTCTCCCACTACTGCAGGGTCACAATGGAACTGAGGAACTAAATTAAGGAGAAGCTGTGGATTGAAAATGACCCATCAGGGAAAATAAGAGTTGACTGAAAAGGATAAATCAAGGAAGTCCACAAGTAATTGTTGCCAGAACGATAGACAGGGCGGTCAGGGAATGGAAATGAGCAGCTGGTGTTGGGAGGAAGGGCATGGAATGGCTTAAACTGATTTTCTCAATGAGAAAAATGTCTGTGGAAGTGTGATGTGACACAGTGTAAGCATCACTGATTTCAAAGCTTGCAACTTTGGGCACCATTTTCAAGATAAAGCCACAGGTCCTTGTTTTCTTAAAGGGGTCAGAAGTGTTACTCATTTGCCACAGAAATAAAAGTATAGATTTGACCTCAGTATGCAAATTGAAATAAACCATTTAAACAGTCATTTTCCCTCTTTACATTTGTCATGATAGAATATCACAGAATCATAGAATATCCTGAACTGGAGAGGACCCACAGGAATCATCAAAAGATGCCTGAGGACAGCTTACAAAATTCTCATCTTTGCTTTAATTCAAAACATTTGTGAATATTCTCAGTAGGCTGGTACTGTTGTGGAATATTTGTGTGCAGTATAGAAAATTTCCATGTACACTTAGAACATTAGGCACTACAGGCTGCGTGGTTGAATGGAAAATTGAAAAGTCACGTTGCTTTTGGCTATGCAGTGAAACGTTACTGTGGACAGCTCAGAATTCAAACTACAGTAAAAAAAAAGTGTTTTCCATGGGAATTCTGCTCAACCATTCAGTAAAAGTGTACAATGAGGGACCTGAAATGCACTTTTGAAGTTAAATGAATAGCTATATGACAGATAAAGTTTTGTTTTATTCATTCAAGCCTATAAACATACATGATATTATAATAATAGATGAATAGAAGAAACATTGTGGTGCTGTTCCAGATAAGCACTCAGAACTGTCAGTTCTTATCCATTTATCTGGATCATTTGGGCATGGAAAATCTGGGTGGAGAATTGCATGAGATCAGGGAAGAAAAGAGGAAAACTCATGAGAAAAGGGCTGCAAGGATCACTGCTTAGAGTGTTTTGGCAGTTTCTCAACCCAGAAGCACAACAGCAAATGAAAACCAGCAATAACAAACTCCAGATACTGTTGGGAATTAAGCAAAGTGCCAAGAACAGGGCAGTGTCTGGGACCCTACACACAGATAGAGAGGGCTTGTGGCATGCCATCCTCTGCTCAGTTGCTGGTATAATTGTGCAGGAATGGTGTTTACTGCTGACTCACGCTGGCGCACAAATCTTATTTTTTCCAAGCATGATACAAGAGGGTTTGGAGTGCGCTGGCTGCAGCAGAGGGATCCCCCAGAGAGAGCTCCAAGAACAATTAGGCTGGAGAAGAATATCTGGACTCTGTCCTTACTGTGTCATGAAAATGATAGAAGTGAGGGGGTTTGCCTCAACCTGCAGCACGTAGAGTCTGTTCAGAAAAGGGTGGGAACTTCAGCTGCTTACAAACACTTTCCTGACCTGTATCACTCATTTCTAACAAACAGATTAATCATTTGCAAGAGCAGAGCCTGCTTGTTCCTTGTCTACTCTAACCTTTTGCATCATACCAGTGCTGATTTTATTAGCTTCAGTTGCTCTCCCTCTGACACATTCTCTTGCTATGTTGGAAAGAGAATTTTGAACACAAACATTCTCATGTGTTTTTTGTTTTACATTTGTCCTGCATTGAGCAGAAATTATTACAAGAACTATAGGACAAAGAAAGTCAGAGTCTGAGGGTGTCTCGTGGCGACCTGGTAACCTTCCAGTTTGGTCTTCAGGATCTGCTGTTGATGTCTTGGTAAGAATCCTTCACAGATGGAGCTGCCATGAAAGGAATTTGTCCTTACATTGGGTCTTATTCTAGAATGACACAGGTTGGCACAGTAATTTTAACGGGGCTGAGCAGTCAGGAGAAGTGGAGGAGCCCAGGGCTTTTCAAGGAGTACATTAAAAATATGCCCTCCTAATAACAAGGTGACATCATATGTTGGCATAGTCTCAGAATGTAAAGGGTGTAGAAGACCAAGCTGATGTGTTGCACCATGATAAAATGGATGATAGAACTCTCTGTATAGTGCATAGAGAGGAAACACATACCCCTCCCCCCCCACACCAAAAAATGGACAGCCCTCCACCAGCCAGCTGAATGCTCTTCTGCCTCTTCACCAAACATCACCAGCAGGCAGAGCTCTTGGTCTCAGGGTTGAGCAATACTAGGGCTGCTCTGCAAGGCAGAACAACCCCAGAGCCAGAGACAACCCCAGCTCAGGCAGTGATGATGCCTACACACCCCAGGACACAGTGCCAGGGATCTGAACCACCTGGTCAGAGCAGGGTGCTCATAGCAGGGTCTGTCAATCCAGGCTGGGAATGAGCAGATGGAGCAGCCCTGGGAGA
>VXBB01000846.1:217850-251786 GCA_013399915.1 Illadopsis cleaveri | reverse complement strand
TGATACCATGATCTAGTTGAGGTGTTAGGGCTGGGTTGGACTCGATGATCTTGAAGGTCTCTTCCAACCTACAAGTTCTGTGATTCTGTGATCCTGATGGGTCCCTTCCGACTCAGAATATTTTATGATTCTATGATTTCCTTGACGTGGTTCTTGTTTCTGCCGACACACAATCATCCATGAACCCTCCACAGCTTAGTTAAATTGTTTTTGAGAAGGATGATTCATTCTAAGAAAAAGCTGGAAAAAAAAAAAGGCATAAAAAATGTTTATTTCAAATAAATTTATAGATCTGAACTCTGAGCTGGCATCACTGCGAGCCTGGGAATGAGATATTACTGCTCTCTGGGGAGACAGTGCTGATTTCTGTTGAGTATTTCTAAGCATTTATGTTCCAGGCTGGAGAGTTTTTCATAGTTATTCATTAGGTGGGTTGCTTCTTGGGAGGGCAGTTAATCCCTTCCTTACCTCTATGTTCCCTCTCTTCCTCCCAGCCTCCCATAGAGCTGTCTCCAAACAGCCAGGATGCCCTGCCTGGGTGTTACCACACAGAAACTCACAGAATTCCTCCACAGGCTTTCCTGTAAGTGTGGAGATGAGCAGGCATGGTGGAATGGTAGCAGGATTACAGCTCTGGAGCAGTGTTGCTCATGGAGCTGATTAGAAGCAGGTTTTCTATCACCTACAAGAGTCACGCCGGGTATCCTGCTGGACAAACTCCATCTTCCTTAATTTTTCCTTCCATAACAAATTTATAAGGCCACCAGAGGCCTGTTAGCTAGAAACAAATCTCAAATCATGATGATGCTACAGCTATTCACTCTTTAATATGGAAATAAATCAAAAGCAGGCTTTCAGCAAAAAAAACCCCCATCCCCATGGCTGGAATAACCACTGCCAGGTCCCTGAAGATGCCAATGCCTCAGTGTCTTTAGCATTTCAGTGTATGTTTTGGCCACTGGAGGCTCAGTTTTTCAATTAAGGATCAAAAACTGAGCTTCGGGTAAATTTCCCAACCTAGCCAATGAGATTTCTGTTCTTAATGAGGAATTGTATTTATTTAACTTTAAATTTGCATTCATATTTTCTTTTAAAGAGTGCAGTGGTGCTGGAAATGGGCTGTATCATGTTTAAGAAAAAAAAAATTATGAGAACTGGATTGAAAACAGAGCAAGAGGGCCACATGAAGATGCTGACAATTATGTATCATAGGACAAGTGGCCCCAGGGAAAGGGGAATTTCAGCTCAGCTGGAAGTGAGGGATCTTTTGCTTTTCTGCTGTCTTGTCTGTGCTAAGGAAACACATTCATTGGTCAACCCCAATCCCCAGCTCCCTACAGCCTATAGGGAACATTTTGGAACCACTGTCATTGCAAATAGAGGAAAAAAATGGGAAGGCTTTTTTTTTAATCAGTCAGGAAAATAAGTGTCTTCAAAAATCCATATTGGAGCAGTTCTTGGGCCACATATGCTGCACTCAAGAAGAGAAAGGCTTTTCTATAATATATAGTAAAGTTCCCAGTGAAGCAAACCAGGTTTAGCTAGTTCTGGGGTACTGAATGCAGGTCTCCTCCCTTCAGAGGAATGTTAATAGTGCACTGTGAGCTGCAGACCATTTATCTGACTTTTATACATTTTCAGGATGACTCTTCTAGTTCACAGAGACACCTCTGGGCCCTCTCCAAACCTTTCCCAGTCTGCAGAAGTAAAGTTAAAACCATGGCCTCCTCTTTTACCCTCTTTGTTTTTAAGTCTTTTGTCAGTCATTTTCCAGCAAGAGCTGGAAAACTGCAATGCCAAGGGAGCACTGGTCAAAAGTGGAAGAGAGAGAGAAACTAATTTATTTGTGATTATTACAAGAGCCCCAGTGATACCAGTAGGTGTAACACAGTAGAATCAGGATGGAATATTTCACCTCTACTTTAAACTCAAGAAATCTGAGTATGAAAGTGCTTACCAGAACCGATAAAACCACAAAAAAATTGTGTGTAAGATTATCAGAACCTATTAACCCTTTCCTATCTTCAAATATTCTGTCTATAAACAAAATACTTTGCTTAGCTTTGGTAGCGACTATTGTATGACATTTATATGGGATTTCAAGCCCTCCTTTGAAGCAATTATGGATATCTCAAATATCTGAACATATAAAGTATAGTTGTCATTTGCAGGCACTCAGGAATTCCAGGTTCTTCACATACTTTCCACTATCCATGTGAAAAGTTCCAGTGTCCACATGAAATAAATAAAGAGACTGTTGCTGTGGAGAAGTCTGTGGCAAGTGACTAGAAGTAGATGGTTACCCTGCATTTTAATACCTGGAACCAAAAGAAAATATCTGATTATCTGCGTCATTGATTGCACATGGCTTAACAGCCACAGTTAATGAGACAGGCAGGTTAATGTGCACCTTGCTGCACTTTCAGAAACAAGAGCCTTGGGCAGAGATGTTAAGAAGGCTGGAAAATCAAAGATGCTAAAGCATAGATGAGAAAGTCTGGAGTTTGGACTATACAGACAAGCTTTCTTTCAATTCAGGTTATTTCAAAGGAGTAGGAGCTTGCTAAAGTTTTTTATTATTTAGAATACAGATTATGTAGATTATATATATTTANATACAGATCGCACAGAAAAACATTTTTTTTTAAAATATCGAAAAAAATTATGCCTTTCAAAACCATCTGCTAGACAGAAGCAGAATAATCAGCATATCTGTGCAGTACACTTCTCTAACTATGAGGTAATTCCCTTCTCTACTTGCAGTGCCCTCTCACATCCCAAGTCATTCTAATTTTGCACATCTTTTTCAGCACAGCAGATCATTTCATAGGGAAAAAAAAACCCAGATAAAATTCTGTACTACACTGAAGGATATTTGGTATCCATAGTGTGACTTCAAAGGTGAAAACTGAGAGGTCAAAGAAGTATAATTTTCATTGTGTTACAGTCAGATTGCCTGCATTAAAAAACTCCTCACCCATGGCTTTAGTATAGCTTGGATGGACCTTAACAAAAGTGATGGCAAGCAGGAATTTGCAATCAATGAGGACAGAGAAATGAGCATTAAACAGACTTCTACTTCCTACAGTAATTTACATTTTCATGACATTCTGCCTGAGTTTTTTTTCAGTTTTCTATAGGGCTTAGATTCCAAAAGCTTCAACCTTGTTTTACAAATTTGTAAGTTTTATTTATATAGTATATACTCCCGAAAATTATCACACGCTGACTATTTTATCCTCTTTTGCTCTTATTTCCTAAATATAAACCCAAGTAATTTATTTAGATATAATTTGAATTTCTATTAGAGTCTCTTTATTATTGATGTTTTGAATTCCACAACTTTCAAAAAGGGTTAATATTCTTAGTCATTGGCTATAAATCCCAACTCTGTTGGTTGAGTACACCGAATATGTTCTGTGCAATAACTGTTGCCTGGTTATTTATAATGTAAAAATAAATCCAGTTTTATGAGAAGAAGTCTCAAGGAAACAGATACACTCTCTTTCTGAGGGTTAAATAATTTAAACTTTGGGTCATTTTCTACTCATAGTCCTGATTTAGACGGGTAAACATTCTGATTGTGAACAGCATTGTAGGATTTGCTGTAAAGCTATTTTTATTTTTTCCTCCCTCTGAATTGTGTGACTATCATTTAAGTATCTTGGAATGATATAATTTAGGTACCTTGGAATGATATAATTTAGGTACCTTGGAAATAAGGATGAAAAGATGAGAAAAATAAGGAAATGCCCAACATATTCTTTAAAAAAGAAGGTGATAGTAAACGTAACATTAGATGCAAGGTAGATACAAATATTACAACTGTTTGAGTTTGCTCTGCTCTTTAGCAATTTCACAGAAAGATGATTGTCAGATAAGCAAACTCCAGAGCGAAAACAATGTTCCATACACTTCATTATAAAATTCACATCTTTGTTCCTCAGTTATGAGAAGGCTGTAGTAGCTCTGCTACCAATGCCTATGAGACTGGAGCACTGCTGTTATCTACTTGGAATCTCAGGGATTTGATTTGTGGTTTCCATCACTTCTCCAATCCCTCCATTTGGCAGGGCAGTGAAATAACACAGAATAGACTGAAAGACCAAGTTAACTGAAAATTTACAGTTTAATGCTGGAGTCCAACAAATTGCTGGCCAAAGTTTCAGTTTCTTTAAATAAACAAACAACCCAAAAAATTACAACACAAAAGAAACCTGAAGTACTGAAGTTAATATTAAAAAGGCCGGAATTGAACAGCTAGGTGATACAGTTCACAATTTAATACTTTATTGTGTTCATTAGTGGTAAGAGTAGTACAAGCAGTGCTAACGTTTTAATTATGGGATATAATAAAGAGCTAACCAGGATGGGAATGCCATTATGCAACATACTGTACAAACAGGGGAGGATGCAATGACCTACATTGCCCAAAAAAATTTATTTCCATGCTTAGCTTCTTCTGAAAACACACTGCTGAGTGCAAGGGGCTGATATCTGGTACTGGTTCTTCAGACTGGGGCATGGATTTCCAAAGCACTGTAATTCTGAGTTCACCAAATTATGAGTCCAAATTCTACATGTTTTCTCAGTATGATGTGTTGACAGAGTGTTAAAATAGATTTTAAGCATAGCAACGAAGTGTTGTCTTGCTAGGTTTTGCACATTTGTGTCATAGATGTGAAGACATGTCCTTAGAGTTCATGTTTTTGACTAGTGGCTGAAGGTGATGAGCACACAATGGTGCCAGATTCTATGATTCACTTTAGGTCCTGCAGCCATGGGATATTTCTTTTTTTGTTGATTACTGCATTCCTACTCCTGCTCCCCTCCTCTATTCTTTGAAGGTATCAATACCAAAGGTCAAAGAGCTAAAAGACAAGTAAAAGAACGCTGAAATATTTTTTCAGTCTCATGATTCTTAAGTCTATCCTGTGATTCTGGGAGGCTGGACTTCTGAACTTTCAGGCACTTAGATTTAGCCAATTCCAAGAATAAGAAAGAGTGTCTGTATGTTGCTATGAGGAATAACGTACTGGGATGGGACACTGCATCTTTCTGCAGGTTGGAGCTTATGCTGCTAAAATGCCACAGATGCTAGAAGGTAATCTGTACCCCTTGATAAATGCCTAGAGCTAGCTAATTATGGAAAAGTGATCAAGCATGTATGTCTGTGTAATTATAATGGTGCATGTTGGAGCAAGTAGGTTCATAGAGTAGGAAAGTCAAATCCATTGGGCACCCAATTTCTCTTAAAAATGTGCCTGGAGGAACAGCAGAGGTAACTGACTAAATAAATGTGAAAAGAAGACCCTATAATCTGGAAAGAGAGGGAGGGTTTCTCCCTCTTATCCAGTGGTTTGCAGCTGTAGAAGACTGGACTTGGTGTCCTCCTGGGTGGTGCCTCCAGGTGCTCTGTGGAGGATCCTATCCCATCTGTCTGTGGGGTTTGGTGCTGTATCCCACTGAGTTATAGAGGACAAAAGGCTCGCCAAAAACATCTGATGGGCAGCTTGAGTTCTGCTTCTTCCACCCGTTAAGGTTTTTGTCTGGGGAGCCAAACTGCTGGTACCCTGAGACTCAGGAGACTGGGAATTCCAGACCTGGTGCTGTGGTTGAGTCTGGGCTCCTGATATGAACTATGGACTCTCTTGGCTGGTCTGATGGTCTGGCAAGTCATGGTTACTGAGGAAGCTTCTTTCCAAAGAAGGCAGTTCATCCCCTGTGTATTTCTGATACAGCTCCACATATTCATAAGAATATTTGAGACCCAACACCTTCTTAAAGACTTTTTTGTGGGCAGAAGAGTGATATCATATCAGGGACTATCAATGCAGGTATTAAATAAATGCTTTATTTTGTTTGGACCAATTCAATGTCCATTCATTCAGGTTTCATTGTGGACTGACAAATGACAGCAATGGGACCAGTTGGAACAACTGGAAACTGTTGGCCTCAAAATATGACCAAACCCAGAAGTTCTTAAAATAAGATTTTCTTTTCTCAAAAAAATCCTGAAACAAACAAACAAACAAACGAACAAAAACACCAAAAAACCCCAAAAAACCAAAAAAACAAAACCAAAAAACCCCACCCCCACCTAACAGAGTACTTACATTATTTTAATTTCATTCCAAGAGCTGCTTAAAAAAAACCAAACTGCTTCCCAATATCTGAAATTCAGACCTTTGAGAATCAAAGTGAAATCACTTCAAGCTAGTCCAAAACTAATAGGGTCAATTTTTTTTTTCCACTCAAATGTATGCAGATGCAAAAAAAGAAGAAAAATCTCAGTTAATTAAAAAAGTAACCTGGCTTTTAGATGGCCATGTTGGCTTATTTCAGTAGTTCTTGTGATAAACAGAAGTGCTTTTTTGTTTCGCTGAGTGGCTTTGAACATGAAAGAAGGCATGGGTTGAGCCACAGCAGCACATAAGATCAAATTCTAGCTTTTGTAACAAAAAAACCCCCCAGAAAACAAAACTCAACCCCCCCCAAGCAAACAAACAAAAACAAACAAACAAACAAACAACAAGAAGGAGAGATTAATTCTGAGCATTTGCATGGAGCTTTTGTGCTTTTGTTAAAAGCATCTTGGTTTTATTTCGCCTGACACGAAGCCAAGTACCTGATTGCACACCTAAGTACACATTGGCTAGCTTGGGTCAGGGTTGTTCACATTTCATGTCTCTGAGAAGTAGAAAATAGTTGTCTGCTGGAAGTGGGAGATATCTGTAATTCAGCAGAACTACTATTTCTTTGTCCTAATAGTTTTGGGTCAGGCAAACAATACTGTGCCTCCCCAAAAGACCATGAGCAGTGGTTCAAGCACACTTTTTAAGCTCTTTCTTGGAAGTACAGGTTGGCAGCTGTAGTAATGGATCGGTCAACAGGGACAGCACTTTAATAAAATTAGCCTCTATATTTTGCTGTTAATAGCCCCCATATTTTGCTGTTAATAGCCCCCTGCCTCTGTCTCTTGATGCCAGCCAGCATCCTCTCCGGGCAGTGATGTTACACAGCACACATCTTCTCTGAAGTCACCTCTGTCATGGCTCAAGCACCTCTAAATATCGAGTTTGCACTGCTATGGAGCTCTCCCAGTGAATCACATGCCACATGTGAATAGGGTCACGTGTACTCATGTATAGGAATTACAGCCTTGGTATATGAAGCTCCCAGGCAAAACATTCCCTGATTCCAGCTAGCAACTATGCAATAATTATTGTCAACTAAAAAAGAACACCGTCTGGGGGAGGAGAGCAACAAACAAGCAACCAAAGAGATGAGAGATTACCTCTATCAACTGATAAGTTTTCTCACACAGATACTGTGGCTAAATTGTGATTTACTAATCCCCTTCATTCTTGTATAGATTCCTATTGGATATTTGCTCTCTGTACTTCAGCAAGAAAAATTACTCTGACTATGTGGCCAACTGAATGGATTACTTCGTCTCTCCCACTTTCTCTTTCACTCCATAAAAGATTAAAGTTTGGGGCAGCCCTAGTGGGATTGGCACCTATTTCTTCCAAGCAACATTTTATTTTGAAGTGGATACTTAGAGAACTGAAGTCAAGCCTTTAAGTAATGTGTTTGGGATATCTTACATCATCTCCTAGGAAACCAACTTTCATTCTGCAACCATCAGTATGCAGCCTCCAAATTTTACTTATACCTTTGGAAACATACAGATTATTCCTGGAACTCTCCTTCTCATCCTCCATGTTCCCACTTTTGATATAATTGCTCTTGAGAAACAGAATAGTTTTTCAAACTACCCAATCCTTTGCTCAACTACCAGCCAATGCAGTCTGGCAGCAAGATGCATACTTTAAGTTGGAATTGTTCAAATGTGAAAAATGAGCTCAGAAGTATTTTATTTCAGAGGTGATTCTTTTAGTTGTTTGTATTTAAAAAGAAAATCTTGGCCATGAACCCACTGAATAATTTTTTTAGAAGTTTTTTTTTTCTAATGCAATCATATTTGAGGAGACAGAAGAGTCACCCTTGCAGGCATTCAGGGCTGTACAGCTGGATGCTCCTACTCACAGAACACACTGTAATGGGTCTCTTTCCCTGGCCACAGAGCCATGCAGTGACACAAAGCAGACCTTCTTTTTTGCAACCTAGAGGGACATGTTAATTATTTATACCTTCCCTTAATGGACCACCACCATGGCAAAGCTATGAACCAAGCTGTGAAAACACCATCAACTCATATTAAACTCATGTTTAGACAGTGGAAGATGTAATTTTTAATAAGCCTCACCCTGTCTGTGTTTTTTATTTATTAAGGTTACTTTAGCAGTCATAAGTCTATCACTTGGAGCTGTAGAAGCTGTGCTCTGTCTAAATTCAAGTGAAACACTGCCTCCACTATCAACATTTCTTAAACCTTTTTTTTTAAATAATAAAGTATTTTTGACAAAATACAAAACACAGTTGGTTATCATCTAAAAAAGCCTTTCACTCTGGATTTATGGCTTTTTCTGAGCATGAAATGGTGCTGGCACAGGCAGCCTGTAAGAGAAGGACAGGATGTGAAAAATCTCCTCTTCATTACAAATGGACTTGTCTGTCTTCTGGCTGTGGAATGCTAACAATGAGAACAATTGGGGTGCCTCTGGCCAGTTTTCAGGCAGGCACAGATGAATGGAAACAGTAAGGAATTTCCTTAGTGAGGAGGAATGAATTCATAGCTGTCAGAAACAGGGAGTCTAAATTTGGAAATTGGAAGTATGACCTAAACACCTGTTTTCAAGCCCAAATCTCATTAAGAATGGAAGCTGGAGGGAAGCGAGGAAATAAATGGGAAGAAATTCCCATTCACTGAAACATTTTCAAAGACAAGTTCAGGATGGGAAAACTATCTAAGTAAAACTTTGGCTTAGAGGAGGTCAAACAATAAAAAAATTCCCTTACCTTCACTCCTGGAATATTGCCCCTCTTGGACAATTCTAGGACTGTAAGAGCTGGAACAGGGCATGCTGAGTAAAGCTTAGGCAAAAGCCTCAAAAATTCCATCATAATGAAAGGATATTAACTTCATGACTTTAGCAGACCTACCTCAAAGAATTTTAAATTAATTTGCCTTCCCTACAGCAAAACCAATGCGTTGCAGTGGATAATTCCCTGTACTTCCTGCAGCTGGTGTGACAAAGCAAATTTTAAAAATGAGGAATGTGCCATAAAGGCCTGGATGGCAGAGGCTACATGCAGTCAGCTGCCTAAAGGGCCTTGGGTTTGGTCAACAGAAGGACGTTGTGGTTTATTCACTGCAGCTGAGAATGAGTGCATCAGTTTGGTTATGAGAATACAGGCTTGTACTTTAGCCTGAAAGTCAGACTTCAGATCCCTTGTCCCATGTCTGAGTTTCCAAGCAAGAAGCCAAGGCACAAAACTCCCAGACAGAGCCCTTCTTTGGAAAGCTCTTCCTGCTGAAATCCTGGTGAGACAAAACAATTCCCTAAGTCTGCCACTCAGTTAGGGTGCTCTTGGGTGATACCTGGGCATATTTTCAGAAGTGTGCAGTGGGTCTGGTTGGGATGGGGTTAATTCTCTTCCTAGCAGCCTCTATGGTGCTGCAGCTTGGCTGAGACACTCACATGGTGTTGGTAACACATCAGTGCTTTAGTTCTTGCTGACCAGCCCTTTCCCAGCCTCAAGGCACAGTCTCTCCTCGTTCTCCACATCCAGTGAGGAGGCTGAGGGCACACAAACGGGGACCCAAACTGGCAGAAGGAATTGTCCATACTATAAAACATAATGCCCAGTAATAAAACTGGGGGGCATTTTTTCCAGAGCACCTGTTGCTCTAAGGCTTTTTGGGTGTGAATCTGTTGGTGGTGACTGCTTTTGCACCACTTGTTTCTTTGTTCACCTTTCCCCTCCACCTTTATTAAAAAACTGCTTTTCTCTTGACGCACAATGTGGGAGTTTGTTCCTTCTCTCCTTCTGATTCTCTCCTCCATCCTGCTTTGGAGGAGAGAAAGAGACAGGATGGGGGATTAAACTTCCAGCTGAGGTCAATATGCCCCAAAACATAAAGTTCCTAAAAGCTTTTTTTAAATGACGTTTCATGAATTGGGTGTGTAAAACCTTGTTTATCTGGGCTTTTTGTTGATTTAAGGTAAAGTTAGAAGATGAGCAAAATTTCACAGACCATAAGATGAGAAGTACCTGTGGTTAGGTTACTTTAGGGGTACCTGGAGTAATTTCATCAGAAATTTACCTCTCTCTGGATTTTTGAGGCCTTCTCTCCTTGATTTCCATGGATGTCATTAATGGTGTTATTGCTGTGCATCTTAATGATCTCACGGGCTGACTCATGAATGATAATATGCAGTTCAGAAATCTTCCTCTCATCACAAGCTTGAAACAGTGACATTTCCAAGTTCCTTCAATTTCAATATACATCTTGTTGAACTGGACAGCCAAGGCCCTCTTTTACCTACAGAGCTGGCAAAGCAGGATAACACTTGTGCAATTAATCTCTTCTTTCAGTACATTTTGCTGATTACCTGAATGAAGACATTTTAAAGATTGCAGGCCAACCCCATCCCTGAGGTGGAAGCAGCTTCCTCACCTGAACTGCCTGAACCAGATTAGAGGAGACCAGCTCCTTACCTCATGGCCAGTCTCTCAACTTGTGTGATCCCCTTCAGTTTTCACCCCTTTGATATTAGCAGCATTAACAACAAACTCTCCTCTTTAAACTGGAATTAAAACTTTTATTTTTGTTTTTATTTTATTTTAAGAGCAACAAAGCACACGTGCCAGCAGTGGATAAGACATGGGCCAAAGACTACAGGTTTCTGGCACTGTGGCCCTGCTTCTTCCAGCTGAGGAGTAATAATTTGACACCTCTGAAGCAGCAGGACCTCATACTCTGACAACTGCAGCCTTGTTCTACAGCTCTAAGCCATTCGAACACATGACAAAAATCACAGTCAGCAACATCCATAGTGGATTTTTTTCCCACCTTAGCAGTTCTTTCTCTTCTTTGATGTGGGCTTGGAGATGTACTCTGCGGTATCACTGTTAAGGTTTTCATTTATTTTTCCAGGCTTACCTACACAGAATGAAACACTCCTTTTTAGACGCCAGTCCAAATTATTCAAGAATACTTTTGACAGCTGCCAAGTAATTTAGAATGATACCTTCTTAACACCTTCTCAAAACAGGCCTGACAACCCTGACAAGTAAAATTCCCCTACTTTTAACCATTTGGTACGTACTGAATTTATCAAGGCTGTCACTTTCATTGAAGCACTCTCTTTTTTTCTTCTTAGTTGGGTGAAGGGGCTTCATGTTTCTCTGGGCTAGAATGCACATTTTCTATTTACAAATTATTAGAGTTTTCCTCCACTTGTCACCATGAAAATACACAGTTTGGCTGATGAGAACAGAACACAATGGGGAATGTTCTAAAGGACATATTTGCTTTCAGAGAATGTCCCCTTGAAATGCTTGAACAGTTCTGCAAAAAACATGCAAGGTACTGAACAGATCAAACTGAAGTCTTGCTTTCAAGAGCCTGATTGCACCACTTTTGTACTTACAGTGCAACAACTACAAAATCACCAGTTTTATACGTACAGTGCAGCACCTACAAATCAATCAGCAGATTCCAAGGTTATTAGTTTAATTCACCTTCCTATGTGGGTTACCCCTCATTTTTATTGCATCAATCCAGAGTAATTTACTAGAAAATAAAGTGGGATGCTGGTTGACTCCTTTTGCAACCCTGAGAAGTGATCTATGGGTAGAGCAGGAAAAACCTGCCATGTGTTCAGAATGAAGGCTGTCAAAGGCTGTCACGGAGGGTGGCTCACTATCAATGAATATTAATAAAACATCTAACTTCAAATGCAGCCCTCACAACGATCCCATTAGAGGGCAAGTAGCCAGGAACGCTTTTAGGTATATGGTCTTCTTTTAGTGCATGTGGCCATGCGCAGAAACCCTTGGGGGTATGAGTATTTGGTTCAGGAAACAGCCCCAAACTGGGGAAAAAAAAAAACAACCAAACTGCATCACTTACCTAAAACAATATGCCCCTGTGAAGTACATGGATATATAATACCTAGGCAGCATAAACCATGTGTTCATTATTATGGGTAAATACATCTCTCAGCACCAGACATTTTAGAAAGTAGATTAGAAAAGAAAGCCCCAAGCAGTGTTTAAAAAAAAGCTAAAATAAAACAAAACCAAACAAAAACCCAGGAAGGACCTGTCAGTGTTGCAGTAATTAACTCTTCTACCTTATCTCTTCAATCCTAAGCCCCTGTTGACTAAAAGTCCAAGAAGTAGGAAAATTAAATTTTATATACATGTATATATCTATATATACATATATATAGATATGTAGTAATGAGGAGAAGGGCCAGGCAGGCTTAGGTTTAATTTTTGGTGAAGATATTGCTTATTGAGCCGATTTCTTTCCAGGGGCAAACCTGGAAAGAAACCTCCAGGTTGACATGGAGGTGTTAGGAGGGCAAGACGGTAGCTTGCACTTCAGGCCAGGCCTTGAGAGCCTCAGATCCTATTCTCTAGCTTTCATTATTGCAGAGGGTGTTACAACCAGAAATGCACCCAAACTGAACAGCACTCCCAGGCCACCAGCAATGACAGCTCCAGAAGGAGCAGAAACAGGAAAACTTGGTTGCTCTGTTTGAACAGACGGGTCAGATCGCTGGTGACTGCCTGTCCCCCTTTCCTGCTCCCTGGGGAGTGGAGCTGTCAGAAATCATGTTTCAAGCACTTGGTGTGGCACAGGGATCCATAAAGAGCTCTGCAGCAGCTGGAGCAGGGTGGCACTTGCCCTTCAAGGAGCAGATGAGGCGAGGTGAGGCGAGGCCTGTGGTCAGCCATTCCCCAGGTGAGGCGGGCCCCTCCTCATTCGGACACACAATATTTTACATGTCCCCTCCTCCTTCAGTCCCCAAGCACTGTTTTCAGCACAGCATTTGTAGGCATGGTGTGCTCAGATGTTTTAAAGGCACGCAGAGACCATGGTTATTAGCAAGCTGGGATTTGCCTCCCTTTCTAATCTCACTCACAAGACAAAGTGGCGGTACCTAATCAGATTTCTCCTCTCATTCAAGAACCCAAGGGCCAGACTGAAGAGGCTGCTCACCATCACAGGTTCCCAGGAGCATTGCCTGCTTTTCCATTAAGTATTGAACTGACAAAACCCAATCCAGACCTTTTATTCTTTCATTATGCCAAATATTTTTTGTTTCGTTCCTTTTCAAACTTCAAATATGAAACCTCAAGGGTACACTCTCTAGAAAAACAAACATTTTTGATTTTGTTGCCTTCGGGCAATAAATGTAGCTCACTCTTCCTATCTTCAGACACCTGTCCTAGTCTATGTCCACTGATTTCAGTAATACAGGGAATCAAAATTTTTTTTACACACATTCTTCTTTATATAGGCATGACTGCTCACACTGCCACACATACACACCAAAACCTGACACAAGGTGGTAGTGGAGAGAAGGGAAAGAGAAGGGTGAAAGCATGTAGAAGTAATGTAGAGATCAAATATTTTATGTGTTTTCCGTGTGGAAAGCTCCCAGTAGACTGGAAATTAAGAGTCCAGCAATATGAATGTGATATACAACTTTTAAATTAATGTGAAAAACTTGAAAATTTTGAACCAGAAAAAATTGCATTGATGAAAAAATAGTGTGGGAGTCAATGTTCTGGACATTCCCAAAGAGTGACTCTGCCACAGGATGAGAAGCATGATTGCAAAGAACTAGAAAATGAAATTTAAATCCTTAGAGTTGCAACTGGAATAAGAACTTCATGATCCTAAAGCTGGAATCCCTTTGGTAAAAGAACATGAATGGAAGAAGAGGGAGAGGGTTGAAAGGACATGCCACACTCAGCAGAAGAAGTGGAGTATTTCATCAATGCTTTTAGCAACTCTCCCAAACTAGTCAGCACCGTGGAACAGCTACATACTGTCTAAAACTGTGACATGACAAAGCATATAATCTGCACAGAAATCGAGGGGAATCTGTGTGGGACAGAAACCTTCAGTATTTATGGAATCAAAGAAGGAGTTCAAGAGTAGGAATACTTGAGACTGGTACATTTTGTAGGCTTCTTAAAAAAAAACAAAAAACAAACCAAACCTGAGATCAATTCATATTATAGCATCATAGGATCATTATAGGATCATTAAGGTTGGCAAAGACCTCCAAGATCATAATGTCCAACCTTGGGTTGAGCACCACCTTGTCAATTAGTCCAGAGCACTGAGTGCCATGTCCAGTTTTTTCTTGAACAATTCCAGTGATGGTGACTTCACCACCACCCTGGGCACCCCGTTCATCCTGTGCGAGCATCACTCAATGCTCCTCCAGCAAGGAACAGACAAAGCTGAAATAACTTATGGACTCTCTATCCTTTTATTTTCAATGCACAAATGCTGTCAGAGAAGAAAGAGGAAAATAGGGAACTTTGCACTGGGAGTAGGACACAATGAATTTGGTCATCATTTTTGGTGCATGTCATGGTCAATTCACTGGCTTTGGACAGGTCCCAAGAAAATTCAGTCTTTTGCTTAAAGCAGCTATTTCTGAGCAGATCTGCTGAGCAGGTGCTACCAGACATGCTTCTGATAGGGTTGTAAGGTAGTTGTAACTACTCAGCTTGAGAACAGCTCTTGATTTAGTTCTGGCACACCAGAGCCCTGATGAGCTATCAGCAGATTCCAAAATGGGTTTTGTTTTCCTTTCAAACTTTTTCCCAGCCTGGCCATTGCAGGTGCCCTGGTAGCAGCACATATGGTCACTACAGGTAATTAAAGAGCAGCTACACCCCTGCTTTGAAGTGAATGTTGTTAACTGGTCCCTTAGGTGCTCACCTCTTTGAATGTGACTGGGAATATGTCATTTACATTGAGATACACTGTGAATAGGTAAATATATAAATACATGAATATGTCTCTAGTGGCTGTTGAGTCAGTACTGCTTTCCTCGTACTGGATGTGATAGCACATGGGAGTCACTGATGCAAAGAGCTCTAACAAACTTGAAGTTCATTGCTTCAAAAGAAGACTGGACAAATGTACTGAGGAGAAGAGCTCTGTAAATAACTGGACAAAGTGCGTCAGACTCAGAAGCCTGGGAGAGCAGACTTAAGACTGGGAGAGCATTTGGAGAAAGAACAGTACAATTTGATCTTGGCTTTGCTAGTTAAGCATCTGTTTATGCCCACCGTTGGAGACTATTCCCTTGCTAGATGGTTTCAGGTGACCCTTAGTGCAGCCATTCTTGAGCAGCCAGATGCAACTTGGATTCCCTGGAAAGAGACATGCAACATGACTGTGTACACAGTGCTTGTGCACATGGGATTTGGGTTGGGACTGAACAGAATTCATGCAGGAACAGTCCTCAGAATTAGAATCTGACTGGCAGCAAGAAACTTCACAGCAGCCTAGTGCAAAATAGGTAAAAGTGTGCTGATTAAACACTTAATGTTCTGAACTACACTAAGCAGATGAATAAATTTAATAAATTATTTGATTCTTGGTTTTGGCAAACAAAAGACATTAAAAATGGCTAATGGAAGTGCTTTCTACTTCTGGATAAAAACTACTAAAAGGGCTGACACTGAAATATTTGAGAAATTTGGTTTGTATTAATTTTTAAAGGTTGAATTCTTATCCCAAACTTTTTGGATATTCTTGGGCAGTGGATTGCATGTGAATGAGTTTTCCCATGTGGTTTGTAGCCTTTCTGCTTGGCAGTGTTAGCATTACCACAGGAAGAGCTTTTTCTCATGGCATTTTGGCTTTTGGTCACAAGTGTAGCCCGGAAGTCAAGAGGGGTGGGAGATTAAAAGAAGAAGGGAAACAGTTAATTTACAAAATTCTATGAAAAGGCTTTGGATTCATTGGAAATTATGGGAAGGTCGGTCCCTATTGTATCCAGATCCATTCTCCCATGACCAATAGATTACAGGATTAGGTCAACCCAGTTTAATATATAAAGAAATGCTAAAATGTCTTATGTCTCTGTTTGCCAGCTGAGGACTTTTCACCTGCCCTGTAGCTGTAGATCAGCTGAGACAAATGGTTAGCACCCTAGTTACGAGAATCCTTATTTCTTCTCTTGGGAATCCATATAATAATTAAGCTTGTAGTGCCTCAATGCTTTTTTCCCCTTGGTATTTAGCAATATTGGTTAATTATATTGTTTTCAATCTAGTTACTCCTCTGAGCTCCTTTGGGTTTTAATGGATTTAGCTCATTACATCTCTGTAAAGTAGGAGAACATCTTTTTATTTTTACAAAATGCATAAAATTCCCATAAAATGGCATAAATGAACACATGATGTGCCATACACTATACACAGAATCTGAGACAAATCAGGAAACAAAAGCCATTTCTCTGTTTTTGGACAAGTATTTTAACTCCAAGTTTATCCACGTGCTGTTGGAAGATCCAGTTGTTCAAAACCTGTTGTTCAAAACCCCTTGATTTAGAAATCATCAACCCTGCCCCACTCTCATCATTATCTAATCAGATGCTCTTGCCTTGGGAGTGTACCCTTCAATTTTCTCCTAAGAGAAGATTTGCTTTATCCTTAGTGCTGGTTTTTGTTTTTTTTTTTTCTTTTTTCAAAGGTTGCCACAGAGCAGCTTTTCCACCAGGGCACAGATCACTCTGTGTCTTCCCTTTATGATTCCCACCTCTGCCTTTTACTGAGAACGAAAACAGCCTCACAGTAGAAAGAGAGAGATAGAGGTAACATAACCTTCAAGTTTAATGGAAACTTGAAATAAGAAGTGTGAAAACTTCAGTTGCATAATCCAGGTTATTTGGAAAGCTTGACTTTTCTGTCTGAATTAGAAGACCTTTTCAGAAGGGATTTCTAAGTTAAGTTGTTCATCAGCACCACTTGACTCCACAGTATGGTTCTACTTTGTTTCAGTAAAGTCAACCACTCAAATAAGTGTGATATCTGGTTTTGTACGGAGTGAGTTAATTCTAGAGTTGTGGATTTTGGGTGTGCAAAAGCACAGATCTGATTTAGATGCATATTTATTTCCACAAGAATGTTATCTGGAAGTCCAGCAAAGAACAATCGGTTTCACCTTCAATATTATCACCAATTTCATTCTGTAGAGGCTAATGTTTTAGTAGTATTTGGAAAAGTAAGTGATAGAGGCAGTATTTTCCTCTTCTAAAAAAAAGAACATTGCATATTATGTTAGTGAGGGCTAACTCATGTAAAATATTCAGACGTCCTAAAAGTTGTTAAAATATAGGAAGTCCACCTCATATATGAGTTGAAAGAGAGTGACAACTAAAGGAGCATTTCAGTAAACCAGAGTTTGGGCTGCATCCAAGGGTTTCTGCCCTGCAAAGTGAGCTAAAGGGATCCTGCTCAGTCCTGTCCTTCCCCACAGGAGAGACAGCATCTTCCTGTTACATCCCCAAGCTGTTATGATCAGCACAAGCTCCTGGCTGTGAGATTCATTGGCCCAGAAGAAAGGGAAGTGGTGGTACAGTTACGCAATGAACAATTTTCCTTGGGAAATCTTTGGTCCTTTTGATTAAGCAAGTCAGTATTCATCCGTCTCCTGGACTGATTGCAACAACTGTCTTCTAAGAAAGACTTCAGGGTGATGGGATATTGCTCACAGGATACAGGTGAGATAAGTGGGTCTTTGTTGGGGGGGAGGTGTGGGAGAGGGATGGTTTCTAAATGCATTGTTTTGGTCTGGAACCCCACGGCAACTGGAATTATTGGTGTGTGGGAAACAAGATTTGAATCTTTAATTTTTGACATGAAATTGAAAGTTTGGGACAGACGTCCTTTTAAACTGATTTGCTATAAATCAAATATTTGTATATGGAAATAGTATTTGATTAGAAACTGTCTACTTTTCCTCAGCAGACATAAGGGCTCTGGTTTCAGAGCATCCATCTTAATATGTTTATCTTCAGAGACATCCAGAAAGTTTTGCCACAGAAAAGTGATATGCAGAGATTAAATTACTCTCCCAAAGTCATATAGGAAGTCTGTGGCACAGCAAGGAAATGAATCCACATCTCCTGGATCCTTTGCTACTATCTTAGCCACGTTTTTTTCCCCTGCAAAACAAATTTTATGCTAGAATTTAAATTTCTGGGCGTACCTCAAGTCTCATTGAGGGTCCAGCTCCATACATTTAGTAGGGTCACGGTAAATTTTATCCAAAGCTCTTCTGACTCAGAAAGTGGAAAAATAAAGTAGGTTTTTTATGTAACTGTGTCAGAGGCAACTTAGGCAGCAGCCAAGCCTTTCAAGGAAAGTGGATTTCCCTTGTGTGTTCTGGCTTATAAATCCTGTGTCTTTTATTTTAGGAATATAATTGTTGCACCTTCCAAAACAACACATAAGGAGCCAACTGCAACAGTCAGTGTCTTGTGTGCCTGTAATGGTCTTGGCCAATGCGAGGAAGGAGGGGTTGATATAAAATTAATGAAGAGGAAAGACAGAAAAACCAAAACAAGTGGGTTTAATCACTACAAATAACTCACTTTTGGCAAAACATCATCTGTAGGGTGTACATAGATGAGTCATTTTGTCTCTTGTGATCGCTCTAATCAAAGGGAAGGACTGGACCCTTCCTGATGCTGATTCAGTCCTTCTGAGATAGGTTTCTAAAATAAGTGTGATGAATCATTTTCTAGCAGCTTCTGTCTCCCATCACTGACTGTAGCACACCTTTCAGTGGACACATGACTTGGACACAAGAGAAAAGCCAAACATTATTTCTCTCATGTAGGTGCCAGTTGCAAAGCTAAGTTGTAAGTGAAGCAATTAAGGCATCTTTGTGTTTTTCACTCTGATTTGCTCCAGTCACAAGTTCATCTGTAGACATTGCCTAAGAGGAAAAAAAAAAACAAAACCAAAACATGGTGAATGAGGAATGTCCAAAATCTTTAAATTATGCAGAAGACATTTTCTTTTACATAAATATCACTTCCTGACTCCACGTACTCTTAAAATTCCTCATGAAATACTGAGTTGTATTTCTTCTTCAGTCAGTTAATGAAGGAAAGTGATAAACATGAAGTAAAATCAGAATCTAGCCTGAAAAGACACTTCTTGTAAAATCTTTTAGTTCTCCAGAAAATCCTGTTTGCCATTTGTCAATACAGAGAAAGAACATCAAAACTCATAAACAGATGAGCTGTTGCATCCTTTTACCAGGACATCAGTGACCAACTGCTTCTGCTGCCTAAGGTAAATAAGTTCTTTTAGGGAAATGAAAAGAAGTAGTTTCCTCTAATTTCCTTTCAGTTTCCAGGCTGCCTTTCATCCAACATCATCTTTTTTCAGGTATCCATTTAGGGCATTTTGCACTTTAGAATCTTTCTTCAACCATGTGATTTGAGAAGAAATACCTTACCATGTATACTGCCTGATGCTGATATCAAACAGCACTTTGATATTTCTGAGTGCTACGTACATATTATTATTTCAAATGTAAAATAATATACAGGTATTGATTTAACAAACATAGATGTTAATAAATAGGCTAATAATTGATATTTTAATAAAATGCAAACATAAAACAAATGGAAAATCCAACCTAAGTGATAACAGTACCCACAGTCCAAAAGCCCATTGCAACAATAAAAAACAATTTCTGTCCCATGATGTTAGGAGTCTCATTCCTGCTTTGAAAGTCTGTAGGTTTCTTTAGGGTTTTAATATCAAATTAAACTTTGAGGAAACTTCTGCAGACATGCACTTAGGACAAATGTGATTGTTTCACTTTAAATTCTAGGAACAAAATGAGGAAAAAAAAATCTTACTTTTTCCATAATGATTATGCAACTACAGAATAATCACACAGGGTCTTTGCTACCAGTGTTTTAATACCCCTGCGTTGTTAGGGAGCTCTTTCTGCCTTTTTCTTTTGCATTGTTTACATTTTTGTGCTTCTTTTCTTGGCTGTTCTGCTGGTGCAGGTTCTTGCACCTGAGCAGCACTGGGAAGCACCCAGGCTGCCTCTGATGAACTCACCTGTCAAGCTGTTGACTCCAAAACATCCTCTGGCCTCAGGATTCCTTTCTGGCAGCGCCAAGACCTGAACTCACATCGTTGGGCAAAGAAAAATCAGGAACCCAGCTCAAAATAGTAGATGATGCCATATAGATTGTCTGGATTTTATTTTTAACTGGGTCAACCTTGTGCTAGTGGAAGTGATAACTGAGATGTCCATTTAAAGTCAAAAATTGATCTGGGCATGCTGATGAGGACCATGTCCCTCCAGGCTGTGCCAGAGTAACCCAGTCCGGAGCTACTTCCAGGCCTGACCTTCCATTCTTTCTCTTAATATCTCTCCCTGTCTTTGACCATATCTGCTATTACCTTTGCAGTGTGCCTCAGTCCCAGCTCATCCCTTCTGCCTGCCCTTCCTGTCCTGTCTGTCTTCCAAATCCCCTCTTCTGCCTCCTGCTAATCCTTCACAGCACTCTGACACAGCTATAGGAAGGCACTTCCTATCCCACTGCTGGGTCGTTTGACCTAATAAATAATAAATGAATAAATAATTCCCAGTCATTTCGTCTGTGGGTCACTTGGAGATGAAACTGAAACATTCTAATCCTGAACGGGAAATTATCAAGCCTGGTGAAGAAAAAGCAGATGTGTACAGCTCTTACAGTGCACCTGGGTTTTCTTCATTAGGAAAGCAATGGGCTTATGCTCTTTTTCAATGAAAATAAAGTAGGTATCCTTTCTTCAGACAACAGATATTAAACTGTGGTGATTGAAGGAAACCATAGTTTTTACTTGCAGGAATAGATAATTTGTACTAAAGAATATTTAAATAATTGTCCAATGAGATCTAAGAAGCCTAAGTAACCTTTTTTTTTAAGAGAAACTGGGACACCAAGAAACTCTAGAGGTTTGATAAGAAACTTAACAGTTTAAAATTCAGTTGGGACAGGACAAGATGAGCCTGACACTGATCTTACCAAAATCACAGAGAGGCTGCTTTGTGACACAATCCAAAAGGGATGAAGAAATTGTAACATCAAGAAGAAAATTATGCTGCCATAAAAAGCTTGTGACTATTTTCTAATTATTTCCTTTCTTTTCAAGACTACGGGGTGGATGGTTAGAGATAGTTGTATAGACATAATGCTTTTAGCACTCCACAAAGAATGTAATTCCCTGTGACCTGTTTTTACATCTGAAAAATCAATAAACATGCTAGCAAAAGTGAACATCAGTGTAGCTCATGCAAACATAGAAAAAAAGTTAACAGATTACAGTAGTTTTTGTAAAAAGTAGGATCTTCATCCACTGCTGCTAATACTGGTATCCCAAGGGCTGCTTTTCCTGGCTTGCTGCTACTCAGTGTTTCAATCAGAGATCTCAAAAGCTACCAGCAAAATAAAAAATATGTGCATTAACAGGTGTTGGAACTGCAAGTGATGCCATATTAACCTGGGTACAAATTAACAGAGGTCAAAGGGTAGAGTGAGTCTACTAAAACTGGTGCATTCTAAAGCCTGTGAACGAAGAGAGGCAATCATGCCTTTAAAATAGGCAAGTCAATGCTGCAAATCAGCAGCTCTGGAAAACATGAGGATTCTAACTAATGGTTATTTGTGAGTTTTAGTGATGTGTTGAGATTGTCTTTACTGATATAAATTTTGGTTACAAAAAGAAGAGACAACGGAATAGAAAAATAAATGGAATATTACTCTTCCATCTGGCGCCAAGGAGAACTTTTTGGGAGTCACCTATCCAGTAGAATGTCTACCCTGGCAAAAACCCCTAGAAAAACTGGGAAGTGTTTAGAAAGAGCTGTGACAATGACCTGAGACTACAAATACTGGTTTAGAAATACCACAGCCTGAAAGCAATTTCACGTAATAGATAGCTTTCTCATGCAGCAGGACAGGATGTAAACAAGATTCAGTGACTGGAAGCTGCAGTTAGACATAATCCAGATTAGAAATTTACCTTTTTAACAGGGTGACAACTCAACCATTGGGATTATGGTACTTTGTCTCTCAGTTGAGAGACTGAAATACAGCCCAGGCCCGGGCACTTGGCCTCAGTCAGCCTGAGCTCTGGGCTTGAAGCAGAAATTTCTGGGAAAGATGCTGTAGTCTGTACTATGTAATAGTCAGTATAATTTATAATTTTCCTGTACAGCTTTTGAAAACTCTGAAAAGCTCCATTTACTTGTTGTGGAAAACAGGACCAGAATTCTTGTGTCTTCAGGAGAGATGTGGCCATCCACTGAAGCGCACTCTGCAGAACCAGAGAAGGGGAAGAGTTTTATGAGGAATGTGCCCCACTGGATTGTTTAAACTCACTACATCTGTGGCAGACCTGGATGAGGTTTTAATATACATTAAAATGATTCCGTAGGCAGTTATATACTGTGAAGCCAAAACATTTCCTTTCCTCCCCCTTTCCCTCCTCCCAAGCCCTAAGGTTCTTGATTTACAGGAGAAAAATTGAGCCAGTAAATCTATACTGTTCTATAAACAGGGCAGCACAATGTGTGTTAAAATTCTGGGCGATTTCTTGTAATCGTATGTACTTAAGTAAAATTTACATGACCATTATGGGCTGCTCTTGGGCAATGGCTCTTTGTCAGCCTACAGTGATTAGCACATTGGTGCTGCCAGGACAAAATTCTGTCAGCACCACAAGAAGCAATTTCATCAGGTTTCTTTTTACAGAGGCTTGCGGCTCGCACTGGCCCTGCAGCCTACTAGAATTTTTTTTTTTTTTTTCCCTAGCCATGCAGTCTGACTCTTCGGATGGAAATTAAAACAATTTCAAGAATGAGGAGTTCTATCCTGTTTCTAAAAATAGCCCTGATCTTCAGCAGGGGATGTGATTCCTTAGCCATGTGCAACAAAGATGACCTCTTTGTCAGGTCTAGCCTGCAGCAGGAGGTGTCTGCTCCTGGTCTACTTTTACATGGGTTCAAAAATAAACAGGCAGTTCCTCTGGCTGGCCTCCCTCTCCAAAGGCAGGCAAGGAACATTCTGTACAAGCAAGCACTCACAATCATTCGAGGGGCCAAGTCTAATGAAGTTAATTGATGCATCAAGGACGCGTGCTAAGCATTTAACTAACATGTTCATGGGTTGCACAGCTCCATATTATATCAGTGCACAGTAAACACGGTGCTGTACACTTGGGATACCCTATGGACTGAGTTGAAAGAGAATGCATTTATTTTTGCAAAATGGAGTCTTTGTGCTCAGATCTGAAACTTATGTAACATGCCAGGGACACCAGAATATATCACTTTTCTGAAAACAGTTGAGTAAACCAGAAATGTGTGTGATATTTTACAGAAAAACAAAAAGCAAATTATAAAAAGGGTCACTTCAGTCCTATATGAATGACATCTTTTAGAAAAACATAAGAGGGAAGGGAAAATTTTAAAGTTAAAGCAACATGAAAGTCATTGCAAAGTGAACATGATGGAAAATTAACCCCTCTTTTAACAATCTGTAGTATCCAGGAATTAGAAAACTACATGACAGCAGCAGGCTCGCTGGGAGAGAGAAATTTTAAGTGAAGAAGGGGCATCCAGTGCCCCATTCCAGCAATGCAGAAGAATTAGCTGGAATAAAAGAAAAATGTACATTAAAAAATGTTTTCTTTGTGAGAGAGATGCTCAGTACTGTTAGAACAAGTATCTGGGTGGGTCACTTTGACAATCAGCTTCGTTAAAGTGAGTGGTGACACTAAAAATATGTTATGTTAATATGTGACCTCCACACAGACAGAGGTGCACAAGGAGGAAAAGGCAAGAAGGGGAGCCCAGGTAAAACCTTGACATGGAACTATCCCAGGAGACATTAACCCCTCAGTGGCTCATCTCCACACACAGAGAAGGAACAGAGTGGGGGAACCCCAAAAACCTCCTCAGAGAAGTGAAGCCTCACGCTGGCCCCTCCAAGGGCAGCCACAGGGGATTGCCAGCCCCAGCACCAGCCAATGACACCAAGTGAGATAAAATCACCCAAGACATCTCTCCAGGCCACCTCACAAACCGGGGTCACAGCCTGAGGGAATGGGACACTTTACAGGATGCAGGGGAAGGGCATCTTGGGTCTGTACCAAATGGATGGGGTGTTTTATGAGGGAAAGAAAAGCTGGGAAAGGGAGAAATCGAGGTGGTTTGGGAAGGAGGAATTGTGGAAATTGAGGAGAAAGGGGACAAAAAGGGCTGATAAAAACTGTTTCTTGCCCGTATACTTTTCCAGCTGTGCCCTCTGCCTGGCCATCCCAGTCTGTCCTGCCTTTCCAATACCCACACAGCTCCTGAGGGCTTACCTGTGTTTGGAGGCCTGAGAGGCAACCACTGAGAGGAGAACATTGGCCCAGGTCAGAGGCACTGCTCGGTGCTTCTTATGATGAGAAGCAAGATCTATTTTCCCTGCGAGGAATGGGTTATCTTTCTTCCAACAGTGTCAAAATTTAAATAATTGCAGAACCTAATTTTCTGGAGTAGTGTTTGAATAAAGAAGTAGAACATGAACTTTAGCAGAAGAGATGTGGAGAAATATCCAGAAGAATGAGTGTGCCTGTAGGCACATTATTCAATGGTTTTCTGGGCCTTTCTAAGTATATTTTTCTTTAAAAAAAACCCCCAAACATCCAAACCACCCAGTGATTCTGGGCCGCTGGGCACATAATATGGAAAGCATTTAGCAATATATGTTGGTGTCATCATATAGACATTTGAACAGATTGAGTCCCTCCACTGCTGCAGCCTTCCAGTGTAAGCTTAGGCCTGCTGTTTAAATTCTTCTCACTGTGGTTTTCCCATTTGTAAAGGTGAGGTGTAACTGCCCTTCCTTAACTCACAGTAATTTTATTTGAGGCTAAAGGATGGTATGGGATGAGGTGCTAAAGGTTGTGCCACTGCGAAAGACACAAGTGTGTAGGTGAAATGACAGTGTGCATGAAAAACCAAAATCTTTACTAGTGAACTTTGTAGAGGGAGGTGCTTGGACAAGCTGGACAGGTAGAAAACTAGGTTCTCATTGTTTGTTATTTTATAAAGTTTTTAATTAGTTTTTCTCCACTTAAGCATTGTATTTATCTCCATGTTTCCCATTTTCTCTTTCCCATTTTTTCTTGCACTGAAGCCACCATTAGGCATTTGAGGCAGAGAATCCCAAATCTAAGCTGTTTCAAAGGCTGGAAGATGAGGGATGAAAACAGAGTTTTGGCTCCTAAAATGTGAGGTCAGCTGGGGATTCAAATTCCACTGAGTTTCGGATTGTGTGATTGTGAGATTCCAGTTCAAGCCCATCTCTCCAGTCATAAGGTGGAATTCATGACATTAAAATTCTTTCCACAGCACGAAAGGGATGTCATCATAAACACTACATTATGACTTCCCTACAGGTTGCTGCAGGAGAGGAAACTAACCCAGGAACAGCAGAGACATTTAAAAAACATCATGACCTTTGAGTAACAGAAAACATGGGAAAATCTAAGTCTTAAAGAAACTAATTTGATTCTGGTTTGGCACCCTGTGCAATTCCCTGCATAAAGAGAAGTTTAGGCCAGGGTTTTCTCCTCTGCTGCCTCTTTAAACTTTAGGCACAGTTTTGCATATAAATGTTCTAAATCTGAGATCTTCATGTATCCCAAACCAGGCACTGATGCTTCTAAAGTGTAGCAATTAATTAGGAGAGTGTCATTGTGAGAAAGGCAACCACAGTAACATTCAAGCTCTGAATCTGGACGTGGAAAAAATAACAAAGCAGAAACAAAAACAAAGAAAAGAAATAGAGTCTGTGTTGGAGCCTTTCTAAAAATCATATGCGAGAATCCAGATGGAGAGAGTGCTGGCTGCTGTTCATGTCTAACATGATCAGCAGATAGATGAGTGGCTTGGAGATGTGAGAAGTGGGCTAGAGAAAGTGCCAGACTGCTAGCTGGGATTTCAAGGAGTGTTTGTGGTAAGCCACAGTTCAGATCTTTTTTTTTGCTGTGGCCTGAGAGCTGTCTTAGAGACCATGAATGGAAACTTAAGGACCAAATATTTTGGGGCTGGTCGTGATTTCAAGATAGTGATCCCATTTTCCAACCTGTAAGCCATTTCCCTTTTAAATCTTGTGAGCAACACTGAATCAAAAAAACAAGCCAGCCTCACTTCACCAAAAGGCTTGTAGCACACAGACCACAGTATTAATAAAGGAAAGAGCTGCATAGGTACTCTCCTCTTCCCGAGTTAAAGCTTTTCTTGTAATTACCTTTCAATTCTCCTCAGCCTTAGCTACCCCAGTGTTTGGGCTGGGGAAAGCCTCTTTCTCTTTACGTCTCCCTACCCTGCTGCTACTGGCAATGCCCTCAGCCTCCCAACTTCTTCTCCCAGTGGACATCTTATGTTCCAGGGGTCACTTTGAGTCTGTGAGATTCTCATCAGGCATGTCCAAGTGGTTTAGACTCCTTTCTTTTCCTTTTGACCACTGCTGTTACATAAGGAGGCAGTGTAAGACAAACCTGGTAAAATTCCTGCTGTGAGTATGTGTGGTCAGGTTTTTGTGGACAAAAGTGGTGGTTTCCTATTCCCAGACTTGCTAGAGTGCAGAATAAAAAGGATGAAAGCCAAAAAGGACATGCAAGTGTTTATGCCATCCAAAGTATCTCAGCCCTTTGGTTGGTGTCAGGTCCTTTGACTCAGCCACAGACTTTTTCTTATTTGTTCAAAGAGAGAAGCTGCAATTACAATTTGACAGGTGACAATGTTATCTTCCTTGCTTTCTGTATTCTCTGGAATATCCAATACTGCTTGCTTAGACCATCCCAGGTTTTCAGCACAAGAGCAAGATCTGGAAAGGATTATTTGACATTCTGATTTGCAGCAGAACCTGAACTGACCCAGAGAGTGAGGAACCAATTGTCCTGCAGCTTATGCTTTTCATTCTGTTAAAAATCCTCTACCAAATGGGAAACACCAGGAAAGGCAAGGTTCCCAGATGTTGGAATGATGTTCCAGAACCCTAGGGAAAAATAGTCATTAAGACCTGAGCATTTACAGCAGATGTCAGGTTGTTTTATGGGCTTGATTCAAAGCCCATTAAAGTCAACAAGCATCTTTATCATGACAGGATTTGGATGAGGCCTATGCATGTGGAGGGGTCTTAAGTGACAGCTGGCCTGAGCAGGGCTGATAGAAACTCTTTAGAGAATGTCATGGAAAGGGATTTCCAAGCAGAACACCCATGGAGTGTTTCTGTCTCTATACTCATGCCATGGGTTAACACAGACACTGCTCCAGAACAGGGCCCAGCACTCTGTGCCTCTTAGTGCTCCAGCACCATCTACAAGCTGGATAGGGAGAAAAGCCCTTTTCCGGTTGGATTTCCCCTTTAGCACAGCTTTATGTGCTTGTATAATAGGAAACAGCCCTTTCTATTTCTGTTCAAGCTCCAGAGGCTTGGATTTTCCCCAGAATTTTTGATTAACAGCTGAGCCTAAATCAGATCTGCCTGGGGTCTCCTTTGCCTTACTGACACATCATAATATCCTTTCATCTGCTATTCCAAGCCAGTTCCTGGTTCTGTCAAGCAGCTCACTCTCTCCAAGAGAGACCACATCAGTCCCTCTCTCTTTCTTAGACCTTCCTGAGCTGTTTCAAAGCAGGATTTCCATCACAACAGGGAAAACCTCTTTGAGAGCCTCTGAACCAGGCTCCAAAGGACACTGGATTATGCAGGCTATGAGATGGATTTTGTTAAAGGTAATCAGCTTCTGTATGCTCAGGTGCACTTCAGGTTTACCTGGGTGGCTCAGGGGCCAGCACAGTAAAGCCACAGCTGTGGATTTTCACAGCATCTCATGTAAATTAAAACACTCCCACAGCATTAGCTGGGATCTGTACATTATTCCTCACCATCAGTCATACAGAGAAAATCCCTCTGTGTGGTTTGAACTTGATTAGATTCATTTCTTGGCGGTGGAGGAGACAAGACAAGACTAAACCAAATAAAACTCATTTGCAGTTTTATATGGGGTGCCATTTTACTTGAATTAACTGAGTCACATACGATTTTTTTTTTCCTTTTTTTTTTTTTTTTTTTTCTATTTCTGGAAACTTGGTGCAGCTTGATGCCATGGGCAATGTAAACAGCAAAAACTGTAAAAGGTAAATGGCAAAATGGTAAGATTACTCATATGTGAACTGCATGAGTAGGAATGCAGCCAGGACAAAGCCAAAGCTCATATGGAGTTGAAGCTATCAAGGAAGGGAAGAATCAGAAGGTTTTGTGTGTACATTGGTGGAAGAAACGGCAAAGACAGCATGAACCCATTGCTCAGTGGGTTCAGGGTCCTAGTGACAAGTTACAGGGAAAAAGATGTGATTCACAGCTCAGATTTCACATGTAAGACTTGTCCTCAGGCCTTCTGAGTTTCTGAGCCTCCTATTACAGTCTGTCAGTACCCAAAGGAAAAAGAGCTGGGGATCTTCTCACCCAACACAGGCACACAGGTCCATCACAACACATAATGGGGCATCTGAGGCTGCTAAAGGAGCTGGCTGATGTCACTGAGGAGATAATTTCTATCCCCTTTGACAGGTTCTGGCAATGAGGGAAAATTCCTAATGCCTGGCAAAAAGCAGGTGTTGCACCGACCCCCAAAAAGGGTAAGAAGGATCCGGGGTGTTTGTGGCTGGCCATCAGGTCTTCAGTCCTTGGGAAAACTGGGGACTAAATGCTCTGAGAACCTACTTTTTAAACACAGGAAGGACAAGAAAGTAACTAGAGGGAGCTGGAATGGATCTACCAAGGGAATGTGTTGCCTGCCCAGCTTCAGTGCTTTCCACAACAGGGCCTAACATCATGGACAACGAGAAGGAGAGGGATGATGAATACCCTGGTTTTCATCAGGCCCTCAAAACAGCCTCTTGTAGCATCACAATGAGTTATGAGATATCGTGAGATACAGCTGATTAAGAAAACTGACTAAGCCTTTACTATCACTCTTTGCCCTTAGAACTCAGCATATCAGACCCTGAAACATTCTCTAAGTGACATGAATAGTTCCTTTGCACTTTTCTTCAATATGGGACAAGATGAACAGTGGCTGTTCTAAGGGAATTTAAGACCTTCCCAAATACAGAACCTGCCACCTAACTGGAGTCGTCTGGAGACAGCAGTAGATGAGACTAGAAAGACAGGAGTGTTTAAAATGCTTTGCCCTCTGGTTATCCTCAGAGAAGACTACAGTTGAAAAGGGCATTTGGGCCAGAATAATTCAACAAAGCACTTATTTAAGCTGCACAAATGTCACCCAAACTCATTCCTACCTCCAAGTAAGCACCAGTTAAAGCCAGAGGGACATGATAATGAAGGAAAATTATCTTCTTCCCACTCTATCAAACCAAGATCAGCATTGAGGAAAGCTTAGCCAACCCCTAAGCAGCTGTCTCCAATGAATATTCTTCCAGAATGTCACATTTATGCTTTAAATTATGCTGGCCACATTTTTTGACATTTTTCCCTGAGGATACACATCTGTCCTTCCTGCCTCCTCCAATGACTCATGGAAGTTTCAGATGTTTCGTTAACAAATCTGCAATTGATAATTATATTGCTCCTTCTCACACGAAAAAGGACAATCAGGTAATGACTTCAACCATAAGCTCGTTTAAATTGACTGGAATGTAAACAACAGAGGCATGGAACAAAACTATGAAAAGGAAAAGAGGAGTAGGGCATTACTGTACTGCTAAATTTTGTCTGGGTATTTAAAGAAAAATAGGGTTTTTTTCCAAAAAAAGTGTCTTCTCACTTCCTAGTCAACACTTTCATTACATAATGTCAAGTATGTCAAAACATCTCCAAGTTCCTTCATGCTGACAATCAGGTTATACTTACACAAAGTTTGTGTGTGTCCTCCTCTGGCAGATACCAATTAAGTGTCACTGTTTTAAATGCCGTTTTTAGAACTGGCTTTTATTTGTTGCCAGATGAGGTCACAAACTGCTTCCTGTCAGTTGCTAGACATTTTCCTAAAACTCAGAGCTGACAGCAGAGGTGCTTTCTGTTGTACTTGATCGCTTTACGTAAAAGGAAGGAAGTGTTTGGGGAGACATGGAGCCATGGGACGTTGGTCAAGAGGCTGGGAAATGTTCATCCTCTAAGCAGTCGTTGCAGCACAGAAAGATTTCAGCCACTCCAAGCTCCAAGCAGACAGCTGTCTCACTTTTAGTGTGGATCTTTCAGGATGTCAGGGTGTTTTACCATCGCTTGTCACAGTGCAGCTTTCATGCTTCACGCAAGTTCCTCACCCAGAATCAGACTTCTCTATAATGCCCAATTTTAGCCCAGAGGCAAACTACCAGAGAAAGTTTGCAGTCCTGTGCTGCAAGTACAGCCTGACAATGTGACCCTGAGATACTTCCAGGGAACTCACTTCTCCCTGTCCCAGCAAGACTGTAGCACCCCATCATTCTCAAGGTGGGTGTCAGGAGACATCCCAGCATTTTCCCACTCATATTTTCCATGGTCTGTTCATGTGAGGACCTTCTGTTTATTCCCCTGAGTCCCTGTGTAAACTAACACTAACTCTTGATCCCCTGTGGTACAGGCAGCCCATAACTCTCACAGGCCTTGGAGTGAAAGCTGTGGGAACATTTGCCAGCTGAACCAGATGATATTCCTTGTCACACCCGTTCTAGAACTCTGACAGACCAGGTGAAGTGTGATATTGGCATCCACTACATCTGCACAGGCTGACACAGTGCTGACACAGACACCAAGATGAGACCCTAGCTGACAACATAAGAAAACCAGCATTTTTAAAAAAGTAAGAAAAATTAATTCCTCAGCAAATTACATTCTGTTCACTGGGAAAGGGAAAGTTTTCCCCCAGTACTTTACCATCTGAAAAAGAGAGTTAATCAAACCCAGCTCCTGGTATAAAGTGCAAATCAAAGCTTCTCTGAAGCAACCATTACCAGATTGATTCTATGCACAAATTCTCAATGAAAATGGCTTGACAGCAAGTGAATGGAAATAGTACAAACTAGTTTGGTGACCATCTGATCCCAATCAACTCATCCAGATGAGATTTTGTGGGATGCTGTAGTGTAGACAGGGTTTTCTATACAGTCTCTTTGGAGAATATGTTATCTTGAAAAAACCCTTGCAATGCCATTGCTCAGCATGTGTCTTTGAGCAGGAGAGCTTAGATGGCATTGTTCTTCACTCCTTCCACAGTAGTGGTCTCTGTAAGAATGAAGCTGAGGAACTTTCAAGAAATCAAAAGAGTAAAGGGTTATTTATGCCATGAGGGATAGCATTGCAGTACTTTCCTTCAGAGTCCCATGCACACCTTTGCAGAAAATTCACCTTTTCCCCAGAACAGCTATCAGACCCAAGTGCACACATTGAAGAGAAGATCATGAATCCAGCCTCACTGAGGGCAGAGAGGAGGGAGATCTGGAGGGATTGCAGCAGCTGTGAGGAGTGCATGTTAGTCCTCACAGATGGAGTCTGACTCTCAGAAGCTGCCAGCTAATTCCAGCATCCAAAAGAGGCTTAAGAAGATGGTGAAGGGCCTAGAGGAAAAGCCATATGAGGAGTATCTGAGGTCACTTGGGTGGTTCAGATGAAGGAGACAGAGGTCAGAGCTCACAGCAGTTCTGCAACTTCCTCACGAGGGGAAGAGGAGGGACAGGCCCTGAGCTCTGCTCTGTGAGACTGGGGACAGGATTCAGGGAACGACTGGAGCTGTGTCAGGGGAGGGTGAGGGTGGATATCAGGGTTCTTTCCCCAGAGGGTGTCGGGCACTGAACAGGCTCCCCAGGGAATGGTCACAGCCCCAAGGCTGCCAGAGCTCCAGGAGAGTTTGGTCAATGCTCTCAGGGATGCACAGGGTGGGATTGTTGGGGTGTCTGTGCAGGGCCAGGAGCTGGACTGGATGATCCTTGTCCGTGCCTTCCAACACAGGGTAGTCTACAGTTCTGATTCTGTGAACTCACTAGAATATCCACCTCTGTGTATCCCAAAGCACATCCCATGTTTTGATGCTCCTGAAGCTCCTCTCACTTCAAACTAATACCTTGCACCAGCACAAGCCCCAGTTCACAGTTCCCCACCAAAAGGATTTGGTAGTGTGCACACCATGAAGTTTTAGGTCAAACACACCATTTCCACATTCCTTGTTGCAACCCTTTGGTTCCAGGCTGTGTGGAGTCTGTGGCAGGAGTACATCAGCTGTTTATGCACCACAATGGATGGCTGCATAAAGATAAATCACATAGAGCTTCCTTTGTCTCACATACATACCAGGCTTTTAAAAAAAATCCACTAAAACATACTCACACATCATGAATTTGGGATTTTAGGAATATTGGGGATTATTATGTCAATACTCTTCACTCACTGACTTCTGCAACATCTCAGGGAATAGATCTGGATCTCTCACTGAAACCTCCCTATGACCAGTCATTGATCTTTTCACTTTTTCCCAAGCAACTTGACTGTACTGGAAATAATTTTTAATTATGAATATACTTGACTTAAATTTGTCTTTCTGCTCACTTCAATCCCTTTTAAATCTGTCCCTGAATTCCCTTTGGAAATGCATATGCAGTGACAGGGTGACTGAAGGAAACAGCCGTGCTGGTCTGAACATCTGTGAGATTGGAATGAAAAGAAAAAGAAGTTCAAGTTACCCCTCCTAAAAAAAGTGACAGATGTGAGTAAGAGGTACCGCTCATGAGACACCTCTGTGGAGTAAACACTTTGGAATAATATTCCAGGCAACAACTACAGAGGTTCTAACAACAGATTGACCAGCCATTTATTACATTTCAAACAAAATGACTCAAAGGAAAAATGTTCCAAACAGGCACCACTGGGCATTTGACTCAGCCCAAGCAGTGTTTTAACTATTTCTTTGCCACACAGCTTACACGTGCCTCCTGCAAGCCATGCCCTTCTACATATGCACAGCACATCTGACTAGTTTTTCCACCAACTTTCTAAAGCCTGTCGCCATCACAGGGTGCTGTTGTTTCCTCTCAGTGTGGGATGCCAGGTCAAAACTAATTATTTAGCTATTTTAAACTTTTTCTTTTAAATTTTGTTTCTTTTCTTTCTTTTTTCCCCTTTCTTAAATAACATTAGCATTCTGGGTTAGCTGAAGGGCTAAAACCTGGTTTTAATTTAAATATAAATAAAACCAGAAGTGACTGTGTGATTGTACTAAAAATAAATTGTTTTCTGTTCTAAATGTTTCACCGATCTTAAAATTGGGGGAGGAGGGAAACAGGACAGGATGTCCAACTCTTTTTTAGTCTGAGGGTGCCTCAAATCTGTGGCATTCTGTCCCTAGAGAAGTGGGTCGTTTCTGAGATACCATCACTTTATCTGGAAATGTATTTACCACACTTTACCAGCACATCTATTCAGAATGTGGTTCTGAAATCATGAGGGGAAATCACACACTGTTAAGACGGAGCATTCTTGAGCGAGCCCCAGTTATGGCAAATTCAGCAGCAGAAAAAGAGGCTGTGGTGAGCGCAGTTACTGAAATTTTCCAAATAAATAAAGCAAACAAGTTGCTCCAGGAACAAACTCCTACCTATATGATTTATAACAGCAGGAGTTGGGCCACGAAGGCAAGATGAACCCAATGAACCAGCAGTCACAGGCCACCCATGGGCTGCAGAGCTGCCTGCAGAGCCTTCACTCCTTGTAACCAGTCCGTGACAGCTGGGACAGACCTCATGTGCTCCGAGGTGTGTGTGGCTTCTAGCAGTGCTCAGCAACTTCTGCTGGCTTGCAGGCTGCTGATGAGCTCCAATGTGGGTTAGTATCAACAGGGAAAAATATAGGGATCCTATTTACAGCCTGCTGGCACTAGATAGGTTAAAAAAAAAAAAAAAAAAAA